>CM045925.1:7123729-7658729 GCA_025177825.1 Aechmea fasciata | reverse complement strand
TCTTGAAGACTGAAAATAAGCTATGTATTGATATAAAGATAAGAGGCCGGGATTATATATATATATATATATATATATATATATATATATATATATATATATATATATATATATATATATATATATATATATATATATATAGAGTAGTACTATACTATTATGAGTAGTAGAGCCCTACTATTCATAAGTTGTTTTCGATGATAGAGCTTCCGAATCGACGATCCACTCCGTTAAATATGATTTAGAGTATTTAAAACTTCTAGAAAATAAATTTCGTGATTTTTCAAAATCATAATAAAGTCCATCAAATGGGCATAAAATGAACGGTCGAAATCGATGTCAGTGCTTGTAAGTTTTTAGCCCTTAGATTAATAGTTGTGCGGTTATGATGATGTGGGCCCCTTGGTTACGTGGGTGGTTGGTTGAATAGTATGATCTAACGGATGAAAATGATCCAAATCCTAAATCTAACGGTAAAAATTCACAAGACAAGTTCTGCGCTTTTAGAAGCACCATAATATATATATATATATATATATATATATATATATATATATATATATATATATATATATATATATATATATATATATATATATATATATATAGAGTCAACAAGGATGAGATAATACCCGCTTTATTCATTTAAATTATGAACTGGGCTACAGGATGAGATAATAAACCTCAGTTGAGATGAAATAAAAAGGTTTAACAAAATACAAAGTAGCTACTTTGCCGAGGTGAATTCCTCCCATAAGTTCTTCAAGTAACTGATCTTATTGCTCGCTATAAAAGGATCCGCGTTAATATTTCTAAAAATTTTATTATTTTTTACATTCCAAATATCCCATTAGTAGGCTATCAGTTTGGTCAACCTAGAATGATGAGTAGGCTGATTTCTAAATGTTGAAATCTATTTATTCCAGACGTGGGACACTTCGTCACCTAAATCTATCAATTGGAATCCTCTCTAAGACTGTCACTATTAAAAATTTACTAAATACACATTACATGCATGAATAGATGGTCTATAATTTTCTCTTCCAACCCGCATAGTACATAGTCTATAGTTCTCATCCATCATCTTTTAAACAGGTTGTTCATCGTAAGATGCCTATTATTAAAAATGAGCTAAGTAAAGATTTTAACTTTCAGATATTTCGAGACTCTATACTGGCACATGCGTCCCTCTATACTGGCACGTGCGTCCCTCGTATCCCTACCACTAAGGGCGGCATATTGACTTAACTGTGAAACTTCTATTGAAACTCCATTATCAAGCCACTTCATTCGGGCTGAAAATTCCATCCTTGAATGCTAAGATGCTAGGGTTACTTTTTATTAGAACTAGTAGTTGTGCTGATATCGTTTGTAGAACCCAGAACAAAATATAATATGAAGAAAATATATTGGAAAAGAAAGAAAAAAACTAAATTAATATTTTATTAATAAAAAGTAATTAATTATATTCTGGGCAACATCTATACAATCATATCTACCGCGGCTCATTCCCATGCCTAGCTATATATAGCTATCAAGTTATAAGAGATGATAAATCCAAATTTTACTTTGGATAAGTAACCCAATATTTTTGACAAGTTTAGATTTATTTATGTTAGATTTATCTTTTAATATTTTGTTGGTCAGACATAAGAGATAAGTTTAAATCTTATTTGCTATTAGAATTTGAATTTATGTCTATATATAAACTGCAAATGTGTGAAAAATAATTCACTACCGAAATTTAGTTCAAAAATATTTAATAAAATTTTTACTTTAATTTGCTGCAATACTCCTCTCCAAATGATATCAAAACAAATTACGCTTCCAACACTTAGGAGCCGTTTGGTTAGATTTAATTATAAATGCAGTGTAGTTAGAGACATATGTAGTTGAAAATGCAGCCGTTACAACTACATGCATTATGTTTGGCTAGATGTAGTAGAAAGTGCTGCAAATATAAATAATTTGTTTGGTTGCATGCGGTTGAGAAATAATTTTTAAAATTTTCTCATTTTATATATATGGCGGTGAGATTACCTCTAATATAAAAAAGAAAAATAATTTTTATTTAAAAAATAATTGATCAGGTAAGCATACTTTTGTTTAAAGTTACTCTCTCCAACAACTATCATGCTAATTCGGACGTAGTTCAATCGTCAGGGCCTTCGTGCGCTTCCTATCTGCAGGTTGACTTAAATATATTAATCCAAACATCAAATTTGTATTTATATACAGTTATAACTACAGTACAGTTATAACTCCATGCAACCAAACGGGGGCTTAATATTTATGAGCAGCAGGAAGCATTCTGATGACTGGGACTCTGGGAGGGAATTAATAACCCTCTTCTTCTGCATATAAAATACAAGATTTTTCTGGGAACAAAGCTGTACCTACCAAAGTATGGGCCTCTCTCTCTCTCTCTCTCTCTCTCTGTTGTTTGTCGTAACTCTCTTTTGGTTTTTTCTTCTTTGTGAAGACACAAATTCAAATGAATTAATGGGGAGAGTAAAAGGAGAGGGGGAGAGAGGGGGGGATAAAAGGGGCCGACATTTGAGCACGCGTTGCCGGAGGGGGGTGATTCACAGCCTGTATGGGTGTGGTGGGTCCCACCCTCTTTTGGACCCTGCGAAGACGACGACGAATCAGGGCCCCACATCTTCTTATGATGGCTAATTATGTCCAAATTTTACACCTTTTCCGTTATAAAATCTTTATTTCCACAAAAAAAAAAAAAATTTCTTTTTTGTACTAAAAAGAATCTGAAAATTTTTCTATATCTTAGGATGAAATTTTATAAAAATACTACGCCCGTGTGTGTATGAATATATATATATATAGAGTCCTATGCTTATCAATAGCACTAGCTTCTCCGCTACCAAATTTTCCACCGTTAGATCCACACCTTTGATGATTTTCACCCGTTAGATCATACTATTCAACCAACCACCCACTTAACCCTAGGGGGTCCACATCATCCTAATCACGTGTATCTTTCAATCCAATTTAAAAACTTAATAAAGACTAATGACTTCGCTATTAATAAGATAAGAATCTAGTTCTATATATATATATATATATATATATATATATATATATATATATATATATAGAGAGAGAGAGAGAGAGAGAGAGAGAGAGAAAGCGAATGTACGGAAGTTTTCATTCTTTCAAATTATTTTCGATCGTATAAGACATTCAATTCGATGATCGGCTTTATTAGATATAATTTACGCTATCATAAAACTATCGAAAAATTAAATTTTATATATTTTCAATATTATTTGTCTCATTATCGAAAATAATTTTTAAGTACAAAAACTTTCGTACTTTTAAAAGAACAGAAGATGTAATCTCTCTCTCGATCTCTCTGTATATATAGTTTAATAGGCCTACAGCGAGAGTTTCCATTTTTCGCTCTAGGGAAGTGAAGAACGAGAAAACTCAAGTTTTTCAAAAAAAGACCCATAAACTATTTTATGAGAAAATCTTTTTTTCTGTAGCCAGACAATCGATCTGAAATGTATTTTTCGAGCAGAAAACTGCGGAGTTAAAAGAGCTCAGGGAATTAATGTGTGGTAATAATGTTAATAAAATGTTGATAGGACCAGTACATGAATTTTGCTCCACATTTCAAACCTGCGACTCTCATTTATATATTCTTTTCTCTGAGGATCTTTGCTGTGGACACGGAGAAGGGACCACAATGAAGAAGCTCCAAAATGAGAAATTAATGGCCCCTTGACCGCAGCAGCAGCAGTAGCAGCAAAAAATCAAACTAAGTTTGGGGTCTTAACTCTTAAATTCGAGCTGCAGTGGGAAAACCACTGAAGTAGCCAGGGACAAAAAATTTTATGGACATATTGGGGACTATGCGGATCGGCGCCACGTGGCCGATCCGACGGTCCTAAATCTCGGTTGTTTTTTCTCTCTCTTTTTCTAAAAACACAAGATTTTTTTTTTTTTTATCTTTTCATCTGCGGCCGTAGGATCGGCCACGTGACACCGGATTCGCATAGTCCCCAAATTAGTTTGGGGACTATGCCTATAAAATTTTTGTCCCTGAAGTAGGGAGTGTACGCTAGACTATTTAAGCTATGAAAGCTGTCGTGGCGTTTTATTAGGCTTAAAAGACGAAAATAATTTAAAACTGTTGGTTCTCTCTAAAAATTTAAACTGTTATATTTCAATGTGTATAGACCTTGTTAATTAGCTCCTACATTTACTTTTAGAGACCAGAATCAACACTATAAGATCAGTGGAAAAGAACTAGGCCGGTATGCTATCAGTAGTAAGAAGGTCTTCATGCTATTAAGTTGTTTTTTATTATGCGGCTTTCAAATTAACGATTCGCTCTGTTAAATTTGATTTACACTATTAAAAATATTTAAAAACTAAATTTCATAATTTTTCAATATTATTTGGCTAGTGATCAAAATGTCTCAAAAATGACAATTTTAATGGCTAATGTGATGCGTTTGTGAATTTAACAGTGTAAAATAATTCGAAGTTGATGAAATTTTTGTAAAAAATTCTTTTTACTATTTAGAGTAAGACTAGTACCTCTAATATTAAATTTAACTCTTTTATCTATTTTTTACGAAGTTTTTATTTTCAGCCGTTCATTTTTAGACTTCTTGTTTGATAGGTAAGTGACATCGAAAAATTATAAAATTTAGTTTTCAAATACTTTCAATGGTGTAGAGTAAGTCTAACGGAACTGATCGTTGATTTGGAAGCCACATTATCGAGAATAATTTAGTAGTACGAAGGCTTCCGTACTATCGATAATATGCCAGACACGAACTCCAGTAGAAAATTTATATATAAATAACACATATATAACCTAGATATGTCACCATCATAATTTTGTTTTCCTTCCCTTCTGATGGTGATACCCATGCACTCATTTTCATGTCCTATATTGCTTGCTATTACAAGTAACTTAGATATTTCCTCATGGCATTTTCGAAAAAATAAAAAATAAAAAAAGATAAAAAAACCTACACTTGATGTCATCTCTTTACCTACTTTAATTGAATGCTATATATATAAATGTAAACTAGCTAGATCTCTCATTAGGTCAACACAAACTTGGTTCCAAACAAAAGACTATACACATTTTGTCCACAATCTAACTTGTGTGTCCCACTTACACCTGATCCACACAAGTGGAGCACTTCTACTTGTTCCTTCCAAAGCATAATAATGGGTTTATATTGGAGAGATGATGGTGATGGATGTGCCATGATTATCTCATATAATATATTTTCGAAATATTACAGACTGTTCTTAAAGCAAGTGGCAAAGAATTTAATGGTTGGTATCCGAGACCCAAGTTCGAATCCTAATTGATTCATATTTTCAGCTAAATTTATTTCTAAATGAAATAAACGAAGCGGGTATCGTTTTTTATTTTTAATGTGTAATTATTAAGCATCGATCGGCCTTTCTGATTTGTTACGATCTTTATTTTCTTTATGTTAAATATGCGTCGCATCAAGTTTTGGATCAAATCGACATCTATCGCACGCCTCCGTCTATCTTGACCTTGTTGTTATCCTCTTGCAGGATGGAAAAGTCTTCTTTTCCAACAGTGGTGAGAGCCGCAATTTAAAAAAAAAAAAAAGAAGTGATATGTAATCATTAATTTTATCGCATTAAAAAAGAAAACTTTAAAATACTTTTATTAGGTTCCTAAAGCATAAAAGAGCACCCATGTGAACATCTCAATCCAAGAAGTATGCATTATTTTGTGAAACAATCGTTTTACTCTAACAGCTTAAGCTGTTAGAGAACGGTGTTTATACAATTTTATATTCAACACTCCCCCTCACGTCCCTGACTCAGACTCTTTAATCGGCCATAACGTCAATTAAATGGGAGAAAATTAATAAAGCTATGAGCCTGGCGTGACTCAAACTCAGGACCTTCTGCTATGATGCCATGTGAAACAACTATTGTATTCTAAAAACTTAAGCTGTTAGAGAACGGTGTTTAAACAATTTTATATTCAACATATTTGCTATATAAAAAAAAATTGTAATACGAAAAAAAACATTCCATTTATTTTCGTAACAAGTCAAAGACCATATAAAATATGTAGATTTAATTCAGATATATACATTTTGCGTTTCCTAAGCCAAAGAAAAATATAGCCTAAACAAGAAAAAGACTAAGTCCAGGCATATAAAAAGAGGTATCTCAAAAAGAAGAATAATTTACATATATAGCTGCGTACTTGCATATATTCGGATAACACTTTAACAGGGATTTTTATAACGACATCTCATTGGAAAGCACCTGATTCGTTTTCAATGTTTTTTTTTTTTTTTTTGAGAGAGAGAGATAGATAGCACGCGCGCTACTCGCTTCGTTTATTTCGTTACGAAATAAACTTAGCTATTAATGTGAATCAATTGTGATTCGAACTCGATCAACCACCAAGTCTTTGCCACTCGCTTCTGTGACGGTCGGTATTCGTTTTCAATTGTTAGTTTTGTTTAAATCTAAGAATTCGTTCTGTTTGGTACTTTTTATATTGAATTTCAAAACAAAAATAAAAAACTCTAGAAAGAAAAATTATAAGCTTTGGATTAAGATAAAAGACAGTAAATCAAAAACTTCTCAACGAAGCGTTGTCGGGGGAGATCCCTAATGAAGTTATTACTTTACTTTGTGTACACGTATCAATCGTGCATGGGTTGTTTTTACAAAGTTACAACTGAGGACCTATATATATATATATATATATATATATATATAATTACTACGCTATATAATATTAATAGCATAATAGTCGGCTACCAAGTTTTTGGCCATTGGATTGAGAGATGTGTGGTTAGTATGATGTGGCCCCCATAGGGTTAAGTGGATGGTTGGTTGAATAGTATGATCTAACGGGTGAAAATCATCAAAGGGGTGGATCTAACGACGGAAAACTTGGTAGTCTTCGTGCTATTGATAGCATAAATAGGACTCATATATATATATATATATATATATATATATATTGGAATCTATAAAATTAAGTTTGTTTTTTTTTTTTTTTTTTTAGAGAGAGTAGGTAGCACACTATCTCGCTTCTTTTATTTTATTTAAAAATAAATTTAGCTGAAAATGTGAATCAACTAGGATTCGAATTTAGGACCTCAAGTACCAACCATCAACTCCTTTTCGACTTGCTCTAGGGACGGTCCGTCGATATATATATTTATACTATATATAAAAGCACGTATATTCAAATTTGGATTTGTCGATAGAGCCTAATTTTTTTTTTCTCGTACGTAAAATATAAGAATAAGAATAGAAATAGCAACCGTAATGAATACGTAATTTCTTTATAATGATTATTGGTGTGAAAATTCTAAAAAATATATTTTATCCTATAAATTTTTTTTATATATATATTTCGAATTTAAAAATATCTTTTCTTTTTAAGATAATAGATTTTATTTTTCTATTTAAAATTTCAATAGTAAGTTTTCTATAATAGATTACAGTGTGAAAATTCTATAAAAGATATTTCCCTATTTGGTTTTAAAATATCTTTTTTAGATATTTTGAAAATCCTATAAAAGATTCTTTTCTATATATATTTCCGAAGTTCAAAATATCTTTTTTTTTAAGAGAACATATTTTATTTTTCTATTTAATTTCAAAATATTTTTTCAAAATTTTTTTTTCTAACGGATTTTATTTTTTTATAATTTTAAAATATTTTTTTCTATATATATTTCTGAATTTTAAAATATCTTTTTTTTTTAAGATAACATATTTTATTTTTTTATTTAATTTCAAATTTCAAAATAATTGTTACGTACACGTGCACGTACACCCAACTAGTATATATATATATATATATATATATATATATATATATATATATATATATATATATATATATATATATATATATATATATATATATATATATATATATATATATATATAGTACTCTTATGAGTATCGATCCCGTTTGTACTCATAAATTTTTTACCGTTAGATCTACCATTTAATCATTTTCACCCATTAGATTATACTATTCAACCAACCACCCACTCAACCCTAGTCCCACTATCAACCTAACCATAACCATTCTCATCCTAACCGCACATTTTTTCATCCGAAAGCTAAAAACTTATGAGTACAAAGGGCTCTATACTCATATGAGTATAGTAGCCCTCTTTATGCTATTAATAGCACCAAGTCATTGGTGCTACCAATAGCACCAAGTCATTGGTGCTACCAAGTTTTTGGCTATTGGATTGAGAGATGTGTGGTTAGGATGATGTGGACTCCCTAAGGTTAAGTGGGTGGTTGGTTGGTTGAATAGTATGATCTAACGGATAAAAATCATCAAAGAAGTGGATCTAATGGTAGAAAACTTAAAGACCAAATGCATGGTGCTATCGATAGTATTCCGGACTCTCTCTATATATATATTTATATATATTGGCTTGTTGTGGATTGGAATAAAGAATCCAATAACAACTCATATCAATTCATGGAAACTTTTGCTTTTCCCTTAATAAAAAAGAAAAGCTATGGTGAGAAAAGTCATGGGGAATGAGTACTCTTCTGGTTCTTTGTCCTCACTCCACGGCCTTCACATTTTCTTTGATATTATTTGATTCGGCAAAAAAAAATTTCCCATTTACTTTTAGATTAAAATACAAAAAAAACTTTTTATAAATACTCTTTTTTTTATTTTTTTCTGACTTTTAAAAAATCTATATTTTATTTTTTTAAAATTTCAAATTAATGCATTTCGGTCATTATTTCGTCTATTTTTTTATAATTTATACCTAAAATATCCTTAAAACTAATATAAATATATTAAAAATATTTTTTTCTCATAAAATAAGGGTAATTTGGTCGTTTTGCCCATTTCATTGAGGTGGTAACAGTTTAAAACAATTCGAATATTTTAAGAGGGGCAAAATATAGGTTTTTAAAAGTGGAGAGAAAAAGGTTAAAAAATAGGTATTTAAATGGAGATTTTCTGTATTTTAGCCTTTTTAATATAGATATATTATTTTTGGGAAGAAGTAGAAATTAAACGAATTTTGTGTTTGGATGGCAATTTAGTTATTCTTGGAAATAAAAAATTAATATTTGGACGATTAGATTGAATAGCGGGAATAAAAGTAATTATAGTTTTCTTTAAAAAAATATTTTATCTAGTTGATGAATATCAAAATATTAATTTAACAAGTTGATTAATTAATTAACTATGAAATAATTAAACATAATATTATTTTATTAAAAATATTTTAATAATTATATTAATTAATTAAATAATTATAAATAAGATATTATATTAATTATATTAATAAAGGAACTAATTAGATCTAATTAATTTCTAATTAATTAGCTTAATAGGGGTGGATGTGTGGAACAAGGGTTTCTATTCGGGCAATTAATATCTAAAAAATTTTAAAGTAATTTATTATTTTACATCAAAGTCCCCAGAAATTCAAGTAAACAATAAAATTGGAAATTTTTAGAATTAAAACTTATCCAATGTAACAAAAATAGGCCTAGCCTTAGTTAGCTCTATATTGATGTTTATATATATTTGGTTTGGGCCAAATCTTTCGACCCGGCCCTGCGTCGATGCCCGACCCGTAGACACTGTGAGAATCGGCCCGATTTCCTCGAAAAAATCGAGCAAAATAGATGCCATATTGCAAGTTTGCGACATTGAGTGCATCAGACTTCATTTGGAATTGCGGGCAGAGTGCATTACAAGCAATCAGAAAGTCCGGAGGCAAATATTTCATTAGTTATCGCGAATGTTTACGCATTGTAAAAACTACCTATTAGAAGTTTACGGTCCTAATAGAAAATAAGGGCAATTGTTTATAGGGGCAAGTGCTTATATACCCCTGAAAAGTTCCATATTTTTCGATTTACCCCTCTTAGAAAGCTAATATTGAAAATACCCCTCCTACGTTCCAACCTATTTCTAATATACCCTTAGAGTTAAAATCTGTTAAGTAACTCCGTTATCTCTATAAAATTACTATTTTGCCCTTTTCAAATATACCCTTCTACCATCACTCTCTTTCTTATTTGCCCTTAAAGTGAGGGGCACAAAAGTATTTCGACTTTTGGTCTTTTCCAATATATCCCTCTACCGTCACCAACCTTTCTTATTTGCCCTTAAGTTAAGGGTAAAATTGGTATTTTAATTTTTTTTAACTGTGGTAGATATTTAACTCACGTTTAATCCAGATTAACTTAACAGGAGATAACTGCGGGGGTATTTTGCAATAACGGTGGAACGTATGAGGGGCATTTTAGAAAGAAAAAAAAAGTATGGGTAGATCGAATATTTTCAGACGCATGAGGGGTATATAGGCAATTATCCCTTGTTTGTTTATATATCCTTGAGAAGTTCCCGACATTTCGATTTACCCTTCTTAGAAGGCTACTATTGCAAAAACTCCATTGACGTTGGATTTGCAGCAACATGCTGGGAGATCTGGAAAGAGAGAAACAGAAGAATCTTCGATGATAGGCAAACCCGAGCAGATGTCCTTGGTAGGTGCATCCTCGACACTGTGCACTGTTGGAAGAATGTGCTTGGAGCCACTAGCGGCTAGGTGTCTTCTTTCCCTGTGGCCTGTGTTTGTAATGGACGAGTCTCTCACTTGTGTGTTTTGATGTCTGTCGAATAGCTTATTCTTCCTTTCCTATCCCTATCCCTGTAAAATAGGGTATTACCCCTGTTTAATCAAAAAAAAGAAGGCTACTATTGGAAATACCCTTTCTACGTTCCTACATATCTCTAATATACCCCTCTGTTAATTAACTCTGTTATTTCTGTAAAATTACTATTTTGTCCTTCTAAATATACCCTTCCATCATAATTGTCTTTCTTATTTGCCCTTAAAATCAGGAGTACAAAAAGTATTTTGACTTTTGGTCTTTTCCAATATACTCTTCTACTGTTACTAATATTTCTTTATTTACTCTTAAGTTAAGGGCAAAAAATATTTGAAACTTTTAGATTTTAATTTAAAAAAGCACAGCTTATTTAAATTATGAATTATTTTAAGCTAATAATCCTACCTTTTAAAACTTTGACTTTAGTATCCAATTTTTCAATTGTTTGATTTGAGTCATTTAACGATATTTTGACTTTAAGATTTAAGCTAATTGATTAGTTTAAAGAACTTATAGCTGCACAACTTATTTGAAGTATAATAATTAAATTTGTAAAGATAAATAATGCATTCAAATTTTAAGATTAAAGTGCTATCGACTCACTCAAAATCAAATGAATTGAAAAATTAAATAGCAAAATTAAAATTTTAAAAGAATAAATAGTAGTTTTAAAATAGTTTATAGTTTAAATAAGTTTTGTATGTTTTTATCTAAATAAAACTACAGTTTAAGGACTAGTATACCAACTTTATGTATAGAAAAGTGAGAAGAAAAAAAAAATACAAAGATGGGAGTGAAATATAGCTTGAAATAGAGGACCTCTTTACGGACCCGAACCCGACCCACTGTCGACTCATGGGCAGGGTTCAACCAGGCCTTCGAACGGGCCATCAACAAAGTTGGGCCGGGTCGGGGTCAAAACCGGGTCGGATGTTTAATATTCACTGTAATTGTGCTATTTGTAAATGAGAAATTATTATATAATAATATATGTATATATATGAGTAGAGCTACTAAGCTATCAGCAGTATAGAGGATTTGGTGTTTTCGATTTTTTGTCCCTTAAATAAAAAATTATACAGTTGGGATGATTACGATCCTCCTAGGGTTGAGTAGTGCCCCTAGGATTTTTTGATCCTTAGATCAACTCTTTTGATTATTCCTATCCTTTGGATTAATACTATTACCCTGTGAGGACCACTCAATCCTAGAAGTACTATTCAACCTTGGGGTGACCGCAATCATCCCAATTCCCAACGGCATAATTTTTTATCCAAGTGTCAAAAAAATCAAAAGTTTGATAAAATTTGGAAACTAAAAAGTATTTGGAAACTATTAAAAAGTATTTGGAAATTAAATTTCATAGTTTTCAATTATGCGACTTCCAAATCGACGATCGGCTCTGTTAGACTTAATCCACATTATTAAAAAGTATTTGGAAACTAAATTTCATAATTTTTCGACATTATTTGCTTGTGATCGAAAGGTTTCAAAATTGACAATTTAACGGTAGATATGATGCGTTTGTGAATTTAACAGAACAATCCAAGTCTGGTAAAATTTTTATACAAAATTCTTTTCACTATTTAGAGTAAGATCAATGCCTCTAATCTTAAATTCAAGTTTTTTATCATCATTTTGTAGGAGATTTTTATTTTCAGTCGTTTATTTTTAGACTACTCGTTTGATAGGTAACTGATGCTGAAAATTTATGAAATTTAGTTTTCAAATACTTTTAATAGTGTAGATTAAGTCTAACGGAGCCAATTGTCGATTTGGAAGTTGCATTATTGAAAACAACTTGGTAACACGGAAACCACCGTGCTACCGATAGTCCAACCTAGCTCTCTCTCTCTCTCTCTCTCTCTCTATATATATATATATATATATTATATATATATATATAGAGAGAGAGAGAGAGAGAGAGAGAGAGAGAGAGTCCTGCTTGTAAAAGCACCAAGCACTTGTAAATTTTTTAATTAGATCTACTATTTTGATTATTTTCATCCGTTAGATTATACTATTCAACCAACCACCCACTTAACCCAAGGGGGCCCACATCATCCTAACCGCATATCTATTAATCCAAGGGCTAAAAACTTACAAGCACCAATGACTTGGTACTTTCAAAAGCATAGGAGCTCAATTTTATATATATATATATATATATATATATATATATATATATATATATATAGAAGTCAATTTATCTTTATCGATAAGCACGAAGACTCTGCTACCAAGTTTTCCAACGTTAGATTGACCCCTTTGATGATTTTCACCCGTTAGATCATACTATTCAACCAACCACCCACTTAACCCTACGGGGCCCACATCATCCTAACCACACATCTCTCAATCCAACGCCAAAAACTTGGTAGCACCATAATAACGGTCTTATTAATATTAATAAGCCTAGTTCTCTCTCTCTCTCATATATATATATATATACACACACACACGTTAGTGACAATGATCAAAAGGGTAGATGTAACAGCGGAGAACTTGGTAGCACCAAGTGCTTCGTACTATTAATAGCATAGTAGCCAGACTATATATGAACTAGGCTAATATACTATTAATAGCACAAAGTCATTGGTACTATCATGTTTTTGGCTATTGGATTAAGAGATGTGCGGTTAGAATAGTATGGGGCCCCTAGGGTTGAGTGGTGGTTGGTTTAATAGTATGATCTAACGGGTGACAATAATCAAAAGGATAGATCTAACGGCGAAAAACTTAGTAGCACCAAGTGCTTCGTACTATTAATAGCATAGTAGCCGGATTATATATGAACTAGGCTAATATACTATTAATAGCACAAAGTCATTGGTGCTATCATGTTTTTGGTCATTGAATTAAGAGATGTGTGGTTATGATGATGTGGAGTCGCTAGGGTTGAGTGGATGGTTGGTTTAATAGTATGATCTAACGGGTGACAATGATCAAAAAGGTAGATCTAACGGCGGAAAACTTGATAGTACTAAGTGCTTGTGCTATTAATAGCATAGTGGCCGGACTAATTTTGTATCGTTTTCCCTCACGTGGAGGGACACCTTGGCATGTGGTTACCCATGAGAAATCATTTTCATGGTTTTTGAAACAGTAACGGTGATGTTAAGTTTCCTCAATCATACTGATTTTGATCTGTAGCTCTATGCGTCCACTATATACGCATATATTTATATAATTTTTAAGTTTCATTAATATGATATATATGCTCAATTGGTTTCTTAAATTACAAACTAATAAAGTAGATTATCGGCTAACTGTGAATTACTCACAATCTATACATGCATGTGAGAGAGTTATATATTAATACTAATAAGAATTTTTTTTGCAATTGGACTCCTGAAAAAATTATTTTTAAAAATCACCCCAATAAATTTATATTTGCAAAAATGGTCATGTCCTTACTACGCAAGCGTCATGTCAGCGCCACGCGGGCGGGACTGATAGTTAAGTTAAACACGGTGAATGATTCCCGTGTCTAAAGAGCGTATATATTTTTTACAATATAAATATTAAAAAGAGGAATAGGAAGTAAGAATGTTAATGGGTATGAAAATCTAAAATATTATTCGAACCCAAATTTGAATAAATTATGTATATACATAATTTATTTTTATTTATTTATACAATATATAAAATATTTAATAATTTTTATTTCTTAGATTTTCATATAACGGTATAGATTTTTAAAACCCGCTGGGTTCAGGTTCGGGTTTCGAGTTTTTGGTCGGATATGTGTATGGGTATGAATTTTTAAAATCTGTCGGGTTTGAATTTTAATTTGCATGTGTTATAGTTCAGGTATATATATATATATATATATATATATATATATATATATATATATATATAATATATACACACACGTGAACCATTCACCGGTTCAACACTAATGCAACTGGCTCAGGTAGATGTAACATCAAGTCTAGTCCCGCGCACTGGCTTGTGCTCGCATGTGTTCAACCATTGACTATAATTGAGCTAATATCATATTAATAGCACAAAGTCATTAATCTTATCATGTTTTGTTGTGGATTAAGAGATGTGCGGATTAAATTTTGATAGGATTATTTTTAAAATAAAAATTTGTTAAGAGGCTAAATGCAAAAAAAACCCTGCTAATAATATATATAGAGAGAGAGTCCGACTGGAATACTATCGATAGTACTAAGCGTTTGGTGCTACCGAGTTTTCTACCGTTAGATTTAACCTTTAAACTATTTTCACCCGTTAGTTTATAGTGTTCAACTAATAACTCACTCAACTTCGTCCACATCATTCTAGCCGTTATTTTTTTTTTTTTTCATCCAAGAGTCGAAAATTTAACAGTATCAATAGCTTGGTGCTATTGATAGTATTCCAGCCTATATAATTCTATACATACGTGTGTATTATTTGGTTTTTAGATAAAATACAACTTGTTTTTGAGCTTAGCGGATTTCAAAATTTGCATCCATGTACTCCTAGATTATGTTTTTCCTTTTTCGGATTGGAATTAAGATTTTTTTCTTCCTAACAATTTATATACTTTACAAGCCATTATACATTAATACATACCACAATTTTTTGGTAATAATAAGGTTTAATTACAATGTCTCCTTTGTACTTGTCGCGTCTCATTTACCTGATGCGTTAAAAATTATGTTAATTATTCTCCTATATTTTGTCACAGCTTCAAATGGTTTAAAAATTTTTAAAAATTCAAAAAATTGGGGTTTAAAAACTTGACAAAAACGAGTGCTACGTTAAAGTTGTTCCAAACTTCAAATATTTATAGAATTTGCAACTAACAAAACAGATATAAAATTAGATATAGCAGATTCTCCTGTTTTCTAATACCAATATAGATATTTTATTGAATAATTTACTTAATTTATATGATTCCACTGTATCAGTTATATAAAAAAAATTATTGTTAATAAGATATTCAAGGGCAAAGAATAATCTCTCCCAGGAAATTGAAGGAACAAATATGTTGTTACTAAATTTAACTAAAATTTTAAACTAAAATAATAAAAATAAAAATAAAATAAAGAAAAATATTAAAATTTAGCAATAAAATTAAATTGAATTAAAAAATAAAAAATTGAAATTAAAGTGTCAATTAAAAAAAAAAAAAAAGTTGAGTTGTCAACTTCGAAGTGACCTCTCGAAGGGGGAGTTCCTTGTAGACCTTTGTTCCTTCCAAAACCCAAAGTGGGGTTCTTTTAAAAGGCAATGTTACACGTGTACTCCCAGAATGTGTGTATGATATTCATATATATCATCTATTTACTTAAATGATCCATAATATGCTTTTTCTAAGTTTTATCATTATCTTTTTTTTACTTAAATTTATTTAATACTTTGTGAGTTTTAAAGTTGGAAAGGCATAAGAATTATATCAATATATAAATATTACTGAACATTTGTAGGGATGAAAATAAAAGGTTGATACCCGAGGTTTCAAGTTTGAATCCTAGTTAATTTACATTTCCAGCTAAGTTTATTTTTAAATGAAATAAACAAAGCGGATAGCGTGCTACCTATCTCTCTCTCTCTCAAAAAAAAAAAAAGATAATGAAAAGTTGAACTTTATAGAAATATATTAGTTATTCGATATGTTTTATATAGAGCGGTATTAAATTAACTTTTTCTTTTTATATAGATAGTCACTGGATTTTGCACTATAACAAAAACGATCTATAACGACACTTTTAAATATAGGTAAATGTCAAAAAAAGTACTGCTAGCTAAAATTACTGACACTTTTAAAAAGTATTGCTATATGTGGGATCGCTAGGTATATAGTGACAGTTAAAGAGTGTCGCTATAACTTAAAGAGTGTTACTAATTTACCAACATTTATTTAAGCATTTAGCAACCCCTCAAACTCTATTTCGTTGGGCTGCAAGGAGGAGGGACGAGGAAAGGCTATTCGCCTGAATTTCATGGATTGAGTGAAGAGAGAAGAAGATGGTAATTGTTTTTTTTTTTTTTTTTTTTTTTGTAATCGCGCTAAATGGACTAGGTGTGGTGGGTTGAGTAGAGTAATCTTTTATTTTTGATTGGATTGCGCTTTATATTTAGGCATTTGTAGATATTTTTTTAAGTTTTAGCATAAATTAGACACTTACTCAAAAGTGTCCCAAATAGATGTTGCTATAATTTAATTCTGTTGTATTGTTGGTGACCACTAATAATAGTAATAATAATAAAACAATAATAAAGTTTGGCCCAACAACCTTAAATATATATATATCACTTAATCATCATGTCCAAAAAGATGCAGTTATAGTTATAGCCGTCCAGTTAGTTGACCAATCCACGCCTACCAACTAACCACTTATCCAACCCAACCTACCAATTAGCTTTTTCTCACCACAATTTTTATACTACAAATATCTAGATTCTATTGGCATTTTAATATTTAGTTGTTATAATTTTTATATATATAAAAAGATTTTTTTTGCTTATTTATTTATTATTATTATTCAAAATTTTTAAAGTTTTTCTAAAATTATCAAAATACTTTTCTAAAATCCAATCTACTAGTAAATCCCAGAAAAAAAAATAGGAATTTGAAAACAAAAAACCTTTTAAAATTAATAAAAGTATTTTGGTTCTTCAAAAATAAATAAAATATTTTTAAAAATTTTAAATGATATATTAGATATTATTTCTATATAAAAAAATACTACTTTTGTACTCTGGAAGAAGATATGCAGGGTACACCTCATCATCCTAAGATTTTTTTTTAAAGAAAAAACAACCTAACAATTGGGGGTGTAAAATATACACTATCTTTGGGGTAGGGGTGGCAATCCACCATTGTTATGGCGAGCCATCTCGTGTTCAAATTTCGAAATGAATTTCGAGATCGAACATTGCTCGTTTAGTAAACGAATCGAACACGAAATAAATTTTTCATTCGTTTAATAAACGAGCCGAACACGAGTAGTCGGCTAGCTCGTGTTCACTTCGATAATACTTATTTTATATTTATATAATTTATTTAATTTATATTTTTATATATAAATAAATAATTATATATAATATATATATTTATTATTTAATTTTTAGCAAAATAAAAATATAAATTCGAGCTTAATTACAAAAAGACTCATTTGTATATAAATGTTTAACTATTAGATCAAAGTCTAATGAATAAGATTTTATAAATTTATTTTTTAATATATTTAATCTAATTTTATTTATTTATTGTTCGTTTGGCTCGTGAGCTATTGTTAATGAAAGACGAACCTAATTTTTCGACTCGATACTTTAATGAGTCATTCGTTTCGCTCGTTTAACACGATGTTCGGCTCGTTTACACCCCTACTTTGGGGTGTGAAGATAAAAGTGCTAAAAAATAAAAATTTGTTTAGAAACAGAATTCTAAGGCCTAGTTTTGTATCGCTGTCATTTTTTTAAAACTTTTTTAAACACTAATTTTGTATAATTTGATGCGTTGGAGATTTTTTATTTATTTATTTTTTATATTTTTGTTATAGTTGATTGGATTATGATGTATTAGGTTAAGTGATAGATCGCAATTTATCTAAAAAGATTTGAGAACAGAAAAGAGTTATTTCTAATTTTTGTTTAAAATATATAAAAAACATGTAAAAGCTCATGAATTCTAAAATTTTAATTTTGGCAACTAGATATCCTAAATTTTATGAAATTTTATGAAATAGTTTAATTGTCCTTCTGATCAAGAAAAATTTTGCAAATAGTTTTTATATAATTTTAAAATGATTTCTTTTTTTTCTTTTTTTTTTGGTCTTTCTTGCTTTTATAGGTAAGTATCCTGATGAAAATATAAAGTAAATCTATCTTCAATTTTATTATTATTTTTATATATTTAAATAAAGAAAAATAGATCTCTTTGTATTTTTAACATTTACAGAATAGATATAGCTATTACTGTTATATTTTTAACTGTATAACCTTTTGGTTCAGGGATAGGTATAAGTATGGAGATAAGCAAAATAGCGTTTAGATGAAAATTGAATTGATTCCGGAGATAAGAAAAAATAGCGTTTGAATAGATAATATGGAATAAAACAAATATTTGATAAATTTATATAAAAAATAGAGGTGTTGGTGGGGTTTCTATGAGTTTATTTTAGATACCCGAGAATTATTATTTTCAAATAAAAAATTTATGTTTGGATACAAAGAGAGGATAAGTAGTTATCCATATTCTTATCCCCAATCCAAACACTGCCTAAATTGTATAATATAATTAAAAAAATAGATGGATACAAACTATATTTCTATGAAAACTTTTGATTAAAATTTATTTAATTTATTCCACATAAAATAATAACTGCGGCGGGAGAGATTTTCTCGGGTGGAGTTTGAAACGCGACACAACCCGTTAGTGGGCCCCACGGGCCGACCCCATCTCTGCGCCGTACGATCTCGAAATCGATGTATCTTAATACGTCCGATGACGTGTCGCTGTACATCAGACGGGGAAGAGCACGGAAAAGGCAGATTTCGCCACGTGTACGGCCTAGCGTCGGTCCCGACCCGCGTCACTCGACCGTTCGTGACCGGCACGTGGCCCTCTCCGGTTGGTTTAACCGGGTCGGTGACCGGGTGGGGCATTTAAGTAAGCGAAGTAAACACACTGCCGATGTTGTTGTTGTTACTTATTATTACTCGCCTCCTCGGGGGCGATTTATTCGCCTCTCCTCGGCGGCGAGGGGAATGGGGTGGTGGGACCGCATCGTGTTCCCGATGCGGAGGGTCTGGATCGGCGTCGCCTCCCGCCTCGGGATGCGCAAGTCCGGTAAGATGGGCGGCCAAGATCGATTCTCGCCTTCGCCGGAATTTTCCCTTTTCTTTTTTTTTTTTTTTAACCTTTTTCTTTTTCAGGGTTGTCGAGGTTGAGGTACGAGGTGAGCACGTGCGAGTACGAGGACGTGCGCGTGATGTGGGAGATGCTGAGCCGCACGGACGGTGAGATCGGGGTCGGGAGGAGGGGCCGGCGCCGCCATCGGACGGCGGGGAGGCGGCCGCACGTGTGGGCGGTGCTGGATTGGGCGCGGCGGGGACCCTCGTGGAACTTTTGCCGAAGCTTCTAGGCCCTTCGGTGCCGGGCACGTGCGCGGCACGCGTGCGGCGGGCGTTCTACGGCGATCCGAGCTCGTGTTCGTTAATGGCTCTCTCTCTCTCTCTCTCTCTCTGTATTGCGTTTTTCACATTTTTTTTCTTTTTTTATTTAGGGAAAACTTGAAAAAACCCCACGTAGTTTCGCACTTTCTCACTTTAGTATCATGTGGTTTAAAGTATATCAATTTGTCCTCGTATGGTTTTGATTTTTCTCTTTTTATTATCAATTTGAATTTTATTATTATTTTTAAAAAAATTAGTGAAGGAGTTAAAATTAAAGAGTATCAAAATAAATATTTAATAAATCTATATAGTTACTTAAAGTTTTTTTTTTGTATATAATTTAACGAAATATTAACGAAAAATTATCGAAAAAATAAAAATGAAACGCAAAAGGGCAAATTGATATACTTTGAATCACAGAGTACTAAAGTGAAAAACACGAAACCACGGAGAGGAGGATCTTTTTTGAAGTTTTCCCTTTTTTACTATACTTGTTTGTTGGGGTGTACGGATTATTATTATTATGATATTAGTACTGTGAATTAGAATTAGTAGTGTATGATTACTTTTAATGAGTATCATTACTAGGGATAATTTTAACTCTTTTTATTGGGAATTAATATTCAGGAGGAGGAAAAATAAAAAATGGGAATTTTATGGCCCGGAATGCGCATAGTGGGATTTTTTTTTTGTTTTTTATGCTGCCTCTCAATATTTATTTATTTATTTATCTATTTATTTCAATTTGAATTTTTTAAAAAATATTTCACGAAATTAAGCAAAATTTAATATAAAGTAGAAAATGAGACACAGTTTAGGATGAGAGCTTCTCGCTGGGACGTTTGCGCTCGAATTTTTAAAAATTTAGAGAAAGTAATGAAATTATGATTAATTTTTATTTTATTAAAACTATTATTATTATTATTAATGTTGGGTTTAAGATGGGTCCATAAGGTGGTTGGCTAAAGTTATTTGAGGTACATGGTGTTAATAAATAATAAATAATAATAATTATTATTAAGGGGAAAGAAACAGAAGATACTATGACTTGGATATTGTAATCAGAATATTCCCGAAGAATATTCCCTTTATGTGTGTGTGTTTTTTTTTAAAATTTTAATTAATGCTAAGGACGAGATTTGTGGTGAGCGACCACCAAAAAGAAGAATCTGTATATATTCTTTTATCTTAAAATAATAATAATAATAATAATAATAATAATAATAATACGTATGCTCCTACCACGTTCTCTGTAGGGCCTTTTTATCATACCAATTTGGTTGTTAATATATAGAGTAGAACTAGAATACTATCGGTAGTAAAGCGGTTTTTCTACCGATTTGTTTCGATGATAGACTTCCAAATGATCTATTCATTTGAAGTGTTTAGAAATCAAATTTCAAATCTTTTCGACTTCATTTGCCTAATGATCAAACGGTTTCAAAATTTATAATTTTAATGATCGATAAGAGGCGTTTTTCTCGTTTAGCAGTAAAGATATCCAAATCAATTGAATTTTTGTTAGAAAATTCTTTAAACTATTTAAAACAAGATCTATACTCTTGATCTTAATTACAAGACTCCTATTATCATTTTTTAAAGAGTATTTATTTTCAGCCGTTCATTTTTATGTCTACTTGATGGATAAAAGAACAATATCGAAAGTGCGTGAAATTTGATTTCTAGGTAGTTTAAATAGTTTAGATCATATTTAACGGAGTCGATCATCAATTTGGAAGTATATCATCGAAAACAAATCGGTAGTAAAACGCGTTTTACTATAGATAGTATTCTAGTTCAACTCTTAATATATATATATATATATATATATATATATATAGAGTTGTAGAATCTCTCAAAAGCCAAGTGCTTTTGAGTTTTTAGCCATTGGTTGGAGAGATGTAGGGTTGAGATGATGGTGGTAGGGGTAATAAATGGTGGTAGGTGGTGGTAGGTGGAATAGTGTTTAATCCAAAGGTTATTAGTAATCAAGAATTAGATCCAAGGGCTATAAACTCAAAAGCAAAGGGAGTAATGCTTTTGAGAGTAATCTATTCAACTCTATATATATATATATATATATATATATATATATATATATATATATATATATATATATATAGAGAGAGAGAGAGAGAGAGAGAGAGAGAGAGATAGTAAACGGACATTTTACTATCGGAGTTGTTTTCGATGATAGAGCTTCCAAATTGACGATCGGTTTCGTTGAACATGATCTATACCACTTAAAATATTTAGAAATCAAATTTCAAATATTTTCGACATTATTTGTCTAATGATCAAAAAGTTTTAAAATTTGTAATTTTAATGGTGGATAAGAGACGTTTTCTCGTTTAACGGTGTAAAGATATCCAAATCAATTGAATTTTTGTTAGAAAATATTTTAAACTATTTAAAACGCCGGAATTTTCCCTTTTTTTTTTTTTTTTTTTTTTAACCTGTGTCTTGTTCAGGGTTGTCGAGGTTGAGGTACGAGGTGAGCACGTGCGAGTACGAGGACGTGCGCGTGATGTGGGAGATGCTGAGCCGCACGGACGGTGAGATCGGGGTCGGGAGGAGGGGCCGGCGCCGCCATCGGACGGCGGGGAGGCGGCCACGTGTGGAGGCGGTGCTGGATATATATATATATATATATATATATATATATATATATATATATATATATTAGGAACACGAAGGTTTCGTGCTCTAAGTCGTTTTTGATGATGAAGCTTTCGAATCGATGATCGGTTTCGTTACACTTGATCTAGCGTATTTAAAGTATCTAGAAAATAAATTTTGCGATATTTCGATATCATTTACCTGCCAATCAAAAGGGTTCAAAATCAACGGCTAAAAATAAAAATTTCACAAAAAGTGGTGATATAGCATTAAAATTTTTGATCAGAGATAATCTTGCTGTAAATAGTAGTATAAAGAATTTTTTTATCAAACTTTCATCTAATTTGAATATTTTTACACCATTAAACTTACAAACGCTATACATCAATTATTAAAAATTATTAATTTTGAACCCTTTCGATCGATAGGTAAATGATACCGAAAAATCACAAAATTTATTTTTACATAGTTTAAATATGCTTAGATCAAATCTAGCAGGCCCGATCGTCGATCCTAAACTCCATCATCGAAACGCTTAGGAGCACGGAGGCGTCGTGCTCCTAATAACACAAGACCTACTCTCTCTCTCTCTCTCTCTCTCTCTCTCTCTATATATATATATATATATATATATATATATATATATATATATATATATATATATATATAATTGAGTTTACTTTTAAAAGTACAAAGTAATTGATCTGTAAGTTTTTAGCTGGATTGTTAGATGTGTGGTTAGGATGATGTGGGCCCTCTTAAGTGGGTGGTTGGTTGAATAGTGTGGCACCCCAACTTCCGTGTCACCCATCCTAGACTACTCCCATCCTAGCACGCTTAACTCTCTTAACCTCTTGGACCACCCAAAATGCTAAGTAGCAAATTTATTATATCTTATATATAGGACTACAGGGTCTCACAATCTCCCTCCTTTAAGCCCCGACGTCCCGTCAGCTCGGACTCACAAGTACCGGGCGATGTGAGACTCATCTCGCTACATCCAAGACTCATCTCACACTTAATTGTCTCTGATACCATCCGTGACGAACTTCCCAGGTCACCCATCCTAGACTACTCCGTCTAAGACGCTTAACTCTCTTAACCTCTTACCACCCAAAATTGCTCAGTATCATCTTGAAAATGATAGCTAAATCTAACTATTAACAAGCATCAAATATATATATATATATATATATATATATATATATATATATATATATATATATATATATATATATATATATATATATATATATATATATATATATGCTAGGGCTGCTATCCTATTAATAGGATAGAAGCACTTGTCCTATCAAATTTTTAACCTGAGAAATTGTAGGGTTAGGATGATATTAGTCGGTTAGAGTTGAATGGTCCCCCTAGGGTTGAGTGGTCCCCACTGGGTTATAGTCTTTAATCCAATTGGTTAGAAATGATGAAAGAGTTGATCCAAAGGCTAAAAAGCTGATAGGACAAGTGACTCTATCCTATTAAAAGGATAGTAGACTTTGATAGTAGACGGACTATATATATATATATATATATATATATATATATATATATATATATATATATATATATATATATATATATATATATATATAGAGTAGTTTATTATATTATGAGTAGTAGATACTACTCATAGAGTTGAATCGACCATCCACTTATGATCTAGTATTTAAAACTTCTAGATAAATTTTGTAATTTTTCAAAATTATAATAAAGTCCATCAAATGGGCATAAAATGAACGAAATCGAACGATGTCCTAAAAATAGATGATCGGATCCTTCACTTTAAGATCGGAGTTATTGATCTTTATCTAGACGGTGAATAGAATTTTCTATTTCTATCAAAAATTCAACCTATTTCAATTCTTTTACACCGTTAAACTACCAAGTATCCCATATCGGCCATTAAAAATTGTCAATTTTGTGAGCTTTTGATTGTAAGGTAAATGATTTCGAAAAATTACGAAATTTATTTTCTAGAAGTTTTAAATACTCTAGATCATATTTAACGGAGTGGATCGTCGATTCGGAAGCTCCATCATCGAAAACAACTTATGAGTAGTAGGGCTCTACTACTCATCATAGTATATTCTCTCTCTCTCTCTCTCTCTCTCTCTCTCTCTATATATATATATATATATATATATATATATATATATATATATATATATATATATATATATATATATATATAGTAGGTCTTGTGTGTGGAACACGAAGGTTATTGCTCTAAGTCGTTTTGATGATGAAGCTTTCGAATGGAAGTGATCGGTTTCGTTAGGCACGGTAGCGTACTATTGAAAGTATTTGAAAATTAAATTTTATAATTTTTCGACATTATTTGACTAGTTATCAAAAGGTTTTAAGATTGACAATTTTAATGGTAGATGTGATGCGTTTGTGAATTTAACAATTCAATTCGGACGAAATTTTTATAAAACAATTGGAAACTAAAGTATTTGGAAACTTTAGTATTTGGAAACTAAAGTATAAAACTATTTAAATCGATGAAATTTTTATAGAAATTTTTTTTACTATTTAGACTAAAATCAGTACCTCTGATTTCAAATTCAAGTCTCTTATCATTATTTTTTATGTAATTTTTATTTTTAATCGTTCATTTTTAGACTCCTCGTACAATAGATAAATAATTCAGAAAAATTATGAAATTTAATTTTTAAATACTTTCAATAGTATAGATCAAGTCTAATAAAGCCGATCGTCGATTTGGAAGTCACGTCATTAAAAAATAACTTAGTAGCACGGAGGTTTTCTGATTACCGATAGTGTACCAGCCTAGTTCTTTCTCTATATTTATGCTAAATTATGTAATTGGATAGCATAGTACATCAACTGTTTTTTCTCTTTTTTTTTTAATTAGTGGCAAATTTCGGATAAACTTTTACCTCGCTGTAATGTTTTTCTCTTTAGAGAAACCATGGATGGTTTAAAAGATCTTTTATTTGCGTCATTTATTAGGTAAATAAATTACGCAATAGAAACTTAGGCAACTAGGTTTCCACATAGTTAATTTTACTTTAAAAAGTTAAAATTAACTATCTTATTTAGTGGGTTTTTTTACTTTACTATCTTGTTATTAAAAAAGTTACAATAAATTATCCAGTACTTTAATTTTATTTTAGTATAAGGATCTACGGTTAAACTATTCTGTATTTCTTTTTTTTCTTTTTTTTTTTTCAGTGAAACAAAAATAAAAGTATAGAATAGTTAAACACAACTTTTTGAATTAAAGCGGCTAAATAAAAATGTGCGAAATCACGCGAGAGTTATTTAGCCAAAAAAAAAAAGAAGAAGAGAACTCTTATTATCTTACCCAAACAAAGCTTTGAATTTTAGTTCTTCTTTGAGATGCATGTTTACTTGTTCGGGACCAATTTCCCTTTAAATTGTTGAATTTATATGGGTTTGATATAATGTAGCCTCTATTTTTTTGAGAGATAGATAGTACGCTACCCGCTTCGTTTATTTGATTTAGAAATGTTTAATTTAAAATGTGAATCAACTAGGATTCAAACTCGGTCTCGGTACCAACCATCAAATTTTTTGCCATTTGCGGTAGGACGGTCGGTAATCTAGCCTCTATTTTTTTTTTTTTTTTTTTTTATCAAATACAAATTTGACGAAATAATTTTCCTTTTTTATTATTGTTCTTTTGTCAAAAAATTATTAATATAAATATTAATGTAATAAATATTTGTCATATTTTTGGTATTTTTTTTAGAGTTATTAGTTTTTTCAACGACCTATATTTATATACATTATCTAAATAAATACTAAAAGTAAAGGACCTGATTGCAAAAAAAAAAATACAAAAAAAAAATCGAGGACTTAAAAAAAAAGCGAACGAAGGTTAGGGACCAACAATGCAATTAACCCTTTAAAATACGTCGCTTTCTCATCTTCCTCTCTCGCTTCTTTCGCAGCGCAAACGATGTCGGAGAACCCCTTCGAGCCCCTCCTCAAAACCCTAGACACAATCTCGCGCTGCGTCCAAACGCACCTCTCCCGCGTCTTCGTCGCCCCCCAAAACGCTTCTCCAAAACCCACGCTGCTTCGTCCCCTCTTATCCTTCTCGCCGACCCCCGTGGCTCCGGATCCTACCACTTCACCCATAAAGGTGCGCCCTTTGCTTCTCTTTTGCGTCCAAAGAAGAGGTTTTGAGCGCTTATGGATTTGAGTTTTACGAGGTCTGTGTGTTTGCGGCTTTGTTTAGGAGAAAAAGGCGGCGCCTTTAACGAAGGAGGAGCTCGGGAGGGCGACGTGGACTCTGCTCCACAGCATTGCGGCCCAGGTGTTTGATCTTTTGCCTCTGTGATGATCTTGTGCTTTCTGATGTTTTTTTGCTGAAAATTACCTTGTCATTTCGTAGTGAGTTCCTTTTTGTAGGTGAAAGAGGAGTAAACTCTGGGCTGAAATTAGCCTTTGGAGGTAGAAATGACGTAACCTTATGTCAATTTAGTCTTTGTATTGTTTAAAATGCTATCGGAAATGTTGATTATAAGAAGCTTGAGTGTCAAACAAGTGATTAGTCTAAACGTATAAGCTCTTAGTGAACGGTGCTTTAATAATTTATATTCAACACTTCCCCTTGTATCTATGCCCGCCATCTCTTGGTAGGCCAAGATGCGGGCTACAATTAAATGGAATTATGGAGGGAAAGTAAATGCGGCCTGTTCTGACCATAGTTAGTTAATTCGGATTCGGCAAAAATTCGGTACGGATATAATACGCATAAAATTTGTTTTCTAATTTTTAAATTCGTTGAAAAATTCGGATTAAAAAACGGATTCGGTATAAAATATAAAATATAAGATAGTTTATATTAAAAATAAAAATTATAAGTTTTTTATTCATATTTTCAATAATTCGGGAATAATTTGCGAATTATTCGGGAATAATTCGCGAATTATTCGCGAATAATTTGGCTGGCCCAAAAATTCACGAATAATTCTCTTTCTTTGGAAAAAATTCGTAAACGGACTGTTTAATTCGGATTTTCAATAATTCGCGAATAATTCGCGAATTAACTTACTAGGGTTCTGATACCGTATAAGACAACCAATTACTCTAAAAGGTTAAGCTATCGGATAATATTGTTTTAATCTTCTATGTTCAACACTGAGCTGGCCCGCTGATACCTTTTTTGGCTTGCTTTCGAATAGTTATTAGCAATAGATACTTAATTAGGATGTTTTCCTTTGTTATCTTCTCGCGCATGATGGGGATGTTATGATTGTTAAGAATGTTAGTCCCAAAGTGTGAGACTCCAAGATTTGAAATAGTGCTATATATAAGATATAATAGGACTAAATCTCTTTATCCGGCTATAGCATTTTGAGTTGTGGCTAGATTCAAAAGGTTAAGAGAGTTAAGCGTGTTAGGATTAGAGTAGTTCTGGGATGGGTGACCCCTTGGTAAGTGGGGCGTTATAGTTTATATCAGAACCAATTACCAGTCGGAAGTGTGAGATGAGTCTCGATTGAGCCAAGTTATACAGCAGACAGAGCGAGGCTCTCTGGCTGATGATTGTTGTGCATGGAGCGCGGCTTCCTACAAGGTCGGCTAAGGCTAGCGAAACGAGTGCCACATTGCCTGATATTTGTGTGTGCTTGAGCTTGATGAGGACGTTAGGGCTTAAAAGAGGGGAGAATGTGAGATCCCAGGATTTGGAATAGGACTAAATCTCTTAACCCGGCTATAGCATTTTGGGTGGTGGTTAGTCCCAAAAGGTTAAGAGAGTTAGGGATGCTAGGCTTAGAATAGCTCTAGGATGGGTGAGCCCCTGGGAAGTAGGGCGTCACACAGAGGGCATCCAGTGTGAACGACAGCCCTAGAATCTAGTCCTGAAGAGGCCTTTGACATGGTGTTAGAGTCAGCTTAAGTATGAAAGACACCCAGTAATTGTTGGTTGAATAATTAAGTTTCTTAATTAAGGCTGAAATTCATTATTCTAATCTAGTTAACCAGATATAAATTTCGACTAGGTTGCGGTCATGCAACAAGCACCTAAGTTTGGCTTTGGGAGTTGGCTAAACTAGGCTAATTATATTTATTTTGACCCATGTGTCACACATTTTAAGTTATAAATATTGGCAAGAAGAAATGATTTTGCTTTCTTCTAGCTGGAAACAACATTTATTAGCCTAGCCGTATGTAGTGCGGGCAGCTTTATGGAGTTGAGATTTCTGCTGAAACCAATGATAATAGTCAAAATATTCTTGAAGTAAGTTAAGTTTTAATACTAGATTTTTTTCTGTTGAACTAATTTCACAAATCTGCTACTTGTTCTGCTAGCTATCAAATTAAGGGCTTGCCATGGTGTATATCATTCTCCTTTGCACATAGTACATTGATTTTCTGTATCTTGTTTAATACTTTTTCAGTATCCTGATCACCCAACAAGGCAGCAGAAACGAGATGTGAAAGAATTGGTACGCAGCAATGTCATTTTCATTTGCTAAATTATATTGTTTAATACCCTATTGCAGCCAATGATATCCATTTCGTTTTGAATAGATTGTTCCATGTTGGGACTATGCACTATGCAACAATTGTACCCCTAGGGTGTTGAAGACTTGAAGTTGATTTTGTAGTTGCTCCATGTAAATTGCTAGATTTAATGAAATATGATGATAAGGTAGTGGTAGATTTCTGCAGAAACATTGGAAATCTCTTTTGCTACAATAGCTATTATTATGTCATGCATGGATAATATATTACATGTTTTGTAAATCGAAATATGATAAATACGTTTCTTATCTAAGTATTGTTGCTCAGTTCTTTGATTTTTAGTATTATTGTCTCTCACTATATTAGTTCATAATATGTGAATTTTTTTTTTGGGTTATATTGTCACTAAGCAGATCGTTATTTGGAGCTAAAAAAGACAAGCTTGATTTCTACTTCATGTTTTTTCCTCTTGCAATAGTTCATTAACCTTTGGTTCATTCAACACTGGAGTCTCATATTTTGATTAAATTAGACATGAGAATAACACAGATCTTGGGTTTGTACACGCAGATGGCTATAACATCTCGACTTTACCCTTGTAAAGAATGTGCCGATCATTTTAAGGAAGTGTTGAAGTAAGTATATTAATCACCTTCATAGGACTTGCTTGCTAAATTGTTATTGCAACCCCTGTTCTGTACAAAAAAGTCAAAATGCCAACATTATCAATGTTTTTGAAGTGCTCTTGGGGTCTCTGAAATTTCTTGGGTTTGAACCTCCCAATTACACTTGTTTGATTTTAGTCGGGTTCCATGAGACTTAGCAGTTTCAGTTGTTTAATATTCCAAAATAACAGAATATTCTGGTAAATTCGGGAATACCTGTCAAAAATCGTTAAGAAAGTTAGTCGAAGCAAAGTTGACTAAAACCATTTAGTATAGTGGGGGTGTTCAAAGCCAAATATATTGAAGACAAGGGATCTGCTTTTAGAGCACGTAGAGCTATAATTGGTTTGTATTGGCTTAGAGATTATTTTTGGTGTGCACGTATTACATGAAAGAATAAACCGTAAACATACAGCCATTTGCTGTGTTGTGTTTTGGCAGAGCGAATCCCGTACAAGCAGGATCACAAGCTGAATTCTCTCAATGGCTATGTCATGTACACAACGTGGTTAATCGAAGGTAAATTCAATCCTCTCCGACACTGGACCTCTCTAGTGTCCATCTGTTTTTCATTTTACTCGCAGGAAGCAGATTGAGTCGTTTTTTGGTATTAAAAAGAGTTCCATCATTTTTCTGACATATGTATTTTGGGTGATATTTATAGCCTAGGGAAAGTGATATTTCCCTGTCAGAGAGTCAACGCTCGATGGGGTAAGTTGGATTGTAAGGATCGGTCCTGTGATTTGGAAGGCACTCTCGACATCAAAACGACCTAGTGAGTTTAGGACAATCAAAACTTTAACTTCCCACATCTTGATGTATCACAAAGGATCATTTTGAGTAGTGCGATATCTTTCTACATCAAGGAAGAGAAGGAAATACTAAAAGTTCACTCTTGTTTTACCATTTTTTTAGTCAATTCGAAGTAAAGTTTAGATGGATATAATGATGTTCATTGTACAGCAGTGTAAACCATCGCGAAGGCAAAAAAGTAGTAAAATGATTAGATTTTTAATTATGGATCATTGTCATCGAACCGTATACTATATGCATTTTGAGATTGTGACATAGCATGTATTGACGTAAGTTATATTATGTATATTTGTCAATTATTGTCCATTAAATGATTAGAAAAAATTGGTTCGGTCAATGCGGTCGTTATGTTCGAACTGAATCTTCAATCTTGTGCATGGCTTGGATGAAATCTGGTGAATAAGGTTATGCTGTAATTGTGAAGTAGGTTATGAGAATGTGTAGTTGCTTAAGCTCTTCACAATGCCCAGAATTGTATGACTTGGTTTTTCAACTGAAACTAGTAAGTAACCTGGAAACATTACTGTTTTTTTTCCCTGTCGTTTTTGCTTCTAACTTTTTAGGAACTCATGGGGTGGAATCCATAATGCAGTATAAAGCCCCCTTTTTTTGGCTAAATTTTGAAATGCACTTTGCTTGCTATATAGCAAACCATGTTTGTTTTAATGCAACCATTTGTGTAAATTTGCATTAAAACTCAATTTATTCACATATCTAAAAAGCTAAGCTTGAGTTTGCCTTTTTTTTTTTTTTAAGATACTGTGCTTTTATTAACACTAGTATAGGATCCACGTTTCGCAGCGGATAGGTAGTATTTCAATCAATTAAAATATATTATAATTAAATCTTTAAAATTGAAAAAAATTATAACTAAAAAAATACAAAGAATTTATAAAGTAGTCTTATATACATTAATAAAAAAAAATAGATAGATATAGATATAAAATATTTAAATAATATATTATTCTACAGAAACTTATGTTTGATCAATATTTTAGAGTCGGTTTACGTTGCAATGGGTGCGTTCAAAAATTTTTAGAACACATGGCTTACGTTGCAATGGGTGCATCCAAAATTTTTTAGAACACATGGCAAGTCACTATTGGCTCATACCTTAGTGGGCAATCGTGGCTCCTTCTCCATTTTTTTGAATTGATGATTAATATCGTAAAATATAATCTAAAATATTTGAGGTACAAACTAACTAAAATTTGTCTTTTCGACATTGTCTACATTATGAAATGCACCTAAGTCGGTAATTTTAATGGCCAAAATGAAGTATTTTCACATTCAACAGTGTAAAGCAATTAAAATCAGTGAAATTTTGTTAGATAGTATGTTTTCATTGCTTAGATTTAGATCAATAAGCTCACTCTTTAAGTAGAAAACTATATTTTCCACTTCTACAAAACTGTTCAATGTTGAACATTTTATTCTTCGACCCTTCATTTTGAAGTTACTAATAATAAACGGACAAAAGTTCTTTCAAAATTGGTAACTTGGATCATCCATATCATTAAGCATAGGTACTTCTTGGAACATGTAGAAATTGATTTTTGCAATTTTTTTTTCCCCAAGTTTATTCTCTGGAGTAGCAAATGGCCACAAGATCAACGGCCAAAAAAAAAAAAAACAACCTGAAAAACCCTAAACGGTAGGATCATTCGATATTAAAGATCAAGAATATATTGACTTTATTCAATCAATTGCAACATGAAAGTACAATCCTATCAATCAAACTCCTTTAGGATAATATATTAACTTACGAATTTATCTTATTCTGAAATAAGAAAAAAAAGACTCAGAATTTGCATATACTACGCCTTTGTATACCGGCAAAACAAACACGTGTGTACAATTAATATATCTCATCTACCAATTATTGCACCACCCTTGAAAAAAATGAAAAAAATGAAAAAAAATGAAAAAGATGTGTCGATTTAGATGCTCATGCATCCGGACAAGTAATCTTGTGGGCAAGCAATGAGAGGATCAAAATCCTTTTTGAGTTTTATCAAAATGTCTGATTTTCTCTGAAGAACACAGAACAGAGTTTAAGCTTGTTCAAAAATAACACCTCCAACAGGAAAAGCTAAAAATCGATGAGCATTATATGATCTCATCTTGCTTTACAGCTTAAAAAGCCAAAAGACTCGCTCTAACTCTCACCCCTTTTAAAGATCGAAAATTGTACATCAATCCAGTTTCCGGTCAAATGAAAACATAAGAAAAGATAGGGCGTTATTTTAAGATTTTGCAGAGCCACCCTTGTTTTGCAAACTACATAATTCAACGCCATCAAGCGATCGGAAAGGCGGTCTCTGCCCAAACTTCAACAGATGCGCGGCTTCATAAGCGGGTTGCAACTGCTGAATCACCTGAACATCTAGATATGCTTCACATGCGAAGCACCAGACTGACAAATCGCTGTAAAAGATAAATTTAGTTAGAGAAATGTATATGTAGTAGTTCAACAATAAAAACTAATTCTTTTATAGAAAAGATTGCACGGTTTGTTGTACCTGAAGCTAAGAGCAAGACAGTGGCCAGTCTCTTGATGATGATTAAGCATGTGTTTGTTGATAAAACGGCTGCATAGGACCTCTTTGCAGCTCAAGCATAACCAGTTCTCAGCAGGATGGTGGCATCTGAAGAGTATAGACATGCTTTCATGAGAGGAATAATAATAGGGTTTTACAGTCTCAAGGGTCAACCGCAAATAAAATTTTCAATTTTTGATTATTTATTGAAAATCTGTATCTTTTATCCAAAGCTGTAAATGAATTAACAGAGTTTTACAAGTGTCACCTGCCCTCTAGAAATTCGTGTCATTTGCACATGGGATAAAGTTCTTTAAAGACAGAATAATCCAGCCATAAATAACAACTCATCATTGCAGAAAAGAAAAATCGAGCAAATCAATATCAGTGCTTAAAGATGTCTGACAATTAAATCAAGCCAAAATAGAACAATTGATATCTCAAAGGGTTTGTCGTGAGAACTTTCGTTATCAGATGAACAGCTGAGTAAAATTCTAACGGCAAAATACATGATATGCTGAATCAGAGATGAACTTAATTAGGTTTAACATATATAAGAAGACAAAGATGCAAGATATTTTGGAAAATTCAGATGTATACAAACATGTAAGGATGTCTTAGAAAGTAGATTATAAAAGTGAAAACAAGTAATAAGATTGGTCTATTCAATTTTCAAATTTATTTCCAAAGCAATAGATGACTAAAAGCAGCTTCTTTATTCTCTGCAATAGCCATTGTCATACATAGGGGTATCACTTTGCAGGGTCAGGCAAAACCAGATTATGTCGTGTTGAGGCTCAAGGTCTAATCCGCAGGATTGAACCCAGACCAGCCCCAACCAAACTCAAATAGCCTAGACCCATACATTACTCAGGTACCCATTCCTTTTCCCTCCTTATTTTTCCCATGAAATTTCCACAAATTAAACAGAATGGCATAATTTGAGACGTGCCGGTCAAGCTGGTCAGCCCACAATAGCTGTCGCGTCTTTGGACGACATCCTTGGTTGCATGAGTTAACAGGGAGCAGCATATAGAAAGGATAAATGTTCCTGAATCAATAACAATCTTTCTTCAAAATAACAGAATAAGTTACCTTCTTTCCATATATACTATATACCAATTAGAGATATTTCTAATACGTGCGAAAGAAATGTAGAGAGAGGACTTAATTCTATGGTTATTTGTATGGTACCACATAAGAAAACAATAAAGTTAAAAGAAAGAAATCATATCACCTAGTTTTAGTAAAATGTGGCAGGATTTTGATTAAGAAATGTTGACGAACTTTGCTTAAATAGTATCATACTTCTTTTAGGAGGATACGAGTAAAGTCAATCCTGAGACACTATTAGACAATCCCCTTTTCACCGGTACTGGACAGGACTTGACACTTCTATTTCTTCCAAAGAATTCCACCTTAAAAGACGCAATCTTACACTATCATGTCCATATCCTCACCAAAACTATGCACCTTATACTGTATCACTTGTCTTTTGGCATTACTTTGATAATGTTAGCTACAATGCTTAGAATAACTGCAACAAGAGCACATGATCCAGAATTCTAGCTTTAACCACCAGCGAGATAAACATGGTGGCAACCACTAATGAGTAAACAATACAGAAATTGGACAACACAGCTATTGAATCACCAAAATCTGAAAATAACAGTTCTCCAACTTTGAACTCATCTATAATTTTTTTCCATGAAGAACAAGGGCATGGCAGCATGAAGTTCGGGTAGGGGTTCTTCTCAAATAGGTTCAATGGTCATCATTGATATGTTTCTTCACAAAATGGTCATTCTGATAATTACAGGCCGCCATCTAATATTGCACAAAAACAAGAAATAATCACTTTTCTTCCAATTACACGTAATGCTTCTGAATTTCTTTTCCAATTTCGATGTACTCCATTACCAGATTCATGATCTATGCCTCGTCAAAATTGTGAAATCGGGAAAACTTCAAATAGCCTAACGGTGGCATAGCATATAATGAAACTTTACCATGTTGAGGTTGCTGTGGCGATTGTCTGATAAGAACTTCTGCTAAATGCAGTTAAAACTGAGCAAACGACAATCACATAGCTGGTTTAAAACTACATAAACTAAGTTTTTGTTATTTAACCTTATTGATTCTCTTGAATCACATGATTAATCAAGGCACGTGATTGTCATGTGCTCAATTTCATCGTCATTTTAGCAACAAGTCCTCGCAGGCTACAGAGACAGCAAATTTGGGCTGGTAAAGTATTACCATCTTAACCGTGGCTCTTAAAGTGTAATGGGGCAATAGACACATAGGTATCAAACATTTTCCATTTCAAAGAATAAAATTTACGAAGCTAGAAATATAAAGTAGATCAGAAGCTTCTCTCATAGGCTTAGACGCAAACATCCATCACAGTAAGTTAGGATATTCCAGCTAAAAGATCGAAGGGCAAATGAAACACTAGAAATAACAGTCCAATCTTCACAATGAATCTTTTGGTTCGCCTTATTCCGCGTTGTTACTGTTCTTTTTTTTCTCCATTCCAAACAAGAATTCCATGTAGTCGAATGTATTAATAGGTGAACTTCTCAACCGATCTTGCAATGCAATCACGCCGAATACTAAAAGGCATCTTCTTTAGAAACAAATAGGCAAAAAGAGAAAAGGTTCCCATTAATTTTTTCCTTTGTTCTCCTTCTGTTGCCAAGAAGCAAATCCACTATCCACCCTAGCACTCTACTGCATAGAATTTGCTTTAAAAAAAAAACATAAAAAAATAAAAAATGCAACAACATTAAACAAGGATTTACTATCATTTTACCTCTATTGCGTGATTCGATTCACATCTACTTGGAAATCCAGTGCTCACAAAACATCACAATTACCCAAACAAAATTCGTTCTAAAAGAACAAACAAAAAACGGGGATTGGATTCATAACCTGAAGCAAGGGGAATCGGGAGGAGGGATGTGGACGAGATCGGAGGCCAAGGAGGGGAGATGATCGCACGACGATCGAGCTTCGACCCATCCCGATTCGGCACCATACAGCTCCCCCGACTCTTCCTCCTCCTCCTCCTGAGATCGAGATTTTAGGGTTAGGGTTTCAAAACTGGAGGAGATGAGAGGTGTTAGGGTTTGCTTACGTACGAATCGAGACGACGACGTGCCCTCGTTCGCCATTAACGACGACGAAGCGCGCGGAGCTTCTAGGGTTCAGAAATTAATAAGGATTTTTATTAGGGGTTTAAAAGTAAAGTTGAACAGTAATTGCACATATATACCTTACAGTTTTAAAATTATGAATACTTTCCTTGGAGTTACAATTATCAAAAAATATATAATATATTCATCTAGAATTTTTAAAAAATTAATTTATTATTTCGAGCAAACTTATAAATTCCACCTGAGAATCTTTTTATATGCAGTGAATCGGACTCAATTTCAACCTTTTTTTGATAATTCTTGTAAAAGAGGTTGGACTCGCAACACAACTTGTGTGTCGTGTGGGGTTGAAGCGAAAAATATGGTCCATTTATTTTTGTGGTGTGTTTTTACTCGTTTTCTTATAGTAATGTCTTTAGAGGATGCCCATAGTAAGGATTTGGATGACGACGTGATTTCTGTTTGGAATAGATGGATGGCTGGGAATGGACTGCGACCACCTCATGATAGTTTGGCTGGTTTAATAGCCTGCGGTGGGTTACTTGGCAGGATAGGAACGATATGATCTTTCGTAATGTCATATCGAACTCCGTGTTGTTAGTTTTCAAAATCAAACTGTTGACGTACTATACAAGGATTTATCTAGGGTAGAGCTGGTCTTGGTTTCAGCTAACTTCCGGATTGATTTTAGGACTTTGAACATAACAAGGAAGGAAGTACAGGTTAGACTGGGAATAAAGGGGAATACAACGAGGAATCAAGTCTATCACGGAAATGTATGGGTGGATACTGAGCCAATTGATATAAAAGATTTTTCTGGACTCTGTACCATTGGAAAAGTACTGATAAAATCACTAAGGCATCAAGTACTCTCTTGGAAACAAACCTTCTCGACTAGCCGAGTCTCCTTTTTTTTTTTTTTTTTTTTCTTTTTTTTTTTTTTTTTTTTTTTTTTTTTTTTTTAATTCATATCTCGCTACCTATTTTTCAAATAAAAAAAAATCTGACTAGTTAATACTAGTCAATTTATTACTAGTATTTAATATTTAATTATTCATTTTTAAAACATAATTTTTCAAATTATTTTTTAAAAAAGATTAAAATTTACTGTTGGAATAGAGACAATGATAATAAAAAAAATTATCAAAAAATACCTACTGGAAGCCAACTTAACCGAACACAAAAAAATTTATATATATTATTCAATTTTCTGCAAAAGTTTCAAAATATATTTAATAATTAAAACTTTTGGGGAGTATATTTGTAATTTTCATATTTTAGGGACATGCGCGCAATTTACTTCTAAAAAGAGAAAAAACCGGATCCGATATAAAGCGGATCCGTAACGATGACCCACTTGTCGTTTGGATCGGGTTAACTCAAAATTAGGGTTTTTTTGCTTCGCATATAAATGCGAATCGAACCCCTCCCTCCGTCGCACTTGCCTCTTCCCCGAGAGTTCGATTCTAGGGTTTCCCCTACGACCGAGAGTGAGAATTTAGTGAAAGATGGGGCACTCTAATGTATGGAACTCCCACCCTAAGAACTATGGCCCTGGATCTCGTGTTTGGTAAGTGAATCCTCGTCCCCAATCTTCTTTTCTATCGATTCATCGCCTAATTAATGTTCTTTTTTCTTCTTTTTTTTTATCCTTTGGTGATTCGATTGATTTTAGAGTTAGGAATCATTGAAAACGCGGTGAGGTTGCGAATTTGGAGATTTGTTAGGGCTTTGGGATTGTTTGTGTGCTACAGTTTAGGCCTTTGAAATGTTTTATATTTTGTCTCTCGTGATGTTATATTTAGATAGAGCCATAGGTGATTAAGAACTTGCTAAAAAAAAACCCTTTTTTGGGGATTTTTTTGGGTCCGATTTCGGGTTCTCGTGCACCGGATTATGTTTCCTTAAATGAGATCTCTTATTGCAAGCTTTTTTTTTTTTTAAAACCTTTGTCTTGATTGGGATTTGAAAAAAAACATCTGGTTCTTTGTTGGAATTTTTTTGAAATATGGAATCTAAAGTCATTAAAAATCTTGTAAAAGGAAAAAGTGAATTTGATCAACTGGGATTTTTATTTAATAAGGTTTTAGTATTGAGAAGCTAGCTGAACTATACATTTTTTCAGTTGAATTGTTGGGATTAGTCTAATGATTGTTAGAGTCTGCTTGGATGCATGAATATCTTGTTCGGCGTATATCTTTTGTGTACTCGAGGGTCGTATGGTAATAAAATTGATTTGGAGTGCAAATATATATCTGCAATCGCATAGTATATAGTGCACTCTTTGAAACCAATAGAAAGAGGGAAGGAAAAAAGAGAAAAGAAAAGGAGTAAAAGAAACTGAATTTCTCTTCAGTTGTTTGGATGCACATAAAGAAAGAGATGATCTTTCTATAATTTGTTTTCTCTCTCACAAAGTTAACAGGAAATGTGCAAAAACAATTCTTTCCTACTTGTCTATCTCTCCTTTTCTCTCCTTTAAAGAGGGAGCTAGTGAAGGAGGTGAATTTTGCATCAATGACTGTTTTTAACCTTTTTCTCTTGTTGATCTTGCGCCTTTTTTTTATTTTCTATTCTGCTTGCAGCCGGGTTTGTGGGAACCCTCACGGAATGATTCGGAAGTATGGGCTTATGTGTTGCAGGCAGTGCTTCCGTAGCAATGCCAAGGATATTGGCTTTATTAAGGTAAATATCTAATGAAACTTTTTTTATCTGCTTATATGTGTGGAGGTTACTTCTTTTTTTACTGTGTGGATTATACGTGGTGGATATGAATGTTTATCAAGATAAAGTGCCCACCGACAGTTGGTATGATGTTTTGAATTTGTTAAATTGTCTGCTGATATAAATTGCCAGAAACCTTGATATTTTTTAAGCTGACTCAATCTGAAACTGAACTGTATCATCTGGATTGGTTTTTTATCAGCTTTCTTTACTATATCGGATTCGATTCACACCAATGATATTTATGGCTTAGCAACCCTGCAAGTTTGTTTGACTACTTGTAGATGAATGATTTTTAGGCAACAAGCTTCTTTTCCACACTGATTTATCCAGTTGTCGTGCTGTGATAGTTAACATATGTGGTGTCTATTAGAGTCAAAGGAGAGTAGCTAGTGAGAAACCACAGTATTGTCCCAGTGCATTGGGCCTTCCCCCAATCTAGGTTTTGTGGAATCTCAGATGTGCAAAATTCGCTATTGAACTTTTGTTTTATTCCTTAGTTATAATTGGACCAAATTATGAACTACTAACTGATCATGTTTTGTATCTCAATGGCCGCGTGCACCATTTCAAAATTTAATATATGCTGTAGCTATCTCACTGGTGATATTATAGAACAAAGATATAAATGTTACCCTTGATAAGTATTGTGGCCTGGGCCAATTAATCCTTTTGGAAATTTTGGATCAGAGCGAGTCGTAATGCTGCTGCTTTCAATCCTATATTACTTTGCCACTAGTTTTCTGTCCTTTGCCTTGAAATTTCCTTTTTAGCAGAGGTAATGTGACCAAGAAGTGAACTTTTATGGCTTTTTCTTTTTTATAGTACCGCTGAGCATAGTTCACAGTGATTACCATCAGCTGGACACGTGGTTTAATGGGAAATCAAGCGTGGATTCGTCATCTTTCTGAAGATTTTGTCTACAATATTTAGCAATGCCATGTTGGTTTTCATTGACGTTTTATTTAATTATGTAATGGATCAAGTACCTCTAAGATGTGGTTGCAGAATCTAATTTCTTCGTGGTTTAGTGTCAATTGTGTCATGGATGAAAGTTTCACATGTGCACCCTTCTTTTTCCTAGTGCTAACCGCTGCCCGCTCCTTCATACTTGATTTGTTTTGCCATTACTTCTTATTTGATTGTTGTTTGGGTAGTGCGGTCCAAACATATTTAGATATCCCGTGTTGGATTTCATCATATTAATCATAGTAACACCAACTAAGTGATGTTGTTTTATACATCAACATGCCATTTTGGGCTACTATGAAGCACTTCTGCCAGATTCTTCTTCTCCCCACCCCCTCGAACAAAGTTTGCTTGGCAAGTTGTATTTTGCTTGCTTTGATATTAATCACTTCTACTTCTCATTGTGGTACTATATCGTTATGCTGTGCAAGGTTAATGGGACTATTTCTGAGGTAATGCATTGCATATTTGGTAAATACTGTTTCTGCTTTTGATTCAAGTGTTCACGAATTTTCGATGCAGCCTCGGTCTCAGTTGTTATTGCAAACAGATTTTCAAAACAAATGCTTGACATTAGATTCATCAAACAAAGCTATTATTTTGCCTTCTTTTCTTATCTGAATTCTACATGATTGTTATACGCGAGAGACTGATGCAGAGAAAAGAAAAGAGGAGTTTTGATTGAAAAAAAAAAAGAAAAGAGAAAGAAAAAAAAGGGAAAGGGAAAGAAACTGTTGAAATGAGACCATTTTTTCTATGGTTTATTATTAAGTAAAACCAGGGAGATTGGAGGACCAATCTGCGTGAATGTTGTTGCTGATGAATCAATTTATATATGTCGCTTTTAATAATAGGTTTAGCTTTTTAAACTTAAACCATGAAACTTGGTAAAACACTAATTTTGAAAAGTTGAACTGTTCACTAGATAGTATATCTTGGAAACTTTTGTTTTTTTTTTTTTCTCTCTCTCTCCCCTTTGAATGCTGAACTATAGTGTGATTCCCTTTTGTATGTATCTATGCATCCTTTGTTATTCTCACATTTTAACTAACAAATCAAATGTACAAATCTGTCAATTTGTCATTCATCAACAGGTGATGTTCTGATTCTCAAATCTTCTTTCTTTGGCAACACATCTTGGATGTAGATGCTTAAAAAGATGCTCAATTAAACAGATAAAAAGTATAGGCAAAAGTCACAAATTTGACCCAAAAAGAGAAAGAAACTAGTCAAGTGCATGTTATAGCTCGTGTGTGGTGTCATTAAAAAGAAAAAAGCTAATGTGATTATAGTTTCCGGATCGCGGAAACCCCCTCCGAACTGTGATCGGGATCGCTCATACTTATTTGCGTTGGGTTCTCGATTCGGAATACGAAAAAATGGCGAATTGGAATCGTAGAGGAGCACTTCAATTTTCTAAATCTAAATTTGTTTAGTTATTTGGTAAAAAGAGCGTCTTACTATAGAAAGTAACATCAAAAAGTCATATTGGTATGGAAAAAAACTATAAGCCCCTTATTAAACTTTATTAAAGAAAAGAACTATATATATGTCGATTTGTATTGACGATTTAAATAAATCGCAATCAGAAGAATAACGTTCCCAATATTCTATTACAAGCAACATAAAAATGTGATTATCTGGAAGGAGACTTAAAACCTACTCGAGAAACACCTATCAACAACCTCCTTGAGTTAAACCTCAATCATAGCATGTTTTCTTTTCTCTTAAGCTAATCTCATCATCATTGGTGTTGTTGTTGTTGATTCTTTTCCTTCCTTTTTCTTTTTACGATTCTTTTATAGTAAATTGCACTACAAGCCCCTTATTAAACTTTAGCTTTTCGGTTTTTGGTTTTGAAATCATGAGCTTTTAATAATATTTTAGTGCTGAACTTTTAAAAACATTTCTTCCTAGTCCCTACCTTAGAATAAAAGCCATTTTCTACCGGTAGTTCATCGGTACATCCGTAAAAAATAAACTTAGCTGGAAATGTGAATCAACTAGGATTCAAACTCAGCTCTCAGATACCAACCACTAAGCTCTTTGCCACTTGCTTTAGGGACTCAGAAACTTTTGAGCATAAACTTAGCAGAAGGAAGTTCAGGGACTGGCAGTACAATCCAACCCAATTTTGGTACACTGCTGTCCTGCTGAAGGAAGAAGTCAGAAGCACTTTGAGATGCCACAGCTTTCCTAACATCCCTTTTGCACACTCTCATTTCACTGTCAACTAGGGAATAGTGGAGTGGGGTTTGTAGCCCATATCATATCTTATCTTTGTCCATTGATTCCTTTTCCCCATATAGTGAATGGAGTGTGCAGCAAAAGGGGAGGGGGGGGTCCTTTCATGAACAGAGCCCAGGCAAAATCATGCTCCTAAAGCTAACACCCACTTTTGAGTGCTGGGCCATGTAAGGGACTTAGCTAGCAAACCTTCTCAGTGGGAGATGACATAATTTGGATTGAATAGTAGGTCTCAAGTGAGAAATTTTCCTTTTCTTTTTAAAGGGAAGTTTTTGTTAGTAGAGTAATTTAGCTGGAATAATTCTCGATTATGTTAGATATGTCTCGAATTCTGAAATCATAAGATTTTCTAACTCTATTCTATTTTAATTATCCACTAAGTTTAGATTATGCCTAATCTTATTGAAATTTTTTCTAATAGCAGTGGGTTTGTATTTCTCGTTGTATTACAAATTTAGCCACTATTGTAAATATATCATTTGTTCTGTAAGTTTGGTGTGGTAGATGAAAGATAGTATAAGCATATTTTTTGTACTAGAATTTTATAAGAGCGACATATTTTGTATTGCAGTTTGATTATAATGAAAGACTACTCTTTCATAGTCCGTGGTTGAAGACTAGTAGCCGAACCGTATAAATATTTGTGTATTTTATTTTTTTTCTATCTTTCTCGATTCTCTGTTTTTTTTTATATATATATATATTTTTACGCTGACGAACTAGATCTTTTCTGTTTTTGTCAGAACAAACTAACATCAGAGCAAATCTGGCATCTAAGTGGCAGATTTCTAACAAGGAAATTCTTTTTCACATGAAAAGAAAAAAGAAAACCTGCAGCTATTATTTGTCCATAATTGCTTGCATGCCTGCCGTGTTCTGAGAAAACTTGTTGTCCTTTAATTCTCAGAAGCCGAATTTGGAATTAATTTTATTTTTGTCTGTTGCAGGAATAGGTTCAAAGTTCCCATAAAAAATAGGGGCAATTGCTTATATACTCCTGAAAAGTTTCCGATTTTTCGATTTACCCCTCTTAGAAGGCTAATATTGAAAATACCCCTCCTACGTTCCAACCTATTTCTAATATATTAGAGTTAAAATCTGTTAAGTAACCCTGTTATCTCTGTAAAATTATTATTTTGTCCTTTTCAAATATACCCTTTTACCATCACTGTCTTTCTTATTTGCCCTTAAAGTCAATGGCACAAAAGTATTTCGACTTTTGGTTTTTTCTAATATATCCCTCTACCGTCACCAACCTTTCTTATTTGTCCTTAAGTTAAGGGCAAAATTGGTATTTTAATTTTTTTTAACTGTGGTAGATATTTAACTCACGTTTAATCCAGATTAACTTAACATGAGATAACTGCGGGGGTATTTTACAATAACGGTGGAACGTATGAGGGGCATTTTAGAACGAAAAAAAAAGTAGGGGTAGATCGGATATTTTCAGACGCATGAGGGGTATATAGGCAATTATCCCTAAAAAATATGACCAAAGTGCTTAATTAGTTTCTAAGCATGTAACTAAAGTACAAATGTTGATGCAATCCAAATACTATGAGACCTAGCTAGAGATCTGCATCTTTCCTTTGGATTCATTCAATTCTGTGAGTTCAACAACTTCAATACAAGTTTTTTGGATGATAACTACAATAAGTTCTTTAATTATTATATACCTAAAATGCTTGTGGGTGAGGACTCCAATGGCATGCTTTAAATTCATGCATGCTTTCGATTTTACTGAGTAATGCTATACCCATTTCCATTGTTTGTATCACTTTTGTAATTGTTATTAGAGAGTTAACAAGAAAATATCACGTCAGCGTATCTGAAATGTTTTTTTTTTTTGAGAAATAGATAGCATGCTACCCGTTTTGTTTATTTCATTTAGAAATAAACTTAGCTGGAAATGTGAATCAACTAGGATTCGAACTTGCGTCAGGGACAGTCGGTAGAGTATATGAAATGTTATTAAAAAGATTGCATATGAGAGCAAAGCATTTTTTCTCTATGTCTAAATCTGACGCGAGAAATAAATGATATGCTCGTGACCATGATTTACGGTGTGATTTATATGATCGAACTAGATTAAGTAAAGGCAATTACAAGCATTAATATTCGCATTCGTATTCTCCTCTAGATTTCGAAGAATAGTTTGCTTTCGAACGCTAGATTTACTCTACTAAGAAGCTCTAGATTTGTCGTTTGCGACACTGAACTTTACGAAACCAAGCCAAACAAGCACTTGATAAGTCGAATGCGCACACATGCATGCGCGACATTTCGCTATGCACCGGTAAAGGAAAGGTTCGAAAGAATAAAAGTAGATGCATTGTGCCTATCTATAAGAGGTTTCGACTTCGACTTCGACTTCGACCCCACATACAAAAGAAAAAAAGGAAAATGTAGAAAAGAGAGGAAGAGGAGCAGAACCTCCTTGGAAGCAAAGGGTAAGAGCTTTTGCGTTGCAAATAAAAACAGTTTCTTTTCACGCTAAAACTGATTATTTTTTGCACATTTTTTTTTTTTATTTTTGCTGATCACAGTTATTCGTGACAGAAGCATCAAAGGCAGATGATTAAGCGCGAAGAGCAAGTGTTAATCGTTTGCTTCGTCGAAAACTAAGGTACTCGACTATAAAACATGTATCTTTTCATTGTTAATGCCTATTCTTAAGTTCATGCTCTTATTACTCATTTTCACTTTGTTTTCTAAACATGCAACTTAATTATATGCTAGTTGATTAAATTTGTGAGATGAACGCGCAGTAATTATGTATTTTGTTATCCAAATTAAGCAAACTATATATTCGTTTACCACTATTTTTTTTTTCTATTTGTTCACTTTCCATGGATGCTACATATATAAACAAGCAAGATATATATTCTACTGTTTTGCGGTGCTTTAATTAGAGAGATAATCCAAAAAGTTAACTAATAAGCAGGAATTAATAAGTTTTGTTTATGATCCATGGTTACTTACAATAATAAGTTTTGATTTTGATAAAAATTTCTTTTCGAAAGTGATTAGGAAATTAACAAATAGGTTACACTTAATTTCTTTTTTTTTTTTTTTTTTTTTTTTTTTGAAGGTTTCCCAAAGTTTAAAGCATTATGTTTAAATAAATTGATACTTAATCATTATAAAATACCAAGTAATATATGAGAAATTTGTAGTTAAATATGTATATATTTTTTTATTTCATTATTAATTATCAATTTTGTGGGGCTATTGAATTAGATCAAATTGGCTTTTCAGAGAGTACATAAAACTAGTAGCTAGGTATTGCCTCCTTTTTACGTTTACTGTCCCTATCCAACCAAATTTATATTTCCCATTTCTTGGATTTCATTTTTGGGCTTAATTAATCAAATTCAAATCCACTTAAATTATGCTTCATCTCTTTAAAATAAATATTTGAAAAATCGATAGTTTTTTTTTTTTTAAATAAACTTAGTTAGAAATGTAAATCAAATAGACTTCGAATTTGAAATCCCGGATATGAACTATCAAGCCTTTTGTCACATGCATTAAAAAACGGTTGATTTTTTTAGGTATAATAGTTGTTTCACATAATTTAATCGGAATTACAATAAGATATACCGTGTTCAAATCATACCATACGCCCGTCCTTTTTAGCCGCCACTAAACGTCGATTAAAATAAAACTCACCAAATTCTATAGTTTCATTAGAGAAGGTTCCCACTCTCGCAGCAGTCGGACTTGTATTCCGTGCAATACGGCGTGCAGGAAAATTCCGTGCATTGAATGATCTTGCTATCCATCAATATTGAGATGCATCTAAGCTGGCAATATCGGATAGCTCGAATATATTCTGCGGCGGACTATGAAGTTATAAAATTAGGTTGATTGTTTCTGAACAGATCCAAAAACATTTAAAGAGAAAAATTGGGTTTTAGCTAGGTGGTCCTTTTAATTTGACCTAGCCATGTAATGCATGCATGTGCAATTGATCTAACGGGTCCCCTTAGAATGGAGTTGCTCCTTTGCTATTGAGATCCATCTACTGTTAATAGATAAAATGAATTAAGTCGACGGGGGCGCCGAAGCAGATAGGGAAATGCTGTTGGAGGTTATCGTTTTAGAGAATAGGGTGTTTTTGGGGGCTTGAAAGTATTACACTAAGAGACGTCAAAGTTTGGAACGCTCAACATCATTACCTCCGGTTTAGAAAAACTCTAGAATTAATAAATAAGTTATTGGGCTCCAGTTAATATGGACCTTAATACGCTTTTACCTGTTGGACTTGTATGTGAACATAATATTTGGATTATATTATAACGGTATATCCAATAACAGTATATCCAACAAATGCTTCTGCGTCTTATTGTGAAAACTGCGGAACATATATTATAATCGACTTATTGTTACGTATGAAAATAAATATGATATTTTTGCATAACGCAACTTTTCTCCGGTCCTAAATGGAGCCTTAATTAAGCTCTTGTTACGTTAGTAGTAAGCTTTTCCTTTTCATAGGATTTGTTTAGATGTAAAAGAGAATTGTGGTCCTAAATTAATTGGGTTTTAAATAGGTGGTTCAAATTGATTAATGACATATTAACCGCCGCATATATAGCTCGTGCCGACTTTTCTTTTCCTAATTTGGAAATGGCGTTTTTGATGTTTTAGGATACGAAAAAGTATGTGGCTATTCTCACCGTATTCTAAAATATAATGATCCGACCTGTCAGCAATAATAGCTCGTTGGGTCTAAAGGTCTCATATAAACCAGACAGAGTAGGACTAGAATTATAAGACGACGTGAGACTCGATCGACATTGATACCAAATGTAACAATCAGACATGCCAGCAAAAAGATCCCAAGACACCGGTCCAAAATCCTTAAGCTCAATTATTATTACCAGTGTGTAGACCTCATATAAACTGATCGGAATCAGTATTCTATCCGATGTGGGATTATTGGGCCTTACATCCAAAGCCCTCCAACCCCCTCTAACAAATTGGTACTTAAGACATGGTTAGTTCATGATTGAAATACTAATGAAAAATAAAATTGGATTGTATTGGAATGAAAATGGAATGACGAATCATTCAAAGATTTTTATTTCGTTACTAAAATATAAATTGGAATGGACAGCTACGATGTTGGGAGAGTTTTGGTTAAGAGAGGAGAGAGATGAAAAGAGAGGAGGGAGAGGTGTTTGTGAGATAGGATTTTGAGTTGTTAACTTTAGAATAACTACGTCCAGGATTGAAATCAAGATTGGATTATTCGTATTCTAGAGTGAAATGAGAATTAGAATTTAATTTTTTTAAAAAACAAACAACAATTATCAGAATCAATGAATCCAAAAACTCATGGCTTAGTTCGAACCTCTGAACTTTAGCATAGTCCTATGAATAACAACCAACTGCATTAAGTATGAGAGAGAGAGAGAGAGAGAGAGAGAGAGAGAGAGAGTGGTTTGATAGTCAAGTTCCTTCTAAATATGAAAAGTAAGGATTTTTATTATGGTAGCTCAAACAAGTGTTTAGGCATGCAATATTACTTTAATCAGAATAAAAAAAAAGTAACACATGGAATAGAGCATTATAATCCCCAATTAATCTATTCCTTTTCTACGAAGTTTCAAACCAAGAATAATTAAGATAAATTAAGCTGATTAAAGTAGAAGAAGATATTTCTCATTAGTTTACTGTGTTGTTGTTATTGTTGTTAACTTGTTATACATCATCTTCTTTAATGCTTAATGTGCCTACTTTACCTTTTCGACTTGTCATTTATCATCTACTAATAAATTACATGTACTTAATTTAAGTCCGATTAAAACACAAATTTTGGTTAGTCTTTCTAAATTTCTTACTTACTATTAAGGGGCAATTGCTTATATATCCCTGAAAAGTTTCCGACTTTCCGATTTACCCCTCTTAGAAGGCTATTATTGAAAATATCCTTGCTACGTTCCAACCTATTTCTAATATACCCCTAGAGTTAAAATCGGTTAATTAACTCTGTCATCTTTGTAAAATTACTATTTTGCCCTATCAAATATACCCTTCCACTATCACTGTTTTTCTTATTTGCCTTTAAAGTTAGGGGCACAAAATATATTTTGACTTTTGATCTTTTTCAATATACCTCTCTACTGTCATTAATATTTCTTATTTGCCCTTAGGCTAAGGGTAAAATTGGTATTTTAATTTTTTTTAACTATGGTAGATATTTAACTCACGTTTAACTCAAGTCAACTGAACAGAAGATAACTGCAGAGGTATTTTGCAACAACGGTGGAACATATGGGGGGTAATTTTAGAAAGAAAAAAGAAGAAGAATAAATCGGATATTTTCAAACGTATGAGGAGTATAAAGGCAATTATCCCTATATAACTGGGGCCTTTTAAAAGGATCTCATGGTATCCTATTTAGTTAATTTTCTTTAGATATTTGGAACCAAATTGTGTTAAAAATAGATGAGATGAAGCATGCGTAAAACCTAAGAAAAGAACACAATAAATCAAAGGGACAAAGATATATATAGGTAGGTATATATCCCTATTAGAATGTTCCCTTCTTATTAAGGTTACAACATGAAAGTGCATTCCCAACTAATTATATAATAATAAATCATTATTGTTCATGTAATGCTTCTTCTAGTCTAGGATATTAATTACTAACTATAGTGTGTGTGTGTGTGTGGTTCTTAGCTAGGGAGAAATTATTACTAGATGTGTGCAACAACATTATCATGAATATAATCACACCAATTAAATTAAATGAAATATATGTGCACATATATAACTGTGAGTGGATATGGCAAAATTTTTCAGGATATATATATATATATATATATATATATATATATATATATATATATATATATATATATATATATATATATATATATATATATATATATATTTTTCTCTCTATTTTTGGCTTGATCTATGCAACGATCAAAAAAATTACTTTTCTAGTCTAATTCTATGAAATAACCGATTATTTTAAAAATTTAAGCTATTAGAGAATAATATTTCTAAATATATATATAAAAATTTTTCAGGATATATATATATTTCTCTCTATTTTAAATTATATGAATTAATTATTTTTCTCTGAAAATTTATACCGCCAAAAAATAATATTTTTAATATCTATTTTATGCAAAAACAACCGTTATTTTTCAAAATATTAAGCTATTAGAGAATAATATTTTAATATTTCTATTTAACACTCTCCCTAGATGTTGATTTGAATTAAATGAAAAAAATTAATTATGCTAGGGGCTGGGCGGGACACAAAGTCAAAATCTCCTACTCTTATACCATATTAAATTATATAAAAATAATCATTATTCTTTAAAAGATTAAGTTGTAAGAGAACATTATTTTTAATAATTATATTTAACAAACGATCTGTTGCTTTAAAATCTTAAACCACTAGAGAACGATATTTTTAATACTTAATATTCAACAAATAAGTACTCTTTACCATGTCTTAAGAAAAATGATGATTTTCCTCCTGAAGCCAATTGTGCTATGTTAATCCTAGTCTCAATCAACAAACTCCAACTATATATATATATATAATGCATCACTATAACCTACCCCTTAGTTAAAATGCCATTATCCCCTTAGTTAAAATGCCATTATCAGGATTATTTAAGCTCCTATATATATATATATTAATGATCATTCTTATTTATGAAATGGTTTAATTTGTTGAAAATCTACTTAACTTCTTGAAGAAATTTCAAGCAACATTAATGGAGTGGGTGAATTAATTAACATGGTAATTAAGCAACCTACATTGAAATTGAAATGCAGTTAATCTCCTCACTCTCTTTTATTCTCTTTTGCTAGCTTAATTAGAAAGGAACCAACAAATTAAACTATTTGAAAATATTTAATTAGGTGGCTTTGTGTGATTAAGATTTGTGAACAATAACTCTCTATTTGCAGATCACTTGAGCATGCAGAGAGTATTCATGAGGCATCAACCACAAATTAAGAGGAGATTATGGGAAATATATAAAATGCAAATACTTATTTAACTTTAATGCTCACATAAATTGGTTTCTTCAATAAGAGGAATATTATCTATGATTGGATACTTAACCTGGACCATTAATTAATTTCACTATCTCTCACTTAAATTTCTCTACCAGATACTTTTGACTTAAATGCTTCATATTTGCATGAGAAAATGAATGGAGCAAATTTGCATGATCGCAACCAAAAAAAAAAAAGGGAATAAAATGGTGTAAAATTAATTGTTCTTCACAAGAATTAAAATAGAACAACAGAAATATATATGTATGCTATAAATTAAAATAGAAGATGTACATAAACAGACGAATATGTACGCCATAAAATAACAAATTCAAATATTGAACTCGGAACCTCTCAAAATAGAAAACGCTTGTGACGTCTCTGATACCATACTATCAAAAAATCAATATAGTAAACAACAATTCATGATTAATTAGTTTGTACGTAGTTTCCAAAAAGAAAAATGAAAAGGGTATAACATACAAAATAGAAAAACAATTTAATTCAAGGTATCCAACTCTTAATTATTGTTATATATAGAAATTAATTAAGAAGCAATATATATTGAAGATATTTAATTTTTTTGAAAAAAAAACTGTTAATGCTTCAACTTAATGGATTTGTAACTATCCAAGACTATTTATAGGGGAATAGAAAAATTAAATTGGCACACTTACGTGCATTTTCACTTAGATCTCTTGTCCTAAATGCGATTAATTATATAATAATAACTTGAACTTAATTAACTAATTAAGCAATGGATTAATAAATTAAACTCGCCTATATCGTGTTTAATTTCTAAGGCTTAATTAGTATAATCACCTTCCAGAAAAGCTTACCCCCACCAACTTAACTCAAGATGATGGCATAATTGCATAAACTAGACCACGATTATAATACGTGACATTATTAATAGAAATAGACAACACTTATATGTGACATTATTAACGTGAATAATTTTGATGTTAATATATGAATTTGTTTAATCAGGTCGCTGTTTATTTAATAAATTTGATGTTTTAATATTGTCAATGAGTCACTCTTATTGCTTAAAGAGGTCAAAATCTTGTATTGTAGTGGTAGGTCAGGTTAGGCCCAAATTGTGTTTAAGATAATATCGAGTTACGATCGAAATTAGTAGGTGTTATTTTTTTACGCTTTCAATAAATTAATTATATATTTCTAATAGCTTGGCTTTTTAGAATTAACCCTATAAATAATATCATTTTTGTTATAAAATTGTTTATTTTATTTTATTTCTTTTGAAACAAAAAGTTGGTTAATATCTCTAAATAGTACTCAAATAGTATAATATATTATTTGAGGTCGAGTACAAGAGTTTCAAATCTATAATATATTATTTGAGGTCGAGTACAAGAGTTTTAAATCTAAGTACTCGCAGAATAGCTCAAAATTCTGATCTCTTAATCAGATCTTGCTGGCAAAATATGAATAGTTTGGTGTTATTGAATTGCATTCGATTTTTAGCTAGTACTAAAGTATAGGAGTAAGATTTGCTTTGGTTTTTTATCTAAGACTTTAATTTGACAATATGGCAGCAAAAATCAATATTTTTATATTATAGAAGACTCTAAAAGTTCAACAACGTTTATAAAAAAAAAGAAAAAATCGAATGCATTTTTGAATTTTTTAAGCAGCAATTACCTAGTTTGATAATGTGTTGACTAAAAGCACTGTTTTTATGGTATAGAAGAAAAAAATTAAAAATTCTAAAAATACTTTCAATTTTCTCTTCTTTATTTTTTTTTTAAATGCTATTAAATTGCGGTTGCAATTGCAATCACAATTTTAAAGTATATAAAAATAGAAAAATTGATAAGAATTGCAACCACAATTTTAAAGTATATAAAAATAGAAAAATTGATAAGTCGTATATGTTGAGTTTTTTATATTTGTGTAGTAAAAAAAAAAAAATAATAATGATTTTAAGTGTTACATTATAAAAATAATATTTTTAATCCACTTCTCTTTGGCTTCTTCATAAATCAGTGCTTTTAGTCATTCCTCCTTAGTAAAAAGATTAAAAAACAGTCCCTCCACGTGTTCTCCATATCCTTTTATTTATTAATTAATTAATTATTACTGTTTCCTTAAAATTTTGTATATTATTATTATTTTTTTTTTCTAAAAATAATTTTCTCCTCAACTTTGTACTGTTTCTCTCTCTCTCTCTCTCTTCACTCTCCAGCAACGGTATTATGAGTAGCATTCTCTCTAGACCCGTTGTACGGACGTTATATAATCCAGTTTTTATGACGTATATCGCGGATTAAATCGATTGATTAGTTGGGTCTACTGGACCAGGTCCAAGAATTAGATTCACCGGCCTCTAACACGTCCTATTCCTTCGCCATCACCCTTCTCTTTGTTAACACGTTCTAGTAATTAGTGTTTGTAGACCAAAAATCCCAATTCCCAATCTCTCTCTCTCTCTCTCTCTCTCTCTCTCTATGAAGCACACTCACTCGCTCTCATCTTTTGAAACGTATTTGGGAACGAGAAGACGATAATATAGCTCGAGCTCGAGATCGAGATCTCGCCCCCGACAATGGTGGCCGCCGCCGGGGTGAGTCCGCAGCGCCCACCGCTGATCCCGTCGGAGAAGGACAATGCCGGCGTCGCCGCGCTCCCAAACGCGCGGCGCCGCTGCGCTAAGGAGGTCACCTCCCGCTACCTCTCCTCGTCCTCTTCGACCTCCACCTCCACCTCCTACTCTTCTTCTTCTTCGACCTCTACCGCCACCACCTCCTCCTCGACCTCGCGGCGCTTCCCCTCCCCGCTCGCCGCGGAGCGGCCCTCGACCCCGCCGCCGCCGCCGCCACACCACGGGCGCTCCCGCTCCGTCGACCGCGCCCGCCCCTCCACCTCCCCGGCGCCCTCCTCCTCCGCCGCCGCCGCCGCCCCCACCACCACCCGGAGCCTCTCCGTCTCCTTCCAGGGCGAGTCCTTCTTCTACCAGACCGTCCGCGCCGCCGCCGCCGCCGCGGCGCCTCCGAGCCCCGCCCGGCGGAGGCCGTCCACTCCGCCCTCGAAGCCCAATTCCGAGAACTCCCGCCCCTCCGATCACCACCACCGCCGCCGCTGGCCCGCCGCCAAGCCCCGGGCGCCGAACCCCCTCGCCCGAAGCCTCGACTGCTCCCTCGACCGGAAAGACTCCATCTTGGCCACCGTCCACCTGCTGCAGCGCTCCATGGTGCTCGACGACCCCACCCGGCGCGCCTCCTTCGACGCCGCCGAGCTCTCCGCTTCCTCCGATACGGAGAGCGTCTCCTCCGGGAGCAATTCGGACCTCGCCACACCCACTCGATCGAAAGCCCCGCCCCGGGGGATCATCGTCCCCGCGCGGTTCTGGCAGGAGACGAACAGCCGCCTCCGCTGCCTGCCCGAACCCGGAACCCCTCTACCCACGAAGCCAGGGCTTGTTTCGCCGCCCGGTAACCGCATGCCTTCTCCGGCGAGAGGGATGACCAGCCCTTTGAGGGCGAGGGGCGGCTCTGTTCCCGTTATTCAGCCGGGTAATGCGCCTTCTATAATAAGCTTCGCGGCGGAAGTGAGGAGGGGGAAGAGAGGGGAGATCCGGATAGAGGAGGCGCATGCGTTGCGGCTGCTGGATAATCGGCATTTACAGTGGCGGTATGCGAACGCGAGGGCCAATGCCGTGCTTCTGGCGCAGAGATTGACCACAGAGGTAACTGATTGCTAATAATGCTATTGCTGTTAGTGTATTTCAAATTCAGTTGTTCACAGAAATTGCTTAGTTCAACATATAATTCGACTTATTTCGTTTGCGCCTTTGGTTTGTAGAGGTAACATCATACTTGCTTCCTATTTCGTAATTTTCTTACTCGGGTTTATAAAACCATAATTTGTTAGTGCACCGTCTGATCTTCGGTATGTCTCTTGACTCGATGATTATGCAAATTTGGAATTGTAGCAACTTGTTATATTTGGTGTTGTCGTAATTTGTTATCTTTCTTGTTCCTTAATGAAACTTAGAAGGTATCCTGCAATATGATAGTGATTGCTAACTTGGATAATAATTGTGTGCTGCATTTGGATATCCTGTGTCATTTGCTTGCTAGTTGCTACTTAAATCTGTAACGGCAGCGACCATCATATGTTCATTAATTTCTTCGTTTATAAGTGCTGTTATGATTAAATTTGGGTTCAACTAGGAGTGGCATGCAAGTCTTTAGCTCCGGCCGACTTCAATGTTGACAAAGTAATCGAACAATATTTTGAAGTAGGAAACCAAAAACTTTGTCAAAACAGAGGACCGTGCATGCGAAGCTTACAGTTGCTAAAATAAGTATCACCACAGTGATTCCGGTTTAACTGGTTACAAAGTATGTCTGCAGACTTTGATGGATCCTATGTTGCTTCTACAAGAAGCAGTTTGGTGTAGATATACTGGAAAGCTATTTGTTATGCAATATTAAAAGCAGATTATGGTAATGCTCCAATCTTGCCGGGGTTCTTCTGGGTCTCTCTCTCTCGCTTACATGTGCACGCGTATTGGGCTTGTGGGAGGATCTTATTGTCATTTTCTGTATCAAGATTTTTGGTCATTTTTATCTGAGATGTGTAGCACTTGGTGCTCTAACCTGCATTTGTTGGTTAGGTCTATTAACACTGGTCACTTTGAAGGTAGCTTGTGCTTGCACACAATTTTAGGGTTGTTTGGAAAACCAGGTGCTAATATTCTTTCATACACGCCATATATTTCTAAGGTTTATCTTTGGGCACTCTGATTGATGGCTTTTTGTTTAGCTATTATTTTTGGTAGTGATTTGCATCCACACTTGAGAAAATTAATTATTTTTCTTTGTTATGTCTCAGAAATATGCTTATGATCTTATCTGCTGATACTTGTTTTATTGTTGTCAGAAAAATTTGTATAATGCGTGGATAAGTATCTCAGAATTGCGTAACTCTATCACTGCCAAGCGGATTAAGCTCCAACATCTGACACAATGTATTAAACTAACTACAATTCTCAAAGGACAAGTAAGTTCTCTCGTCGTTTCTTTATTTACTAGTTATATCTACAGTTACTCCATTTCACCATTTCTTAGTAATTTTGCTCTGGAGTACAACAATGATATTTACAAATAGCTAAATATGTATAAGGTTTCAGAATTCCAGTAAATGCTTTCTTATTTACCTAGATAGCAAAACACATTAAGAAAAAGACTTGCTAAGGCCTAACATTTAGATGTTATAGTGATAAATACAAACTGTTCAGAGCTAGAAAGATTAGGATGAATTGCGGAACCAGTCATATCTAATATTGTAGATACTCTGAGCTACATACGGACTGTCATGATAATGCTCATTTATCGCTTAAAAAGATAAGTTAAGACCAAGGCCTGCGGTGCTGTGATTCATACCCACGCTACGATGGCATGTTGGTTGTGCTACTGACATGCTACCCTTGTGTTAGACATGCACTGGCATGGGATATTTGTTCAGAACATTTAAGCAAAAAGCTCCATGTCACAGAATATGATGGATGTTCAATTATAATTCTAAGAGTTTCAAAAGTTTTAATTGAGAATTTCTCACTACTCCTGGGTGAAGTTCCTTGAAATTTGATTGAATTGAGAATTGAAAGTAGGGAAAAGCAATATTTTCCAACACTGGGAAATGTAGATTGAAATTTGGAAAATATTTCATGGTAAGAATAAATCTGATTTCATTAAATTACCTTATGCAATTTTAAGAAGCAAGCTTACAGTGGCTTGTTCAATAAGATTCACATGATTTTTTTTCCAATTTTATCAAAAGATCCACATAGAAGGCGCTAACAGTTAGTAAATTGCCTTATTAAAATATTATCTGAATAAACTGCTGAAGTTAAGAAACATTGCTCCTAAGACATGAAACAGAAGGAGTGCAGATTGCTTTTCCACGACCTCACTGCCTGTCTTGTTTCTTGAAGATGTTTCTTGCAACTTCTTTGAGGTTGGTTATTGGTAAATCTGCTTACTTAATGTGAAAATTAAATGTTTCCATGTGATTATTTTACAGATAAATTATCTGGAAGAGTGGTCTCTTCTCGATAGAGATCATTCAAGTTCGTTATCAGGAGCTGTTGAAGCATTAAAGGCTAGCACGCTTCGTCTTCCAGTTGTAGGTGGTGCAAAGGTTTGTTCCGAGCTGATATTGATTAGCGGTTTGAACTTACATATTTCTGAAGACTAATAGCCGAATTCTCTTTGACAGGCAGATGTCCAAGATATGAAAGAATCTGTCGGATCGGTAGTTGATGTAATGCACACAATGGGATCATCTATATGCTCTCTACTGTCAAAGGTAGATCCTTTATTATATTCTCTTGCAACATCTTATGTATTAAAACTCTCTCTCTCTCTCTCTCATGTTAGATTTGAATTCTTCAGGTAGAAAGAACAAGTTCCTTGGTGTCCGAACTTGCTAAAGTGTCGGCACAAGAACTAACTCTGTTGGACCAATCCAAAGATCTCTTGTCCACTGTGGCAGTCTTGCACGTAAAGCAATGTAGCCTTCAGGGGCATTTATTGCAACTAAAATAAAGTTGGAGCTAGGCACAGTTGTAAAGCAAATCCTCTCACCAACTTTGTGATTACTAACATCAAAGCGGCCTCCTTGTTTCCTAACTGAAGATTGCGACAAAAGGTAATAAATCATGGCAGTTTGTTTGCTGCATCTTGAGAGTACTAGTTCTCCCTGTTTGTTTGCTGCATCCTTGACAGTTTTAATTCTCCCTATTTGTTTGCCTTGAGAGTTTTAATTCTCCCTGTTGATTTTCACCAAATGCAGCTAATTCATGTATTTTTGTCTACATAACACATTAAGAGTGGCTCTTTTCCCTGCAGTGATTTCAGGAGATGTATATAAATTACTTGTGATTATAAAAGGAAAGATTATGTATATATATGTATAAATTTAGTGTTTTTTTAGTTAATTTCTTTTTGAAAGAAGAAAAGGTTATATAACTCTTTATCTCTACTGAAGCACTTCTTGTCTCATCAAATGGTTTTAGGAAAAAGGAAATGAATAGAGTTCAACCTACACCGAAGTAGGTAATGAACAACAGGATACAGCAGTATCTCTTTACTGTAAGTATGATTTAATTGTTAAGTATGATTACTTATATAACACAGCAACTGGTAGTCGCCACTAGCGTCAAAAAACAGCTATGACAACTTTGTAGTCTCTGTGTAATCTTCTTTTGTTTTTGAGAAAATTGTTATTTGCCTTCATCTTTTGTTTGCTTTGAGTTGCAGAATCCCTCTTTGCGTAGGTAACTAATATGAAGTCCCTCTTTAAGCTTATTTGCTTACTTCTTCTCTCTTTGCATTATTTAATCTTTGATGTTCAGGTGATCTTCTAGGTACTGTTTTAGTGGCACAAAAAACATTTATTAATTGCATGTATAAATTTTGCTTCGGTAAGAAATTATACGAAATTATATTGTAGCTTTTTCTGAGTTTTCGCAGGATTCTTACCATTGACAATTGTTAACTGCATCTGACATAATTTTGTTCCTTTTTTTTCCTTTTGCTTGAAGAGAACTATAAACCTATTTTTCCGCCTCATTGTTTCTTTTAGTAAAGGCATTATTTTAAAGGCAACTAAGTAGACTCCTTTGAAGGAACTTTACATGTTGTATTTTCTCTCTCAAATCAGTGACTGATTCGCGCTTGTTCCATAATATACTGCCATTAACTTAGTTGTGTTTTGCAATTTATATTGGATCCAAATTTTTCTGGGTGGGAATTAACCTGCTACTGCTGGGTTTTTTCGTATTATTTATTTTTGGCAAATCAGTCCCTCAATGATGCTATATCACTCATGGGCTCAATCTTGTTGTAGGATTGTTTGTTTTGCTCCCCTTAATCGGGCTCAAATCCAAGTGAATCCGAACACAACATTGGCCCCAATGAAAATCGCGGAAACCCGGCCCGTTATAGTGAAAACTTGGATCTTGGTAAGCCCGATAGGACTATCTTTCATTAATGGCTTTTGTTTAGTTTTAGTATTAGTAATTTGTCGGGCCTGAACTATATGTAGATAGATACTAGTCGATTTTTTTTTGGACGTTGCATATGGTATCAGAGTCATAAATAATAACAGGGTCGGAGATATTTGATTGCGGTCCGTGTTTCAGGGCCTTTTTCTTTTCCAATTTAAATCGTCCGAAAAGAAAAATTTGGTGTCTAGTCTTGTCAAAATAACTTTCTTTCTTGATGCATAAGTATCATGACGTAATAGATTATGAAAATTTACAAAGACGGTGAATTGTTTACACTCTGCATGCATGCGGTGGTGTCACATTGCATTAAAGCCTTATTTGTAGATTTGAGATATTTGAAATTTGTGCGTAAGTATGTATTCAACGATACTTACGCTTCGTTTTGGATTGAGAAGAGAATGTTTTACGTTATCATAAAAGATATCACATTGCCTATATCATAACGATTTGTTTAAGATATTATTTTGCTGTCGTATTGAAGAGCAAATAAGGTTACCTCTCAATATTTTTACTTCATGTTCTAACTCGCTGGCACTAGTAACTCGTCGGACTCAAGTTCAATTATTAATTCTAATGTGGTCGTTTTAAACACCGGCGTCCTCGTCAGTCCAAATATATATATAGCTAAATATGATGGTTCAAAATTACTATGCGTTGTGTGGCTTATTTTACACTTTCGGCTGGTGAACCTTAATAGCGCTAATAACTCGCAGGCTGCCCAATCGAGCGGTCCAAAATATTCAAGTCCGACTATTAATATTAGTGTGATCTTCACACATAAAAATTTCTCACATTCTTTCATGTGTAAAATTATTATCAGAATGGTACGTACACTTTTGATTTATGTTTTAGCTAAATAATAATATAATAAATAAATGGCCCGCAGTTCGATCGAAACAAGCAATCTCATCAAATCAGCCACGAAATTGCCTACATATTCCTTCTTTTATATGTATAGTACTATGGCAAATAATCAAGCATTTGAGAATCTTCGCGTCCTACTGCTGTTATGCTAACCAAATTAACTAATCAAAGGTTTCCAGGTTGGGCTCAGCGTGGCACGTGGAAGGCATGCACTAGTAAGATTCTTTTCCAATGGAGCAAATATGCACCACACATTTGGGAATATATATTTTAATTCAGCGTGTTTAAGTTTTTAACCACCCATCAAATTTGATAGGTGGTTAGGGTGAAAAAAAGAAGAGTAATTGGAGAGAAATTGAGTTTCTCAATTTTTCTTCTCTTTGAATTTTTTTCTAATTTCTTTTCTCCCATTCATCCTAGTCACCCATCAAATTTAATAGGTGGTTAAAAACTTAGGAGCACAAGGGATACTGTACTCCTAATAGCACAGTAGCTCTACTATATATATATATACATATATACATAGAACTATGCTACTATGCTATTAATAGCAACAAGTCATTGGTGCTACCAAGTTTTTGACCGTTGGATTGAAGGATGTGCGGTTAGGATGATGTGGGCCCCCTAGGGTTAAGTGGGTGGTTGGTTAAATAGTATGATCTAACGTGTGAAAATTATCAAAGGGGTGGATCTAACGATGGAAAACTTGGTAGCACCGAGTGCTTCGTGCTATTGATAGCATAGCAATCGGACTCTATATATATATATATCAACACTGGAATTGTGTTTACTTCGAATATCTGCGCATATATAAATATATATAGAAAATAATTAGTTATTAGCTAGGGGGGCAAAAATCATATGAAAAAATTTAATGGCAAAAAACTTATGAGTATAAGCGGATCTATACTCATAATAGTATAATGTAGGACTCTCTCTCTCTCTCTCTCTCTCTCTCTCTCTCTATATATATATATATATATAGAATTAGGCTACTATACTATCTATAGTATGGGAGCTTCCGTACTATAGTGTTGTTTTCGATCTTAGGGTGTTCAAATCAATCATCCACACCGTTAAATATGATCTAGGGTACATAAAATTCTTAGGAATAAAATTTTAATTCTTTTCAATATCGTTTACTTAGTAAATAAATTATGTCAAAATGGACGGTAGGAATTAAATACTCTTTAAAATTTGAGTATAGGACTTTTAAATTCAAGATAAAAAATGTTAACTTCAATCTATATATTTAAAATATTTTCTATCAAAATTTGAAGAAATTTAAATTCTTCTACACCATTAAACTCCAAACTCGTCATAATAACCATTGAAAATTGACAATTTTGAAATATTTTGATTATAAAGTAAAATATGTCGAAAAAATATAAAATTTTATTTCTAAAAATTTTAAATATTCTAGATCAGTTTTAACGGTGTGGATTGTTGATTTGAACGCCCGAAGATCGAAAACAACACTATAGTATGAGAGCTCCCGTACTATAGATAGTATAGTAGCCCGACTCTCTCTCTCCCTCTCTCTCTCTCTCTCTCTCTCTCTTTCTCTATATATATATAGGCTGGGGCTACTATACTCATATGAGTATAGAGCATTTTGTACTCATAAGTTTTTACCCTTCGGATGAAAAAAATGTGCGGTTAGGATGAGAGTGGTTATGGTTAGGTTGATCGTGGGGCCCATAGGGTTGAGTGGGTGGAATTGGTTGAATAGTATAATCTAACGGGTGAAAATGATTAAAGGGTAGATCTAACGGTAAAAAATTTATGAGTACAACAGGATCTATACTCATAAGAGTATAGTAGCCGGACTCATATATATATATATCAACACTGGAATTGTGTTTACTTCGAATATCTGCGCATATATAAATATATATAGAAAATAATTAGTTATTAGCTATAGGGGCAAAAATCATATGAAAAGTGGGGTGGGTCAACCAAATTGAGGTTCATTGTCCCGTAATTCTCACTCACCCACTTGTTTGATGCCTTAATTCGACTGGTGGAAAGAATGTTTGAAATCCTGACCACAGTTAGTTTGGCTTTTTCTGCAAGCAGTTTACAGGTTTAATTCCATGCCATGTACACACACTGGATTTTTGAGGCAAAGAAATTAAGAACATCAATTGAATAAGTGTAATAGTAAAAAATGACCACATCCACGTGAGAGGTACGTAGTTTGTTTCATCAATGGTGAAGTTTAAATTAAAATAAACTTTTGAACGATCTAGAGTTCATATAAACACTACAAAAAAAAGTTTAATATAAAAACGCTTTTTAGACGACGCTTAGGGAAAGCGTCTCCAAATATATTTTTACAATATAAAAAATACCGATGCTTCAAAAAACGTCGTCATGTAATATCAAATAATTTATTAAGAGTAATGCTAGGTGTACACCCCAAAAGGGGTGTACATCTCACAACTCCACCCATCCTTGGGTGGGAATTGACTCACCAGTCACATGATGTGACTGGCGAATTACACTCCACCTAAGGATGGGTGGAGTTGTAAGATGTACACACCTTTTGGGATGTACATCTAGCATTTTCCATTTATTAAATGATGATAAATTTAATTATTATTTTTAATTTTTCGACGCTTTAAAGCGTCAGGATTTCAAAAATTCTGACACCTTAAAGTATCAGAATATATTTTAACGACGCTTGGTATAGGCGTCAATATATGCGTGGCGACTCTTCATTTGCCGACGCTTTGATCGATGTTTTCAAAAGCGACGTTGGAATATATTGGGACGCTTTTAATTAACCATCGTAAAATATAAAAAAATAAAAAATAAAGCGTCCTAAATGCAACATTTTTTGTAGCGAAATTTTTTTTTATTGTTTGTTTTTTATTTGTGGAACTGAAGCTTAATTTCTTAGTTCTATCATTTGTTTGGCAGAACGTGACTTGCATGAAAACTAAAATCTTCCATCATTAATAATTTGTTATTTTGTTTGAAGTTCTTTTCAATTGTGTGGCTTGTTTGGCGGAACATGATAGGCATAAAACTAAAGTTTCCCACTATTGATAACTTTTTTTTTCTTTTTTGGGCGGTGTATGTTCAATTGAAGATGAAGATACAATGAACCAAATAATAGAAGTGGATATTTATAATTGAGCACTTCTTTCGTCTCCACTTTGGTGGTGAAACAAACACATCCGATCGAGAGTAGCATAGATGCATGCCTACTGCTCTCCTCCCACATGAGGTTTCAAATTTGACTTCTGTTATATAGTAAAGAGCGTTGACGTGCTAACAATTTGTTTATGAGCTTGTAGATTATTAATCAAATAATATTGAATGAATTAGCTGGGTCAGGCGATCGACACAACATCACCCTCGCTTGATCATCGCAAACTCTCGCATTTCGCCAATCCCCTTCACTTCGCTAGCTAAGCTTGTTGTAAAATAAAGTGTACATGTGTGGACATAGGCATTTTCATTTATTTTTAGGTTTTTTTGGGTATTGCTAGCTCTTGTATACAATTTACTATCCTTTCTATACAATTTCATGTAAACATTCTGTGAAAAAAATTAAACAAAAGATAATTAACGACGTCGCCGTACAGGACCTCATTTTCCAGAATGATATTTTAAATATTAATTATTTTCAAATGATTATTATATTATATATTCTTTGTTTAGATTTTTTATTATCTTATATAGTACAATAAAATTAGTTTAAAATATATCTCACGTGTTCTAATGCCACCAAAAAAAAAAAAAAAAAAAACTTTTGTCTATACGATTTGCCTTGCAACAGGTAGCACGTGGCTTTTGCTCATTCCAATCTTGTTTGAATATAAAAATATGTAATCTTATTCGGTATATGTTTTTTGATTTACTTAAGATATTTTTAATATTGGTAGGCATCTGTATGTTATCACTTGTTTGAAGTGGAATACCATATATATATATTTAACATTCAAGTTCATATTTTTCGAAATGTGATAAATTAGTAAACTACGTTATTCTATCAAATAATAAATGTCAAGAACTTTTGATAAGCAAAAATCAAACTATAAATTTTCAATCACACTAAAAAATTTTTTATGCAGAATAAATTATATATCATTGATCGAATATCATAAATGTCAAGATATTCATTTAATTCAACCTTTTAATGAATGAAGCAGGTAGCGTGCTATCCTTTCTCAAAAAAAAAAAAAAAACCAAAACAAAAATAAGAGAGAGAGAGAGCGCGCGCGCGCGAATGGGCATGCATGTGACGTGTCGTACAAGTGGGGTGGTACGAAAATCGAAGAGAAAGGTCAACGATTTCGGCGGCCCATTATGGGGAGCCGATCCCTTTCTAGAAACCACGCCCACGTGGATTGGATGAATGGGCGTTTTATAGAGTAGTTTAGGAGTACGGAGATCTCCGTATTTAATTAAGTCGTTTCGATGGTAGAGTTTGAATCTATAATCATTGCTAGATTTGATCTAACATATTTGAACTATCTAGAAAATAATTTTTGTAATTTTTCGGTATCATTTTTCTAGCAATCAAAAGGTTCAAAATCAATAAAGTTTAATGGTTGATGTATACTGTTTGCAAAGTTTAACGGTGTAAAAGTATTCAAATCAAATAGAATTTTGATAGAAAATTCAGTATACTATTTATAGCAACAATAATACATTTGATTGAAAATTTTAATACTATATCATCACTTTTTGTAAAATTTTTATTTTCAGCCGTTGATTTTGAACCCTTTCGATCGTTAGGTAAATGGTATCGAATAGTCACAAAAAATATTTTCTAGATACTTCAAATATGTTATATCAAGTCTAACGAAGCCGATTATCGATTCGTAAGATCCATTATCAAAAATCGCTTATGAGCACGGAGGCCTCGTGCTCTAATAAAGACACAAGATCTATTATATATATCCTATTATATATATATATATATATATATATACTCTCTCTCTCTCTCTCTCTCTCTCTATATATATATATATATATATATATATATATATATATATATATATATATAGTAAATTTGGTATGCTATTAATAAGACAACGAACTGGTGTTAGTAAGTTTTCTACCCTTAGATTAACCTCTTTGATTAATTTTACCCATTAGATCATACTATTCAACCACCACCCACTAAACCCTAGGGGGCCCACATCATCCTAGCCGCACATCTTTTAATCCAAAGGTAGAAAACTTACTAGCACCAAGTCATTGGTGCTATTAATAGTATTCCACCTAGTTCTATATATATATATATATATATATAAAGTATTTCTTATACTTTTATGAGTATAGAGGCTCTTGTACTTCATAACTTTTTGGCCATTTGATCCACCCTTTAATCATTTTTACCCGTTAGATTATACTATTCAACCAACCACCTTTCAAATCGGCAGTTAGCGTGTTGAAACGTGATCTGAACCGTTTAAATTTTTTGGCATATTTAATTAAGCGATCAAAGAAGCGCTTAAATGTATATATATATATATATATATATATATATATATATATATATATATATATATATATTCCAAAACTTTCAGTAATGAGTTAGTTTACTGATAAAGTGAAGTGTTGTTATTTGGTGGTTTTAATCCCATATCACATGTTAATTTTATGAATTAAACTGAAATATTATTAATAGTATTTAGATTATTTTATTATTGATTTCTTAATTTTTGAATAAAAAATTATATGGCTAATATATTAGTTTAGGTGGTCGGTAGAATAGTATAGTCTAAAAAGAGAAATTGATAATATATATATATATATATATATATATATATATATAACTCCAAATACTATTAAAAGTATGTTTGGTTCACGTATTTTAAACTATAGAATCAAGATGGAATTCACTGATTTCGATGGCGGTTGTTTGTTTTATAAGAATTGAATTTCGATTTTTATTCCGCTCCGGAATGAAAATGACAAAATTCATTTATAGTCCAATTTGATAATGAATTTTGTGTTGGCACATTCCAAAGTAAACTATTCAAAAAATTTTCTGCTAACACTGTAACACATATCTTCTTCTCCTTGGTCATTTTTCTTTCTCTTAATCAAAATCTCTTTTAAAAATTTTAAAATTTTCATTCTAATTACTATTTCAATAATAAACCAAATATTTTTAGATAATTTGTCGTTCCATTTTTTATTTCAAAGCAATCCAATTTCATTTTCCAGTCATCTCAACTCTTAATTTTATATCTATTTAAAAATTTACAATCTTTTTAATATTAAAATTTAAATAATAAAATTAAAAATTTTAGATATAAATGGAAATAATACAAAGCGACGGCGAATGGAAACTCTTTATAGCGAGGCATTAATTGTTGAGAACTTTTCTCTTCACTGAATTTTTTTTTTTTCATCTCCCCTCGCTCGTTTTGTTTTATTTTTTATTTATTTATTTGTTTTTAAAAAGAAAGATAATATTATTCGTTTTCGTTTATTTTATTTAGAAATAAACTTAGCTTGAAATGTGAATCAATTAATTAAGATTCAAACTAAGTTCTCGAGTATCAATTACCAAATTCTTAGCCGCTTGTTTTATGAACCGTCGGTCCCTCGCTCGTTTCGTTAATCGCAAAATGAGATGGTGGCACGCAATACAAAATGTGAGTGTTTTTCTTTTTATTTATTATAACAAGAAAAGTCCAAATAATGTACGTTACATTTCGCAGTAAGGTCCATCTACAAAATAAGGTTTGAATGAAATTTTATAGAAATATAAATTTTTTTTTAATAATATGTGCATGGTATTACATAAAAAATAATTTTAAAAAAAATCATACTCTTCTATTTAATAGCGTAATTTTTGGGTTCGAGAATTTTTTGATAGATATACATTACATGGACTTGAATTAAATAAAAAAAATCAATCAAATTAGAAGCCTGATGCGTCTCAATTGTAGACCTCATTAATTATCCGATATTATGTTAAATAATTCGAAACAACCGTCATTCTTTGAAATCTTATAATCCAGTAGAGAATGATATTTTTTATACTTTTATATTTAACTTGTATTAGAGCACGTGATTCTAAATTTATATCCTATTAAATTGGCAACTTAATTTTCTTCATATGGAGATGTTTTACTCTACGAAAATATTAATATAATCATGTTTTTCAGATGATACTTGAATGAAGCGTCTTCCGGCGTTCATATAATATAGTAAATACTGATGCTTCAAAATACGCCATATGAACCTTTTATTATATCAAATCAATTTATTAAATGATAAACTACATATACTATTATTTTTAATTTTCTGACGTTTTAAACAGACAATATATTTTACGTACCAACGATAAAATATAAGCGTTTGACTATTTTGGTTAAAAATATTATTTTTTACTAAAAGTTGTTTGTTAGACTCTCCGTTAAATTTTACAAACTAATATAAAGTGTATTAAAAAATATAACTTTAATTTAATATATGGTCCCATTAGTTATTTTTTAATAATAGTTTAAAGAAATAATAAAATTAAAGTTTCGTTTCAAATGTAAATTTGAATTTATAATTTGAATTCAAATTCACATTTGAATTTGAAATTCTAAATCAGAATTCGAAGCTCAAATTTAAATCTGAATTTAAAGACTGATTTTAAATTTAAAATTAGGTGCAAATTTTGAATTTGAATCCGAAATTGGATTTGAATTTAAAATTCTCATTCAAAATAGGAAGCTAAGTTTAGAATATGACCCCAAAATTAAATCTAAAATTATACTTCAATACTAAAATTCAAATTTGAAATTCGAACCCATCATATTTAAATTAAAATTAAAATTCAAAAAATCCGACCATAAATTTCAAATTTTAATTCAAAGTATTAAGTTAACTTTAAATTTTAAATTTATAAATTTCAAATAAAACAAAATTAATTTTCAATATATTGATTGGTTACCGAATAAAAAAATTGTGCAAAGGTTGGCGACCAGTAGTGCAATATTGTTATCTAACGGCTTAAGCGAGTGAGTTTGGTTGAGGGATAAAGTGCAAAAAAATTTTATAAAGTGCAAAAAAATTTTCAATATATTAAAGAGTACAACGATTATTTCACTGACGTGGACTTGAATTAAATAAGAAAAATCAATAATGTTAAGAGTCTGATATAATTCGAACTCAAAACTTTCTGTCATGATCATACAATGTGAAACAGTTATTATACTCTAAAAGTTTCAACTGTTAGAGAACAGTACTGTTTATATATTTCTATATTTTACAAGATGATTAATTAACTAGTAGCTCCCTAATTTATATTTGGATTTTGTTAGGGTTTTTGATTGGAAAAAAGAACATTGATGTATGGCTCGAAGGTACTCGAAAGGTCAGATTAATTGCTTGGGTTCCTAGAAGGTTAACATGAATAAACTAAATAGCATGCTAAAAGGAGCAACAACCTAAGATTCTTGGAAACCAAGTGGAAATTAAGAGAGAAAAATAATTATGTGAATTAATAAATGTATTGGGAATAGCTTTCATTCACACTCAAGCTCCATTTACAATATTGTACATATATATATATATATATACCTAGCTAATTAATTAATGGAAGGGACACTGGGGTGCTAATTTTTTACTATCTTAGTTAAAAGAAAACTACTATTGGGAGTTAATTAATGTAGTAAACTTTTCGAAGCACATAGAAACCTTTATTTCTATGTTATTTCCAGCGATGGGTATAAATTTGATTTATATTATTTAAACATTTTAAGAACCAAATGTTATAAATGATGTTGTAAAATTATAGCATTTGGTTTCTATAAACTTCAAATAACTTGTGTCGAGTTTAACAAGTGTTGATCCTCGGTCCATATGTCCCGTTATCGATTGAAAATGATGCAAAAATAAAAATTTAATTTAATTTTTGAAAATATTGTATTGACCATAAATCATTCATTTATATATTAGCCATTTATGATATAAAAGATTAATTTTGACTGATAAATACATGCAGTTCAATATACCATAACACAGAAATGCCAATGCATGCATTGATAATTGATAATTAATTTACAAAACCCTATGTGGTGGACTTAAGAAAATTTTCCAATTGAAAAATATTCTAATTGTTATACCTTTCTCTATGATATTCATAGCATTCCTCTCTCTTGACGCATTCAGGATCCTCTGATAAATAATGAATTTCTTATGAGGCATAATATTCTCATAAATGTGGCTTAAAAATCTTTATTCGTTGACATTAATTAATTTGGCGCATTTTGAAGGTGAGAATATAGGTTAGGTTAGGTCAGGAATCAAACCATATTATTAAATTTATTTGTCAAATTACTGCTATATATATATAGAGTAGAGCTACTATGCTCTTATGAGTAGTAGACCCTTACTACTCATAAGTTCTTTTTGATGATGGGGCCTCCGAATCGACGATCCACCGATTAAATATGATCTAGAGTATTTAAAACTTCTAGAAAATAAATTTCGTAATTTTTCGATATCATTTACCTTACGATCAAAAGCTCACAAAATTGACAGTTTTTAACGGCCGGTATGGAATACTTGTTAGTTTAACGGTGTAAAAGAATTGAAATAGATTGAATTTTTGATAGAAAATTCTATTCACTACCTAGATAAAGATCAATAACTCCAATCTTAAATTGAAGGATCTGATCATCTATTTTTAGGACGTCGTTCGATTTCGGCCGTTCATTTTATGCCCATTTGATGGACTTTATTATGATTTCAAAAAATTATAAAATTTATTTTCTACAAATTTTAAATACTCTAGATCATATTTAACGTCGATTCGGAGGTCCCATCATAAAAAACAACTTATGAATAGTAAGGGTCTACTACTTATAAAAGTATAATATGCAAGGTAAAGTCAGATGTTCGGATCTCAGTTCGCTCCCTATATATCCTTTTAAAGGCTTAATTAATTAATGCTTGACATCAGCAAACCACCATAAAATATTAGAAAATTTGAATCCCCGACCTTTTAGATAGTTAATGCGAATGGACAGATCAACTTATATATAAAAATTAACCCATCCATATATCATATGCCAATATGTTTGTATAGATGGGTTATGAATGCCAAGTTAATTATGTGGAGATGATCATCAATAATTAATGTGGAATCCTTGTCACAAACTTTTCCTATAAGAAAACAAAAGCACCACCATTGTAAAATGCAATATTATGTATTACGAAAACTTTAGATATTTATTATATATAAAAGTTAAAAGCTAAAACACTTCCAAACCACCAACATCCACCCTAGCTAGAAACCAATCACAATATCACAATTTTTTTTTTTATAATAAAATACGCATATGTGGTGCATGCACTTGACGAGGCACCACGCCATACCAACCAATAACAAACCAAAACATGGAGAAAGAAAAAAAAAAAAGAAAATAGTTAAAAACAAATATATATATATATATAAATATATATTTTATATATATAGAGAGAGAAAAAAAGAAAAAGAAAAAAAAACACTTTTTGGTGTTCCCTTCTATCCCTCCAATCATATCTCTCATTTTTAAAAAGGGGAGAGTATTATATTATTATTATTATTATTTTATGCATTCGAATCTATGTGCACAATAATTATAATAAGGTTACACCACGCCAGGTATTAATTCTACTTTACAACATCCTTATCTCCTTCAACAGTGCAATTTTTTTTTTATTTTTTTTAAATTATATTCACGATTAGTTTATCTTCATAGGCACATTGAATAAACTTTAAATCCTCCAAATTTGGCCCTTTGAATCTGAAGAGTTTTTGGGCTTATTTTGGACGTTTATATTTATATAGATAGCGCGACAAATGAAAATATTTTCCAAAATCCAAATGTAGGGGCCACAACCCACACCTTCCAATGGATGTGAGTTGGCTCAAGTGATTCGGGCGTATCTCGCTTGAATGGATCAAATTTGGCTCTTTATCGGGCGTGTGGTCCATCGCATTCGTTTTCGTGAATATTTTTATGTTCAGATGTATTGTACTTTAATTAATATCTAACTAATAACCAACAAATTTAAAAAATATATGTATAAATTTTTGTTTTTAACAAAATAGCTAGCCGTTTTAATCCTAGTAATATGGCTCATTTCAATTTAGGTAAAAATAAATTTAGAATTAAATAAATTTAGATAAAAATTTTGCAAACTTTATTAAATTTCTTGATCCTTTTATCAAAGGAAATAAAACCAAGTAACTGTTTATAATTAATAGGATTATTAAATTTGAAAAAGTTCATCTTAGTTAGCTGATTACAAAAATCTGAAAAGAGTTCTTAAATTATTATAAACAATGAGATATAAATTGTAGATCTTATAATAGAGTAGGGCTATCAGCGAGTCGAATACCAATGAGTTAATTGGGACCGGCTCGTATTCGTTCGTCTATTAAATGAGTCGAAAAATCCAACTCATGGTCAGCTTGTTTATTAAAGATCCGAACATGAGCCAGCTCGCGCGCAATGAGATAGATTGTCAGTTCTGTTAATGAATAAAAATTGAAGAAAAAAATTAAAAAAATTTAGAATTTTAATCTAATAACTAAAATTCACAAAATATAAATTTCTTTATTTTTGAGTTGGCCTAAAATTCAAATCAGAAAAAATTTGTAATATGACCGACCGTGACCGACCGTCCTAGAGCAAGTGGCAAAGGACTTGGTGGTTGGTATTCGAGATCCAAGTTCGAATTCTAGTAGATTCACATTTCCAGCTAAATTTATTTCTAAATGAAATAAATGAAGCGGGTAGCGTGCTACATATCTCCAAAAAAAAAAAAAGTATTGTAATAAATATACTCGAGCTATATGGAATCAAACACAGATGAGTTGACTCAAGCTTGCGTTTGACCTTGTTAAAATTTTGAGCTTGTTAAAATTTTAATTTATAATTTATTTTGAACTCATTTTGAGTCGAATTCGAGTTGACTCGCAAATATCGAGGGGGGAGTGGGAGTGTGTAATTTAACATAGGGGCATGTATAGATTAGCTGAGAAGGAAGAGGGCCACGGGTAGATCGTGTGGTGCGGGGAGATGGACGGTCCAGATGGAGGGAGGGAGTTATCGATTGGTGGGCCCGGCTCGCACGTGGGTGACGCTCGAGCATCGCGGCGGCCAATCAGTGGAGACTTGGAGTGTGGGATTTGGGGAATCTCTCTCGAAAGAGCTTTGTGAATTGTGATAAAGAGGGGTTGGGCCCCACCACGAACGCGGCGGGGCGATGGGCAAATCCAAATAAAAAGCACGGGAAAGGGATAAGGGCGAGATAGGTATCATGCAACGACTACCGCTTCCTCTACCCCAAAATGGTTAGTTACTGCATGCTCTATATTTCTTTTCTTTAAATTTTCTTCTTTTTTTTTAGTACTTACCGTCTATTAAATATAAAAATATTTAAATACCGTTCTCTAAAAATTTAAACTTTTTGTTTAACGTGTTGTATTAGACAGAGAGGCCCGAGTTCAAGTCGACTCCTAAAGATATTAATTTCCTTCCATTTAATTTAAGCTCACGTAATGGGCCGATCAAAAAGTCCGAGTCCAGACGTGATGGGGAGTGTTAAATATAAAAATATTTAAACACCGTTCTCTAAAAACTTAAACTTTTAGAGTACAATGGTTGTTTCACACCATCTGTGAGCAAGTGACAAAGGACTTGATGGTAGGTATCCAAGACCCAAATTCGAATCCTAAGTATTTCACATTTTTAGCTAAATTTATTTTTAAATAAAATAAACGAATCGGGTAGCGTACTATCTATCTCTCAAAAAAAAAAAAAATTCACGGTTGGTACCCGATGTCCCGAATTCGAATCCTAATTGATTCACATTTTCAGCTAAGTTTATTTCTAAATGAAATAAAAAAAAATTATAGAGTGCTCCCTAAGTTTTCCTCTCAAAAAAAAAAAAAGGAAAATAAAATTGCATAAAATGTTTTAGCGTATCTAAGGATGATATAATATTGACACGTCCACTAATGAATAATTAATAGCCAAATTCAGTATCTAAATTAATCATGAGCAAATTTATAGCTACTAATATTACTAGCTGAAATGTAAACTATTTAAGATTCCTTTAGCGTTATTAAGAAATTAAGTAAAAGAATTGGAGAAATTATATCTTAAACAAATCCAAGAAAATACAACAGCATAATTATTTTTATTAATTTTTTTTATAAAAATTAGAGTGAACTATTATTTTATTAAATGTGCTCTCTTCGTATCTCAAACAGTAACCTTACTATATAGTTACACCGTTACGGGCATCTTTCAATGAAAGTTGTTTATTGTAGATTTAATTCGATCTAATTTATATTCTTATAATGCCATAATTGTTGTTGAAATTTAGAGATAGAAAAATAATGAAAAAATCAATTACTAATCATAATTTATTATCTTCTTATACAGTAATCTGAAAGTTTTTAATAAAAAAATCTTCGCTTTTAAAGTGAAGATCACTTTCTACCTGACAAATAACACTGAAAGAAATTATCAAAATTTTAGTTTCGCCTGCTTTTTATCTGAGAATCAATTGCGGCCAACAAATAAAGCTCCAAACAATACTTCAGTTGTTGGAGAGCATCCCAATTAACCACGTCTCGTTGGAAAGTTACGGATATGTTGTCAAAAGTTACGGATATGTTGTCACGTGTTTATTTTGTCTTCATCCAAAAAAATTATTAGATATATTTTAATATTAAAATTTATAATTCAAAATAATTTTTTTATAATTTAAAAGAAAATTTATAATAATGTTGGCCAATTTGTATAAAAAATTTATAAATTTTGAGTTTTTACAAAACTGGGCTGATTTTTTTTTTAATTTTGCAAATTCGGTCTAAATTTTTAACAAAATGATCAAAATACCCGGCTCGCCTCGCCTCTCACCCTTATGCTCTCGCCCTCATCCACGCACCCTACGCCTTTCTCGCCTCCGACCCGGTAAATACGCGCCGCGACTCTTTATTTTTCGCTCTCGACCTTCCTCCACCGCCTCCGACGATGACGCCTTTCTCGCATTTCCCCGTTTTTTCTCGGCCTTTCCCTCCCCCTCCTTCACTTCCTTCGCCGCTTCCGACGACGACGCCTCTCTGCCGACGCCGATGGTGTGGAGGTCGTTGCGACACCGCAGCCTCGAAGCGGGAAGTCCTTAGCGACGTCGTCGCCCGTGCATTCGTCGTTGGCAGAGAGGCATGACGAAAAATAATTATAGAAAAAATAATAATAAAAAAATAAAGACAAAAAAAAAGACGGAAGAAAAGATGAAATTGTACTGTTTAAAAAAAATTGCAATATTTTAAAAATTTTTACACTTTCAAATTAAAGTTACACTATTTGAAAAAAAAAATTATACTCTTTGAATTAATCAGAATACACTATTTAGAACAAAGTTGCACTATTTAGACAAAATTTATACTATTTATTTTTCTATTTTTCATACTATTTTTCTTCCATTCTTCTTCCTCTTCCTCCTGCCTCTCATCCTCATCCTCAGTCTCCACCTCTAGAGAAGAGGGTTGGAGGGGCGGTGGTAGCGCAGAAGCGAGCACACGTTGTCGGGGAACGCCGTCATTCTCACCTCCCAGAAACTCTCTCACTGCCTCCTCATTCTTACCCTCAGCTGCATAAGAAAAAAAATTAAGCAAATTATTTTGGGCGCTGCGGGGTTTGCGCCCACCGTGTTAGCGATGACGTTGCCAACGAGGTGCGCTCACTCCTGCGCCGCTACAGCCCCTCCTACCCTCTTCTCTGGGGGTGAAGGAAAATGAGGATATATAAGGATAAGGGGAAGGAGGAGGACGAAGAAGAAGGAAAGAGAAATAGAGTAAATTTCATTCAAATAGTGTAAATTTTATCTAAATAGTATAATTTTGTTTTAAGCAATGTAAATTTGATTCCAAAAGTATAATTTATTTCTCAAAGAGTGCAATTTTTATTTAAAACAGTGCAAATTTTTTTAACAGTGCAATTTCATATTTTTCTTCCTTCTTTCCATATTTTTTTGTCCTTATTTGTTTATTATTTTTTTTCCTATATTTTTTTTTCGTCATGCCTCTCCGCCAACGACCACTGCGCCGACAACGACGTCGCTAAGGACTTCCCGTTTCGAGGCTACGGCATCGCAATGACCTCCGCAGCGTCGGCGTCGGCAAAGAGGCGTCGTCGTCGGAAGCGGCAAAGGAAGAGAAGGAGGAGGGAGAGGGAAAGGGAGAGTAAAAGTGGGGAAGAGCAACAGAGGCGCGTCGTTGTTGGAGGCAGTGGATGAGGATCGGAGAGGGAAAAAAAAAAAGTATCGCGGCGCAGCCTCGAAGGGATCGGAAGCGAGGAAGGTGCAGAGTGCGTAGGCAAGGGCGAGAGCACAAGGGTGAGAGGCAAGGCGGGCCGTTTTTGCTTCTGCCTTCGCCATCACTGCGTTCTTCAGAGAGAAAAAAAAACAAGAGAAAAAAAAGGAAAGAGAAAAAATAATAAGAGTATTTTGGTCAGTTTGTTTAAAATTCGGACCGAATCTGTAAAATTAAAAAAGACGGCCCAATTTTGTAAAAGCTCAAAATTTGTGGATATTTTATGCAAATTGGCCAATAATATTTAAATAGATACAAAACTGATATATAATAGCGCGCGGATCAAGAGCTCCTAAGGCATTGTTGATATGACACCTCTAAAATTTGAAATAATAATATTTTTATACAGTATTTCTATCAAAAAAAATATTTTAGATAGTAGTTAGTTCCAAAAAATTAAAGAGTACTTAAGCATACTAGAGTTAGAATAATTCTAGGATAACTACAACAAAAACGGTCTATAACGACACTTTAAAATATAGGTATATATCAAAAAAAGTGATGCTAGCTAAATTACCGACACTTTTAAAAAGTGTAGCTATATGGGGTCGCTAGATATATAGTGACAGTTAATGAGTGTCGCTATAACCTAAAAGAGTGTTGCTAATTTACCAACACTTATTTAACCATTTAGCAACTGCCGAAATTCTATCTCGTTGGCTACGGTGGCGGAGGAGGACGACAAAGAATGGATCTTCGTCTAAAATTTTAGTAAATTGAGTGAAGAGAGAAAGGGCGATGGTAAGCTTTTTTTTCTTTTTTTTTTTCGTTTCTGTTTGTAATCGGGCCAAATGGGCTTGGGTGTGGTGAGTTGAGTAGAGTAATCATTTATTTTTGGTTGGATTGGGTTTTATATTTAGGCATTAGTAAATATTTTTTAAAATTTTAATATAAATGAGACACTTACACAAAAGTGTCTCAAATATGTATCCCTATAACCTAATTTTGTTATAGTGATGGATGACTTTGCTGAAAAATGTCACATCAAAATTGATATAAGATCTAATTATCAACTAGAAGTATGAAATTAGTTTCGGCTGATATAGAATCATACTACTGGTAGAGCGCTTAGCCACGCTCCATGCTCCCTACAAGGTCGGCTAAAGCTAGCGATGACTCCCCATTAAGTTGGCTAAGCCTAAGCAAGATGAGTCTTACTTTGCCCCCAACTAACGACCTTCTTGAGGGCCACGTTCCATACTTCCTACAAGATCAGCTAAGACTAGCAACAGCTTTCTATGAAGTCAAGTTATTCTAACAAGACGAGTTTTATTTCAATTGATACCTTTAAGTGTGCTTGAGCCTAACGAAAATATCAGTACGTAAAAAGGAGAAAGAATTGTAACCTCCTAAATTTGAAATAATCTTATATATAAAATATAGCAGAGCTAAACCTTGTAATCCAACTATAGTATTTTAGGCAATGAATATCGACTCTAACACCGTTTGGTTAGGAGATAGAAATAGGAATAGACCATTATTCCCCCTTTATACCCAAACGTTAATTTTTTATCCGAGAATAATAGTTCTCGGTTATTCCCACCAACACATTCATTTTCTATATAAAACCATATAATATTTTTCTTATCATCGGGAACAACCCAATTTTCATCCAAACGCTATTTTTCTTATCTCCATATTTGTAAATATTCCTCTAATAGCTAGTTCTTGCTTATATCCGAACCAAACGATACCCAAATGTTAAAAAAATTAAAAAGAATAAAATTAGAATAACTCTTTGGCTTATTGCCATATATATATATATACTGGCCGAAGAGCACCCCCATCTCTTGGGACATCTGCGGGTACACATAACTATAGAGTGGGGCTAGGAAAAGGCCAGTAGTGGGGGGGGGGAGTGGGTCCCAGAAATAGGCGACGTCATCCCCCACGAACGAGGAGAGGAGGAGGGAAGGAATCCGGCGGAGTTGACGCTGACAGGCGCCGCACACAAAGCCGGCCAGCCAGTCAGCCCGCCCGCTTTTGCATTTGCGCGTGTCGAGGCCAGGAGGCCGGTCGCGTCCATGCCCCCCTCCCCCCTCCGATTCCCTGGGCCCCACACCAACCCCCCACCCTTCCCATTCATTTTCATTTTCCTTATTGTTGTTTTTGGTAATTATTTATTTATACATACATAGAGACCCCTCACCTATACCCTATTTTGTAATCCACCTGTCAACTTTTCTCTTTTTTTTTTTTTTTTTTTTTTTTTTGGATTCATTAATTTTTTTATAGGCTGAAAAACAGTAATATAGCATATAAATTGTATTTAATCAGTTTATTAGTATCTCTAGAAATAAATAAAAATTAATGAGATTATAGTGCAAAGAGAGGGCACTTCACAATAGCATATAGTTGAGGGTGTCATCATGTAATGTAAAAAAAAAAAAAAAATGGGTACAATTTGGTACGTTAATAAGGGACGGTGCCCAAACTCCAACTTGCCGCGGCCTGGGGGGACCCACCGCGATTCCTCCCTCCTATTCCTCCGCTTCTATACGCCTCTCTCCTCTCCCAAAAGCCGTTCTCTATTCTCTCTCTTCTTTTCTATTCTTTTATATATTTTATTATTATAATAATTATTATCCATTCCTCTCTCTTTCTTTCTCTTTCTCTCTCTCTCTCTCACAACACGCCGAAACTCACCTCTCCACCGACTCCCTTGTTGTCGTATTTTTTTATGGAAAAGTTGGGAAAAATTAAAGCTTCCCAAGTGTTTGGATAATTGCGTGATACAGTGGGGATAACCACAAGTTGGTTCAGCAATAATTATAAGTTTCCAACTTGTCACCAAACCAGCCGAGAGAACATTATTAAAATTCTGGGTAAAAGAAAAGGTACCTTCCCACTCTTTTAGCCCCAGTTTGATTCGGGGTTAAGAAAAAACTAGTTATTCCAAAAATAGTATTAAGTTTGGAGTTAAGATGGGATTAAAATATTTTTATGTTTGGTTGGAAGTTGGAGTTAGTCGAGGAGAGTGAAAAATAGTGTTTGGTTGAAGTAGGTGAGATAAGAAGGATAGTGAATTATTATGAATAGAAAAATAGTGTTTGGTTGGGGTTTGGTAGGGTTGGGTGGGGTTAGCGGAATAATTTTTTGAGGTGGGGTTTACTAACCCCACCTCTTTTGGTGGTGTTTGGGGATAAAATGGGGGTTAAGGGGTTATTCCACTTAACCCCCAACCAAACGGGCCTTAGGTACCGTTTGGTTCGGGATTAAAAAAAAAATTTATTTCAGAAATAAAAATATATTTAGAATTTAGGTAGAAGTAGAATATTTTTGTGTTTGATTGAGAGTTATAGTTAGTCCAGAATTAAGTAAAATAGTATTTGGTTGGAATAATAAGATAAAAAAAATAATAAATAAAATAGTGTTTTGTTTAGTTGAAATAGTGGGATGGAAAGGGAATGAACTATTCCTCATTTGGGATAGAATTTACTAATCCCATCTATTATTTAATATGTTTGAAAATAAGTTAGGGGTCGAGAGGTTCTTCCACCCCTTAACCACCAACCATACACTAGCTTAGGAAAGAAAAAAAACCTTCAGGTGAAAAGCTTCTCATAATATCTTATCTTTGTTGGGCGATTTGGATTGACAATTTTTTTTTAAGGCTGTACAACAGAACGTACGTTGTTAGGAAGCTTCTCCCTGAGAATGTTTATTCTGTGTTTAACTGATGTAAGTCTTAAAACTTATGACCCGATAATTTGAAAAATATTTTATCCAAATGCTAAATTCAGAATTAGGTACCTTTCTAGTTCTTAAATTTGATATTATATAAATTATTTAAAAAATTTAAAACTTTAGAGATATGTAGTGTGCAAAAATTCAGAACAATCGAAGGTAATAAGAGGTCGTTTGATTACAAGTAGTTGTAACTGTATGTAAATACAAATTCGGTATTTAATTTATTGTATATAACTCCAACTGTTACAGCAGAAACTGCAGAAAAAAATTCAACTGTCAGTTAAAACTATGGCTTCGTTTGGTATTGCGGGGAGACTGCGTTACGTGCGGTGAGAAAGTACGTTGAGAAAATATTCTTGTTTGTTTCCGTACGTAATATTGCGTTCCGCATATCGCGATGAGTCGGTTACGATATATTTTCTGCGTTCCCACCGGAGAACACAGAAGCATATCCCTATATACTTTTTCTACAACTCCATTTTATCTAATAACGTTAGATAAACCTCAATACCAAACTAAGCCTATGTCTAAATTGACCGCAGTTCTAACTATAGCGGTAATTAGAGATCCCTGGTAGGAGGAAGTATCTTACACCGTACCGTACCCACTATGGTCTAGTAAAAAAAAATATAAAAAAGAAATTGGAGCATCGTGCAAATGCGGAGAGAAGGGCCTCGAACAATGCAATGCCGCGTCACCCACCAAGACGCGGCGCCATAAGAAAGCATAAAGCTTTTCTCTAAAGTCGCGGTGACCGAAGCACTTTATTTTTCTCCCCCACCGCTACAAAGGTGAGTGCTTTGGATTTCTCTCGTCTTCTATTTTGCGCTTCTTTTTCTTTTTTATTTTTTTATTTTTTACTTTCACCATTTCCCAGGAATATAAAGAAAAATAATAATAAAATAAGTATATATATATACTCCCGAAAGAAAATTATCGTCCGAGATAATCATCTAAATTTTGTGAAATTATTAGAGCTATATATATATTCTTTTCTTTGCTGACTATGTAAGTCAAACTTTTTCTAATACGAAAAGATTATTCCATCCTCCAATAATTATCTAGGTTTTTTTGTAGACTAAAAATAGAGTTTAATGCGATTTTTATTATTGATCAGAGTTAGGATCGTACAGTTTAATAATATAATAATTAAGGAAGCAGCAGCAGCAGCAGCAGCAGCACAAGGACGAGCTCGCCCCGGCGCTCTCACCTGAATCCCTGAACCGGGAATCAAGGCCGGGGAAGTTTTACACCACAAAATGAGGAAGCCAAAAGAAAATTTGGGGGAAAAAAAAAAAGGAAAAACTCGACGGGCGGGTCGGGGCTCCGAACAAAATCCGTCGCCGGGATCGGAAACAGGCTCCCGTGCCCAACACTCGACGAGATTTTTCAGCGGTCTCAAAACGCGGTTCCAAAACGCGGTTTCGGAACGCGGGGTGGGGGGGGTTTGGGAGGGGCGATCAGAGGAAGAGGTTGAGGAGGTGCGGTTGGCGGCGGCCGCTGCTGTCGCCGCTCGTCGTCACGGAGCCCTCCGAGGTCATCGACGGCGTCGCCGGGCGCCGCCGGCGACGCGGATCCTCGTCGTCGTCCCCCGCCGCGGCTGCGGAGGCGGCGGCGGCGGCGGCGGAGATTCGCGGGCTCAGGCACAGATCGAGGTCGCACGTCGTCGTCGGGAGCGGGAACGGCGGCGGCGAGTCCTCGAGCGAGCTCTTGAGACGCTTCACGGCGGAGAAGGTGGAGGCGCCCGCGCCCCTCGGCCGCGCGTAGAGGCCTCCGCCGTCGTCGTCGGCGGCGTCGGCGGCGGCGGCGCAGAGGCCGTCGAGATCGGGGAGCGGGCGCAGGGAGCCGCCGCGGAGGACGGTCTCCACCGCGGCCTGGCACAGGTGCCAGTTCCCCGTCCACAGGAGCCCCACGGCCCCGTTCACGGGGTTGATCGTGCGCCCGCACGCCTCGAACAGCAGAGATTGAAACAAAGCTACACAAAAAAGAAAAAAAAAAAGAAAGCGCCGCAATCAGATCGCGATCGCGAGATCGGAGAGAGATAGAGCGAGCGAAGCAAACTAGGGTTTCGGAGGAAGAGGGTGGTTCGGGGGGGGGAGGGTGTTTTTACCAGGGCGCTGCGGCTCGGGGACGGCGGAGATGAAGGACATGAGGCCGGCGCGGCCGAAGAACTTGGCGACGAAGACGGTGGCGTGGCCCTGCGCCTCGGCGCTCTCGATCCACTGCAAGCAGGGGCGGAGCACGCACGCCTCGCTGCAGCCCTTGCGGAGTACTCGGCACCCGTTGCAGCTCATCGTCCCCAACTCCGGCGCCGATCGTTCATGCCACGGAGCAAACAAAGAAAGAAGAAGTGGAACCCTAGCTCGATCGACGATCGATCGATCGATCGATCCTCTTCTTCAGGTCAAATCTCTCACTCTCTCTCTCTCTCTCTCTCTCTCTCTCTCTAGTTTCTTTTTTTTTAAAAAAAAAATAAATAAATCAATTAGTTTGGAAGAAGAAAAGTTGGGGGAGAAGGGGACTGGGGAGAGAGGGAGGCGGAGAAACGGGGAGGTGGGGAGTGGTATATATAAGGGTCACCGGAGAGTTAAACTTAACTCGACTCCAGAGTTAAGTTTACCACGGTATGGTTACCGCCCTGCACGAGAACTTATCCCTGGACCTGGTACACTAATAAGTCATCTCCTATTCGTTTTTTCTAAAAATAGAAAAAGAACCAGGTAGCTATCGAAATTTTAGACGCCTTTTGTTTCATCATCTAAGCTTTTATTAATTATATATAAGTTTACTTTACGTACTATAACTTTGCTGTAATCAATTAATTATAAAGCCTTATTTCTCCAATTAACGTAGCTGTTAAAAAAATTTATTTATTTATTTCAACGTATGAATTGACTATCTAATTATTTTTATTAAAAAATTAAATTTTTACTGATGCACGATCCAATGATTAGTGAAAATATGACTAGAATGATAGGAATAAGAGTTTTATGATAACGGACAGAGTTTACGCTAGGAATGTCAATGGGTATAGATAGAAATATTATCAGAATCAGAATCGAACGAACGGGACAAGCGGATATGGATTTGGTTATAGATATAGAAAATAAAAACCCGACGGATATGAATACGGATATGGATTTTGTATATATCCGACCAAAAATCGAACCCGAACCCGAATAAATTATATGTATATTATTTATTTATTGATATAAGATATAAAATATATAAAATATTATAAGAAAATATTTAATTATGTTTATTTATATGACATGAATATATTTTAATTATATTTTATTGTGTTTTGAAATTTTAATTTTACTATAATAATTTTGAAATATGGTAAAAAAAATTTTATTATTTTAAATTCGGGATTTCGGATTCGGGTTTCGAATTTTTGGTCGGGTCCGGATATGGATATGGATTTTTAAAATCCGTCGGATTCGGGTTCGAATATCAACTTGGTATTCGGATTCGGGTTCGAATTTTTAAAAATCTGATTCAAACCCGATTCGTTGACATCCCTAATTTCCGTGCTTTGTTTTGGGAGGAGAAAACAAAAAGAAAAAAGAAGATGGCTATACGGTCTACAGATGACGTGGCACACCTTGTTCAGGGCATATCTAGTATCTCTTCCAAGGGGGTATTTTATTTTTGAAGAAAGGAAAAGTTCCAAAGTCCTGGGGTGCGCGGTGGCGGCCCCGTGTTTCCGCGGCTGGTCCCCATCTCTCCGCCGTCCGATTCGTCCGGGGCCAGGGATAGGGGGCGTGGCGTGGCCATCGATGCGCCCTCGCCGCTTGTATACCTATCTCTCTCCTATATTCTATTTCTATACCTTTCTTTTTACACACTTTGTGCTCTCTTCCACGTAACCCCTTGTCCCCTTTCCAATTTAATATTCACCCCCACTTGCTTCCCTCTCCTTTTCTTTATAGGAAAAACTTCAAAAAACCCCCTCGTAGTTTTAATTCTTTTCACTTTAGTATACTATTATTTAAAATGTATCACGTTAGTACCATGTGGTTTCTCACTTTATCACTTTAGTACCCTCTGTGGTTTAAAGTGTATCAAATTAGTACCTGTGATTTTTCACTTTATCACTTTAGTATCCTGTGGTTTTAATTTTGTATCTAATACCCTGTGGTTTTTTAAACTACATAGTATTAAAGTGATAAACTGTGAAACCACATGTACTAAAGTGATAAAGTTCAAAACCACAGGGTACTGACTTGATACACTTTAAACTACAGGGTACTAAAGTGATAAAGTGAGAAACCACAGTGTACTAACTTGATACACTTTAAATCATATGATACTAAAATGAAAAAGTATGAAATCACAGGGAGATTTTTAAAATTTTTCCTTCTTTATATATATAGACTAATTTCATATAGGTCCTTATAAATATAGTGATCGAATAACAAATATATATCTACAAAGTTTCATTTTTATATATGTTGTTTTTATAAAAATCCTGATATATATATATATATATATATATATATATATATATATATATAGTAAGGCCACTATGCTCGAAGCACTGTGCGCTGTCGCTCCGCTGCTCAGGCTTCCGAACTGCCGACGCGCTCCGTTATCGACTCGTTAAACTTGATCTAAAGTATTTGAAGTACCTAGAAAATAAATTTTGCAATCTTTCGATATTATTTGCCTAACGAACGAAGGGGCTAAAAATAAACGGCTGAAAATAAAAATCTTACAAAACGCGATAATATAGCATTAAAAATTTAGATCAAAGATATTGATCTTGTTTTATATAGTATAAAGAATTTTCTATCAAAATTTCATGTAATTTGGATATTCCTACACCGTTAAACTTTCAAACGGCTCACTATGACCATTAAAATTATTTGATTTTGTGCCCCTTCGATCACTAGGCAAATGATACCGAAAAATTATAAAATTTATTTTCTAGATACTTCAAATACTCTAGATCAAGTTTAACGGAGCCGATCGACGATTCGAAAGCGCATCATCGAAACGACGTGGAAGCACGGAAGGCTCCGTGCTTAGATAGCATAGTAGCCTCACACTATATATATATATATATATATATATATATATATATATATATATATATATATATATATATATATATATATATATATATATATATATATAATTGAGCTAGAATACTTTTGGAGCAGAGTTTTGGTCTTCTAAGTTCTAGCCAATGGATCTACTTTTTGACTACTAATAGCCTTTGGATCTAACACTATTCCACCTACCACCACCTATCCCATCAACCACCACCTACCACCACCATCTCAACCTTACATCTCTCCATCCAATGGTTAAAAACTCAAAAGCACCACCTCAATGGTGCTTTTGAAAATATTCTACCAACTCATATATATATATATATATATATTTGTCATTCACTATCTTTGGCAAGAGACAGTATGAAATTATTCATATATATATATATATATATATATATATATATATATATATATATATTAGAACAAAATGCAACTAGAGCCCTCAATTATAATACTGTTTTAAATAAATCGCCCAAACTCTTGTACTTTTTTTTATGGTAAAAACATACAGAAGTTGGCTTTTAAAATTTTAATTTTACCGTCCAACTTTTCAATTTATTTGATTCGAATCGGCCAACTATATTTTGATTTTAAAAGTTGTTTATCTTTATAGATTTAGTTAGTATATTTAATGTAATTTTTACAATTATAAAACTATTAAAGTAGAAAATTAGGTTAAATTTTGAAATAAAAGTGTAACTCAAATCAAAGAAATTAAAAAATTAAATAGTAAAATTAACTCAAATCAAAGTAAAATTAGAATTTAAAAAGGTCGAAGAGGTAAGTTCTATAAGTTTTTTACCTTTTTCTTTTTTTATTAAGTGGTTTTATTCACATAAATTTAATATTTTTATTTAATTTAATTATTTAATTAATTTTGAGCAAATAAAATTTTACTAAATAAAGAATTAGTAATTAATTGATTATTAAATCCAGTGCTAAGTTTTAACTTAACTCAAAGGTTGGTTTTGGTTGCATATGTAGTCGGTATAGTATTGCAGTTTAGATGCATGCAAAAATTTAAATACAGAGATTAGATTTACGCATTTAAATCCTAAGTTATAATGCAGCAGTTGGAATCGTACACGTAGATTTTGCTATTGCTTTTGAAACTATATTCGAATTGGTTGTAATTTTAATATGCACTGGTGAAAAATAAAATTAAATTATACAATTCAAAATTTTAAGATTCTTTTGAACTACCAAAGTTAACTAATACAACTGCAGCACTTGACCATCATGTTTTTAACTGCATACAAATTAATTAACAATCCTATATTTATTTATAATTATCTCTAAAAAATAACACATAGATTGAGAAAGTATTTAAGAGCTCTATTTTAAACATGGCCAATAATTGAGGGTGTTTCCATACAATTTTACTTCACTTTTCATATGTATAATAATGCATCAACTTGGTGTGTCTGTCACTTCTTTTGACATTTTATACATGGAGGTCCCTATACTTATTATAAGTACTGGTTTATTCTCTTTAGCCAAGATAGCCCAAAAAAATAAAAAAATAAATAAAAAAGTTAGATCAAGTTTGGGTTTTTATTTAACTTAATGTAACCTTATCCATTTGATGTTGATGAGATAGATTCTAAGCTAATCCAATGTTAGCTATTTAATCATGCAATTATTTGCTCCGATACATTTAGAATTCTCCGCAAAGAACGGTGCATCGTTTTCATACATATCATATTCATGTTAATAATAATCTAAAAAATAGCTAGGTATATTATAAAAATTTATATATAATTGCTAACTCGGCTTTAGCTTTAGTGGTTAGGCACCTGGTGCCGCATATAAGAGAACCATAATCAGAATCATAAAACCAAAAAAAAAAAAAACCTTAAATTTGTTTTTAGGCTAAATTACAGAAAACCTCCCGGTAATAATTCGCTTTTTTACTTTCCTCACTTGACATTTAAAAACTTACACTTTGGCCTCCTGTAAAATGACCATTTTGGTGTGTAAAATGACCATTTTGTCCCTCGCCATTTTCATCTTCTTTCTCATCTTCTTTAGCCACCCCTTCGATCGGCCACGATTCCCACATCAATCGGTCGCGATTTATCTCTATTTTTTTCTCCACCTGCTCCCCTTCTCCTCCTGCACCCTCGCCGGCCCTCGTTTTCGACGCGGCGACAGTAGGAAAAATCGAGGTGGGTGTTGATGTAGAGGTAGGCAAGGCAACAAGGGCGAAGGCGAGGCGGCGGAGGAGGGCGAAGGGGATGTGGGCGAGGGCGAGGCAGTAGAGGACGGCGAGGCAGCGGCGAGGTGGAGAGCCGGAGGGAGGCGAAGCAATATGGAAGAGGGCAGAGGGGTATTTTCGGCATAAAAAAATATTTTATAACGGAATCCTAACGGTAGCGGGTGAATTGCACCTTTTTCATTTTATAAGGGGACAAAATATAGGTTTTTAAATGTCAAGAAGGAAAAGTGAAAAAACGGGTAATTTAGCCTTTTTAAAAAAAAAAAAAATTTGCATTTTGCATTCACGGTAATTTTTAGCAGAGCATTTGATAAACAAAATAAGTTATAGGAAAGTAGCACATCTATAAAATAGTTTAGGAATGAAATGTTTTGACGGGAAATCTAGAAAAGAACTTAATGTAAGCAAAACTTTTTTTTTTTCCCAAGAAATTGCAGTATACTATCCATTTTATTTATTTTTTTTAAAATAAAAATTTAACTAAAAATATAAAATAATTAGATTTTAAAATTAAAATCTGGAATATGAACTTTTAAACCTTAATTTTGCCACCGGCGCAAACTATGCCGTATGTAAGGCTCTGATCTTTAAACTTTGATTCATTATAATTTTTAGATTAAAATTTCTAAAAATGATCGAAGAAAAGACAGCACTATAGATTGATAAAACATATGACTGTTTATAACACTACAAAAAATCTTGCATTTAAGAACATTTTAAATAATAATTAGCAACGCTTTAAAGCATCGGCAAAAATAATTCCGACGCTTTCTTGTAAAAGCGTCGAGTAAAAAGTCGTTAAATAAATATGTCGGGATAAATATACCGACATTTTAATATAGCGTCAGAAAATGTATATAAATATTTGATAACAATATGTTTATTCGCTACGGTTAATCATAGTGTCGACAAATGTTAAATATTAAAGACGCTAGAAGAAAGCGTCTCTAAAAAATATCGTCTACAACATATTTTGTTGTAGTGTAAGTAAAATATTTGATTACTTTACACATGTAGTTCTCAAACTATGCAGTATGTAAGGCTCTCGTCTTTAAACTTTAATTTATTATAATTTTTAGTTTATAATTTCTGAATTGTTTCAATCGAAACCCACAATCTAATTTAGCTTACTAAATATTGATATACTGGTATTTTAAAGATGATTGATATAATAATATTGTGATTGATTACGCGATAATATTTAAAATGCCATATTATTTTTCATCAGCGACACATTAATAATTAGTCAAGTAAATTAGATTGGGAATTTTAATGACAGCAATTTAAAAATTTTAGGTCAAAAATTATTATAATAAATTAAGGGTCGAAAATGTAATATAGCCAAAATTTGGTAAGAACATGGGGGTGATTATGCATATTTATTATATGCGTCCTTGCTTGTCCCCTTAATAGGCTTATACGTAGGACTTGTTATCGACCCTTTTTACGTGCCTCTAGTGGACTTTAGTGGGGGCTCCTGTGCTCGTAATCTATGAGATTTTCTTTGTATCCCTCTAGATTATATATGAACAAACTAAAAAGACAAAAAATAAAATAAAATTTAAAAAATAGTTTGGTGAGTGACAAAGTTTGAAGAAGAGAGAGATATATCTATATTTAGAACTAGGCTGGAATACTATTAATAGCACCAATGACTTGGTGCTAGTAAGTTTTCTACCATTGGATTAAAAGATGTGCGGCTAGGATGATGTGGGCCTCCTAGGGTTGAGTGGGTGGTTGGTTGAATAGTATACTCTAACGGATAAAATTAATCAAAGGGGTTAATCCAAGGGTAGAAAACTTACTAGCACCAAGTCTTTATTAATAAGATACCAAATTTTGGGACTCTCTATATTTATATCTCTATTCTCGGATAAAACTTTAGCCGAGAGCTCTCAAAGGTGCTCCTTTTATCAACTGCTATATATTAATTTGTGTAGAGCTGCTATATTATCGGAAGTATAGAGTATTTGATGCTTCCGATATTTTGACCATTTGATTAAGAATTATACGGTTGGGATGATTGCGGTCCTCCTAGAGTTGAGTTGTACCTCTAGAATTGAGTGGTCCCTACAGAATAATAGTATTAATCCAAAGGTTAAAACTGATTGAAGGGACCGATCTAACGGCCAAAAATTCGGAAGCACTAATTCCGATAATATAGTAGCTCTACTCTATTAATTTTATCTCCATTTTATAATTTGTTTAGATGATTTTTTGTCCGATTAATTTTATACAAGCTAGTCTTCGTAAATATAGTGAATTATAAATATATTCCTACAAATTTTAACTTTTATATGTTGTTACTGTAAAAATTCTAATATTTTCAAATATATTCCTCTCAATAGTTACCATTAAAATACTGTTTATTTTATAAGTGAAATAATTTTTTTACCATCAGAAATATCTCTCTCCAAACGTTCCAACTATTAATTAAAGAGGGGTAAAAAGTTCAATTCACATCATTGACTAACTAGGATTAAATATTTTACCTATGGTTAATTAATTTTTTTTAACGGATCGTAATGGTAGGGATATATTTGAAAAGGTTAATTGCATACAGGTCCCTACAAACATGATGAATTACAAATATATTTTTGTAAAGTTCAACTTTCATAAATTATTTATGCAAAAGTTTTAATGTATTCAGATATGTCCATGCCGTTAGGATCCATTAAAAAAATTTAGCTAACCACGGTAAAAATACTTAACCATGATTAATTAATAAGATAAATTAATAATTTTACTCTTCTTCTTCTTCTCCTTCTCCTCCAGCTTCTTCTTCTTCTTTTCCTCCTCCTTTTTCTCCCCCTTCTTCTTCCTTTTCCTCCTCTTTCTTCGAATCGGCCGCACATTCGCTCTCCGCTCGTCGCTGCGGGCCTCAGCCTTGCCCTTATCGGCCGGAATTTCGACAAGCTCCGCACCGCCGTCGCCGCCATCGCCGTCATCCGCTCCCGTAGCCCGAAAAGGAAGAGAAAGAGGAAATTGGAGATTTGTGAGGGCATTTCTGCAAATCTATACCAGCTGGAGTTTTGAAGGGATATATTTGTGAGGGTAAAAATATCATTTCATAAACCTACTGTTAAAAATTAAACAGTTCTCTAATGAATGCTAACCAGAGGGACATATCTGAATACATTAGGACTTTTGCAGAATAACTTATGAAAGTTGAAACTTGTCGGGATATATCTACAATTCATCATGTTTCCGGAGACTTGTATGCAATTAATTCTATTTGAAAATATCAGAACTTCTATAGAAACAAAATATGAAATTTGACATTTGTAAGGATATATTTATAGTTCATTATGTTCGCAGAGATTTGTATGAAATTAACCCTTATTTATACTAAAATCTAAAAAAAAATTTATCTGTTTAATGATCAGGAAACAAAATGGAATGCATGATGAAACAAAATTTAAAAGTGCTTGTGCAAAATATAAATATGTTTAATCTATAACCTGGCAGTTCTATCCACAAGTCTAAATTCTTGCATTGCCACATAAAAAAAATAAAAAAATAAAAAAATCGTTGACTGTATACTCTGTCATAAAGTCTCTTCACAAATATCAAAGTACATATTATTTATTATTTTTGGATAAAAATGTACAAAATTTATGTAAATTATTATAAATTATTTTAAGTTGATTATATAATCCATTAAAATTTTAATTTTACTATCTAACCTATCTATTTGTTTGATTTGATTCAGCCAAAGATATTTTAACTTCAAATTTTGAATGTGTCGTTTAGTTTTACATATTTAGTTAGTATATTTCATATAATTTTCGCAACTACTAATCCATTAAAAAAATAATTAACTTAAATTTTGAAGTCAAAATATTATTAACTAATTCAAATCAAACCAATCGAAAGAACGGGTACTAAACTAAAAAATTTGAATGGATGAGCAGCCGATTCAAAATGATTCATAATACAGTTAAATTCTGTACATTTATTACCTAATTATTATTATTATTATTAGATGACACATGCGCAATTACACTTTCAAATAAAACAGATAATTTACTACATTTCTCTCAAAAAAAAAGTTATTTTTTTTTTAATTTTGTACGTAAAGATTGTGAAGTTTTCTTTTACTAGCTTTCGCACTTCTTAAATATGTGGTCCAGAAACCGTAATTTCTCTCCTCTTTCTCTACCGAGAGGAAGAGGAAAGGGGGTGCCGCGTACCGCGTACGTCTACAGAGAGAGCGAGAGAGATGTAAACGCACCTTGTGGTACGGCCACGGGGGACAACGATATATATTCTCTCTTTAGACAAGTTGAGTGTGGGGTCTCTATCATGGATGTGTATATACATGAATTGTGGGGATGTTCCATCAATTATTTGGAATTCCCTGGCGCTACACGACATTTCCAGCGTATTCATGGATTGGGATACTATTAACAGTAAAATACTTTTTTTGCAATCAAGTTTTTAACCCTTGGATGAAAAATTGTAGGGTTAATTAGGGTGACATTAGTCTGTTAGAATTGAGCAGTCCCCAGGAGTTGAGTGTCCCCACCGGGTTATAGTATTTAATCCAATAGTTCGAAATGATGAAAAGAGTTGATCCAAAGGCTAAAAAACTGATAACAACAATAAAATTTTGTTACTAATAGTAGCCCAGTCCAACTCCAAAATATGTTCTTCTTTTGTTAAGATATTTTTTGGGGGAGTTTTTTTTTTTTGGTCTTTTTTTTTTTGTGGTGGTGAGAATTTGTGGAAGCTCACACAACTGCATTTTACCCCTGCTACGTACTCGGGAGGTGTTGAAAAAGAAATTTTTTTTTTTCCCTTTTTTGGTTAAGATATAGAAAACCTCTTATAAATATTAGTTTTTTTTGTCTTGACTTTAAAAAAATCTGCATTTTATCTGCTTAAAATTTTAAAAATATTTTCAGAGAAGTACAATATTAATGGAGAGGGCAAAATGATCAAATTATTCTTACTCTTTTTATATATGTAAAAAAATTTCAATATATTTTTGTCATTTTGAAGGAATTTTCAGTGTAAATTATTAAGAAATAGACGGAATAGTGATAGAACCTGCCGAAGGGGGTTAAATGCAACAATTTGAAATGCATGTTAAGAATAAAATATAAGCTTCTAAAAGTTAGGGAAAAAAGTAAAAAAAATAAATATTTATAAAGAATTTTTTTGTAATTTAGCCCTTTTTTGGCATTATTGGAGAGCATTTTTTTTTCTCTTCGAAAGATTTTATCATTCATGATAATGCTGATTTATTTTATTTTTTAAAAAATAATGTGAAGGCCGAAAGTGGTATATATTCAGCTTGGACATTTGATTATATTCCTCATCTACTTTTTTTTTTATGTAAATAGAAAGGAACACAGCTGAATATTGTTGTATTTTTTTTTTTAACAATATACTTATAAAAATGTTTAATTTGCCAAATAACTCATCAAATTTTATTTGATCAACTAATCCTCGTTCCGCCAACTTAATGCCGTATTGAAAAAAGTAAGAAAAAGATGACGAATCATTCACCATCTTCTATATATTTTGCATTCAATGCGGCAACTGATTTACATTTTGGCAATTATTTTTCCAACCCAACATTGCGTTGGACAAAATATAGCAAATTTTTACAAGATTATTTGGTCAATGAAAAATTTTTAAATGATTAAAATGAAAAGAAAAACTCCTTAATTGTTATTAGTTGTTTAGTAAATTACCAACTTAACCTAATTTTTGTGGAACTTTCAAAGTCCAAAGTTGGAGTGATGTAATTTTGTAAAATGTTGAGCCCATTTAAAAATCAGCTGCGTTTAATGAAGCCCAATTAGGGGCCCATTTACTAGATGGGCTGGATCAGCCCAGAAATCAAAGTTTTGATACAGGGCCGTCGCGTTTGGAACTGACAGTTGCTAAACAGTGTTTTTTATGTGGGACCGCAAAAATCATATCTTCGTCAAACTAAGTGTGATATATGCGGTGTGTCATCATGGTCACTTCAGAAATAAACATAATATTTTTCTATCGCAGGTTCTCACGACCTATATATAACACATTTTGCTTGCAATCCCATACGATGCTTTATCGCGACGACTTCATAAAGCATGTAGTATTCGGCGCTGTCCAAGTCCGTGTCGTCGCAAAAGTCGACAACTGTAGTAGCTCCCAACTATATATACTGAAAATAATATTGGAGCTCAAATTGTCAGTACCAAGCGCTAGTTTATCTGTACAAATGTTAGTTTAATTGCATCTTTGAAGCGATGTACGTAACGACACGATTCGATAAGAGGCTAGTGAGGTGTGACATTTCCATATAATAATTAATCAATCTACAGTACATAAGGTTAAGATAGAGAATATACGTACCATTGTAAAAATCCATGCACGGCACCCCCCCTCATGGTGACCATACTTGTATAATTATGATAAACCAAACTTCATAAATTTGTCATGCATGCATGAACTTCAATTTAGATCGTCTCTGGAGAGTACATATATAGCTGATGCCTGATCACTAACAAATGATATATATATATATATATATATATATATATATATATATATATATATATATATATATATATATATATATATATATATATATATATATATATAGCCACTACTATACTATTAATAGTATTTAAGACCACTACTCATAAGTTTTCAATTGTTTGTGGATGAAAATGAGTGATTAGGATGAGTCACACAAGAAAAGTTGATAGTGGGCCCCTAGGGTTGATGGGTGGTTGGTTGAATAGTATAATCTAACGGGTGAAATTAATTAAAGAGTGAATCTAATGGCAAAAAACTTATGAGTACAAGAGGCTCTATACTCATAAAAGTATAGTAGGACTCATATATATATATATATATATATATATATATAGGCCATGGCTACTATACTATTGAGTATTGGACCTCTACTACTCATAAGTTGTTTTCGATGATGGAGCTTCTGAATCGACAATCCACTCCGTTAAATATGATCTAGAGTATTTGAAACTTATAGAAAATAAATTTCGTAAATTTTTGAAATCATAATAAAGTCCATCAAGTGCGCATAAAATGAACGGTCAAAATCGAACGACGTCCTAAAAAAGGATGATAGGATCCTTCAATTCAAGATCGGAGTTATTGATCTTTATCTATGCGGTGAATAGAATTTTATATAAAAAATTCAACAAATTCCGATTTTTTTACACCGTTAAACTAACAAGTATCCCATACCTAGTTAAAAATTGTCAAATTTGTGACCTCTTGATCGTAAGGTAAATGATGAGGAAAAATTATAAAATTTTATTTCTAGCAGTTTTAAACGCTGTAAAAAACGTTAAACGGTGTGGATCGTCGATACTAAGCTCTATCATCGAAACAACTTATGAGTACGAGAGCGATTATACTTATAATAGTGTGTATATATATATATATATATATATATATATATATATATATATATATGAGCAGGTCGAGGATGTAGTATACACAAGTGGGGTGAGTGCTCATGTATGTATGTCCCACTGCATCCTCCTATGATGTGAACATGAGTGGGACCACGATTTTGATCATTTTCATCCGTTAGATTATACTATTCAACCAACCACTCACTTAACCTAGGACCCACATCATCCTAACCACACATCTATTAATTCAAGGGTTAAAAACTTACAAGCACCAATGACTTGGTACTTTTAAAAGCATAGGAGCTCAATTCTATAGATATATATATATATATATATATATATATATATATATATATATATATATATATATATATATATATATATATATATATATATATATAGAGTTTTGCTAGAATACTATCGGTAGTAAACGAGCCGTTTTACTACCGATTTGTTTTCAATGATAGAGCTTCCAAATTGACAATCGCTCCGTTGAACATGATCTATACCATTTGAAGTGTTTAGAAATCAAATTTGAAATCTTTTCGACATCATTTGCCTAATGATCAAAGTGTTTTAAAATTTGTAATTTTAATGGTCGATAATAGGTGTTTTCTCGTTTAACGGCGTAAAGATATCCAAATTAATTGAATTTTTGTTAGAAAATTCTTTAAACTATTTAAAGCAAGATCTATACTCTTGATCTTGATTACAAGACTCCTATCATCAATTTTTAAAGAGTATTCATTTTCACCATTCATTTTTCTCGTTCACTTGATGGATAAAAGAACAATATCGAGAGTGCGTGAAATTTGATTTCTAGATAGTTTAAATGGTTTAGATCATATTTAACGAAGCCGATCGTCAATTTGGAAGCTCTATTATCAAAAACAAATCGGTAGTAAAACGGCTCGTTTACTACCGATAGTATTCTAGTTCAACTATATATATATATATAATTGAGCTAGAATACTTTTAGAAATATCACCTCCATGGTGCTATTAGGTTTTTAGCCATTGGATCTACTCCTTGATTACTAATAACCCTTGGATCAAACACTATTCCACCTACCACCACCTACCACCATCATCTCAACCCAACATCTCTCCATCCAATGGCTGTAAAAACTCAATAAAGCACCACTCACATGCTTTTGAGAATATTCTACCAACTATATATATATATATATATATATATATATATATATATATATATATATATATATATATATATATATATATATATATATATATATATATATATATATGGTCGAGGATGTAGCATACACAAGGTGTAGAGGCCCATGTATGTATGTCCCATCGCATCCTCCTATGATGTGAACATGAGTGGGACCACATGTCATGGTCATTCGTGTATCGGAATGTCAGATATGTGCTCTGCCCCTCATGCCATGCATGTATGCGACATCGCATTAGTAGCATGCTTGTTTGTACCATGACATGACGGGATGGGTTGGCCAGGTCCACGAGAAGAGCCTGCAGAGACTTGATTCATCATGCATGCATGTGCCAGCTCCATGCATGGAGTTTGGCATCAATGAAGGGCATCCATGCACGCATGTAATTAATTAACATGCATGCATACGCGCGTGACATGATCGACACTCCAAACTTGATGCATGAAGCATTATTAATTCTTGTGCAAAATAGTGAACTTTAATTTTTTTCTTTTCCCCCTTTTGTGTTGCTTTGGTTATCCTAGTTTTTTTTTTTGGACAATTGCTTATATACCCCCGAAAAGTTTCCGATTTTTCGATTTACCCCTCTTAGAAGACTAATATTGAAAATACCCCTTCTACGTTCCAACCTATTTTTAATATACCCTTAGAGTTAAAATATGTTAAGTAACTCTGTTATCTCTATAAAATTACTATTTTGCCCTTTTCAAATATACCCTTCTATCATCACTGTCTTTCTTATTTGCCCTTAAAGTTAGGGACACAAAAAGTATTTCGACTTTTGATTTTTTCCAATATACCCTTCTACCGTCACCAACCTTTCTATTTTGCCCTTAAGTTAAGGACAAAATTGGTATTTTAATTTTTTTTAACTGTGGTAGATATTTAACTCATGTTTAACCCAGATTAACTTAACAGGAGATAACTGCGGGGGTATTTTGCAATAACGGTGGAACGTATGAGGGGCATTTTAGAAAGAAAAAAAAAGTAGGGATAGATCGGATATTTTCAGACGCATGAGGGGTATATAGGCAATTATCCCTTCTTTTTTTTTGCCCTTGTAGAATGTTTTCAAAAAAAAAACATGTTAGCATCTTGATCGATTATCCAAAAATTCCTAGCGACTTGATCCATAGATATAAGTTTCCACATACAACGCACACACCCATTAATTTTTCTCTTAATTTGAATCTTGATTCATCGTAGCTTGGTAAGAAGAATACAAACAAACTGCTCTAAATAGTTGTGCTAAATTCTAGCTTGGCATAGACGGGATAATAATTAAGCGCATAATTAGAACCCTAATCGGCTTCCTAGCTACTTAAATAGTAGTTTAAGTAGATCACTTATTTCCTAGCTAGCTATTTTGACTTGACCTAATTAATAGAGATGATGTAAAAACATGTTGCCAAGCTCATTACATGCCCTCCAACTAAATCATGTTCAAGATATAATATTTCATCTTTCAAAATTATGATTATATACGATAATCGCACATGACAATGGACTACAATCAAACTTTTAACTTGCAATTATTAAATAAAAACAGAAAAAAAAAATTACAACATTTTTGAGTTTCCACCAATTAATTGTATCGCACTAGTTATAACATGGGATAATTTTTTACAACATGAATGCAAACAAGTTCCTAAATACATGCATTTACCCTCTATTCTCTTTATAATTTCATCACTATTACTACCTTTTCATTAATTAACTCGATCTCTCCACATAAATATATAAGAAGACACCATTCCTTTTACTTCACATTAGTTGGCCAAATCAGTCTACATGTCATGTGTCATTTGCATGCATGTATCATGTGATTCTCTTTAGTATATCATGATGTAGTGCAATGCCTAGTTACTATTTAATTAATACACATATATATATATATATGCTCAATTGCTTCGGGGAGCGTGTTGGCTCTAAGTCAGTAGGTAAAGATTTTTCTGTACACGAGGCGATCTCATGCAGTACGTTTAATGGCAGAATGTGCTCTATTTGTTTTATCAACAATCGGACAAAAAGACAGTTACTTTCAGCGATCAAACAAGTAGCGGAACAATCTAACGGGCATGAAATTTTGCGAACGTGCGGGTTATCGCCGGCATTTACTAGCTTTGTCGCCAACAGCTTTTGCATAAAACAATTAGTTCAGAGCATATTGGCTATAGCTAGCTCAGTACGTAAAGATTTTTCTATAAGCGAACCCATCTCATGCAGTACGTACGTACAGTATACGTACGTACGTACAACAACAAAATGTGCTCGGCTGTTTTATCTATCTTCAGACAAAAAGACAGATACTTTTAACCATCAAACAAACATCAAAACAATCTATTGGGCATGAAAATTTTGCGCACGTGTGGTGGGTTATTACCAGTATTATTATGATTATATTTGCATACCAACACATAAACAGCTTTTGCAGAGAGCAGTTGGGGCCCAAACCTTACGATAAAGAAGATGCATGCTAGGGTTTGGCATGGCATGTAAAACGAGAGAGCCCCCCTACTTGTGTACTTAGTTGGTGACTTTTGGTTCTTGGACCATAAACACTGCAACAAAATATCTAGTCAGAACCTGCAGAGAAAGAGAGGCCCACAAAATTTAAGTTGCATGGTGTGTGTGCTTCGCACGTGGGACAAAGTTGGAGAAGCGACGATTGGGATCGTGAGATGGGCCAACACCTACTTTTTACGGTGGTTTTGAGACTGTTCGCACGTGCTCACGCTTGTACATATCTCTCGCACGTGGGGTCTCCTCCCTTAATATCTTGTACTTGATTTTGTCCCCCTTTTGGTGCATGAATCATTGTATTTTTTTTCAGAATAAATTTCAAATATCATTTCTGTAGTTACGCACTTTAGTAATTTGTTATTTAAAGTGTATTAATTTAATATTATATATATATTATATATAGTGAAATTTCTTATCATTATGAGTAGTAGAGTCCCACTACTTAAGTTGTTTTTCGATGATAGAGCTTAGAATCGACGATCCACTCGTTAAATATGATCTAGAGTATTTAAAACTTCTAGAAAATAAATTTCGTAATTTTTCAAAATCATAATAAAGTCCATCAAATGGGCATAAAATAAACGGCCGAAATCGAACGATGTCCTAAAAATAGATGATCGGATCCTTCAATTTAAGATCGGAGTTATTGATCTTTATCTAGGTAGTGAATAGAATTTTCTATCAAAAATTCAACCTATTTCAATTCTTTTACACCGTTAAACTACCAAGTATCCTATATCGGCCGTTAAAAATTGTCAATTTTGTGAGCTTTTGATCGTAAAGTAAATGATTTTGAAAAATTACGAAATTTATTTTCTAGAAGTTTTAAATGCTCTAGATCATATTTAACGGAGTGGATCGTCGATCTGAGGCTCTATCATCGAAAACAACTTATGAGTAGTAGGGCGCGCTCTACTACTCATAATAAGATAAGTATTTCTACTCTATATATATATATATATATATATATATATATATATATATATATATATATATATATATATTCTTTTTCATTAGGTTTTTGGTTAATTTTTTGTTAAATTATATACAAAAAATTTTAGATATTCACATGTAGTTTATCGAATATATACGTACTTTAGTACTCTTTAATTTTAACTTTGTTATAAATTTAATAAAAAAAAATTAGTGAAAGAAATAACAAAAAGCGAAAAATAAAATTATAGGATACTAAAGTGAGAAAATGAAAAATCATTGGGGGTGATATTTGAAGTTTTTTCTTTAATTTTCTTATCAGATTTTGAAAATGAGCAGAGAAAACTCGGAAAAGACTAAAACAGTAAAATTGATGAGGATCCATTGTTGTTAATCATCCTCTCATTAAAACTCTATTGCTTAATAAAAGTTCTACATATATAATGTAGTGACTATTTCTCCCAAATGGCTTAAGTTTTTTTAAGTTGGAATATATGAGTCTTTTAAAGCTAGTGTAAAAATCTAGAGATGTTAACGGGTATAGATATTCAAATCTTGACGGAAAAGGATCTATCCAATGTCAAATCAATACGGTTTCAGGGTATAAAAATAAAAAGTCTGACGTAGTCGGATATAGTTTTTAATTATACCAACCTAAATTCGAACCCACATCGAATTTATATATTACATGACATTTAATTTATAATTTCAAAATTTACATTTGAGTATGATATAATATAATTTGAAATTTTGTTAAAATATGTTTTCCTTTTTTTTTTGACAGGTTTGTTTTTAGTTATGAATTTTCTAGAAGTGTTGAGTTTTAGGAATTTCGCAGATCCAATGTTTGGATGTTGCCCTTGTTGTAGATTTTTTGATGTGCTTATCTATTTACGGCCGTTTAGATTAATAAATTTGTGATTGATTCTACTGTCATATTAATTTCGCCATTCATCTTTGTAGCCATGCGGTATGTTCACATTGGCGGATTTTAATTTACTCCGATCCACTTAAGATGTGGATTGGGATTTATCCTAAGTTCTGACAAGCAGTTACGAACTTAAATTCTCAAAAATAACTTTTATTAAAAATAATTCAAAATGATCTTTCTACAAAAAAGATCCACATCTAGTTCCTGCATTATGATAATTGATGGTAAGATAAATACATTTTATTTGTATTAAATTTAAATTTGAACTGAATTATATATAATTGCGTCAATCCAAATGTCCCCCTTGATTGCGATGTCGAGATCGACAAAGTCGCTCGTACAACAACGAGATGCAATGAATTCTCTACCGTCAAAAAAGTGGTCCAAAACTTTTTTTAAAAAAATTCCAAAATTGAATGAGCAAAATTAAAATAAAATTATAATGTTTAAAAATCTCTACAAAAGATAAAGCACAAAGAAGGGTAAATTGCATTGTTACCTTCTAAACTTTTGGCTAAATTTTACTTTACCCCTCGAACTCTTAAAATGGATATCTAACCCTCTAAACTCTAATATTTCGTTCATGTTACTCCTTCCGTCAGTTTTCCGTTAAGCTCCGTTAACCGAAAACTGACGTAAGAGATAAAACGAATGAAATATTAAAGTTTAGAATGTTAAATGTCTATTGTAAGAGTTTGGGGGTTAAATAAAACTCGCTAAAAGTTCAGGAAGTAGCAGTACAATTTACCCCGTAGAGGACTCTTGACTATAAATTATTTTATTATAATATGTTACTTACGGATTTACTATTAATTCTCAAGTTAGTGATCTTAAATTTATATATATTTTTTATCCTAAAATAAATCATACCATAATTAATCCTATATTTTATTGTAATAAAATAAAAATGAAATGCCGACCGTCCTTAGAACAAGTGGCAAAGGACTTGGTGGTTGGTACATGAGATCCTAGTTCGAATCCTAGTTGATTCACATTTATAGCTAAGTTTATTTCTAAATGAAATAAACGGCGGTAGCGTGCTACCTATCTCTCTCAAAAAAAAAAAGTAAAAGAAATAAATTAGAGCGGCTTAAAGATAAAAAAAAATAGCGATACTAACTACCTACGATACTCGAACACTCTACTATCATGGAGAACACGATAAAATAGTAAATTTACAATAGGTGTCCTCACACGGATATAGAGATTTTAATTCTCAATTAATTTTCTGTAGTACTTGTTTGTCCCTTTTATCTTTAGAAGAATTGTTTTATAAAATACACTTAAAAAAAATTTTGTACTTCATTTCAGCTAAGTAAAAATCTTTAATATAAAAATATAAAAATAATTTATAGTAAAAATTTGGATAATTTACATTATTACCCTCTGAACTTTTGGCGAGTTTCACTTAACCCTCCAGACTCCTAAAATAGATATCTAACACTCTAAACACTAATATTTCATTCGTTTTACCTTGATGGGTTACGGTTAACGGAGCAACGACGACGGAATGGATAACGTGAACAAAATATTAGAGTTTAGAAGATTAGATGTCCATTTTAGAAGTTCGATGGATAAAGTGAAACTTCGTCAAACGCTCAAGGTAACAATGCAAAAAAAAAAAAAAAAAAAAAGTCCACAACATTCCACGCTAGAAAACAAAACAAGGGCCAGTAATGGGTGTGGGGCGGGTCAGAGCTTGTCGGGGCCGGGCGTGGCACCCGAGATGCGGTCGGGGATTTGGTTCGGGTCGGCACCAATTCCTGTCGGGTCAAACCCCAAATCCGAGCAAAAAATATAAAAGGACATCTATGATGTGACACATCCTCTTCTTTCAAAAAATTAATTAAAAAAAATTAAAATAAGATAATTTTAATGAATAATAAATAAATAAATATATAAATAAATAATAGAAATCTGGGTGTCTTTTTTCTTTTTAAGCAAAAAAAAAAAAAAAAAGGGTACTAAAAAGCCTATTATTTTTTATTCTAATTGTGATGATTAAGCAATATGATCGAAAAAAAAAAAAAGGTGAAAACAATTTCTGGATATTAACTTTTTAAAAATATGTTAAATAAGAAACAAATAATTTTAAAGCTTTATAGAACTACATGCAATTAATACAGATGATTAAAATGAGTCTGATTATCGAAATAAAAGTTCGGACATCTATTTACCAAAATGCTAAAATTTAAATTATTTTTATAAATTTCTTTTTTTAAAAGAATTTATAAAAAGTACTCTCATGCATGCTCTGTGGCTCAAATCTCTTATTTGTCCCCATCATATCCCCACATCAAATTCTCCAAAACCCTGCACTTGCTTTTTTCACCTCAACAAAAGGGAAAAATGTATTCAACACTCACTTTTTTTCCTTTTTTTCTTTTTTCTTTTTTTGGTTTCATTATATACAAGAATATTTTTGCTTCTATATGGAATTAATATATTGTAAGTAAGATTATAAAAGATTGGCTAAATTACAAAAAAAAATATATAAATATCCATTTTTTTATTTTTCCTTTCTAACTTTCAAAATCTATATTTCATTTCTCAACATTTTAAATTGTTGCATTTATCCCCTCTCCATCGTGTTTCATTACTATTCTGTCTATTTTTTATAATTTATATCGAAAATGCCTTTCAAAATAATTGTTGTATAGAATAAGTAAGAAAATTTTGGTTATTTTGCACTCTCCATGAATACCTATCCTTTTTTAAAATATTTTTGAAATTGTAGTGGAATAAAATATAGATTTTTAAAAATCAAAAAAGAAAAAGTAAAAAAAAAAATTTCTATATTTCAGCCTAAAAGAATTTGATTGATGTATATAAATAGTCAGAAATACTGTAAATGTGAATTCGACAACATAACAGTAACAAAAAGACACTATTATAAATTTAACAACATACTACTCTTATTAACCATTAAATTTAATTACTGTGCATATATAATTCATAAAACAGATCTTTAATTAATTCAAAAAGCTTAGATAAGCATGAATTTAATTACCAGCACATTATTATTATAATAATTATTATTATTTTGAATCATTGTCCGAAATTCTTTGGGCTCATCCTAATCTGCAGTACCGACAACGATTGAAGAGTCAAATCTCATAAATATGCAAGTACAGAATCCGAACTCCTGCCATATATAGAAACTTTGCAAGACAAAGAATCACTGCACATTAATTTCACATAGGAAAACAATTTTTCATTTTTCCTACACAACTTCATTTTAATGCTCAACAACAACAACAACAACAATCTCTCTCTCTCTCCTCTCATTTTTTTTTTTTTTTTATGGCCTTTTCACTGCCACAAATCTACCTGAGTGGTCAAACTGCAGTTGCTCAGAATTTTAGGTCAGATGAAGGGATTGGTAGGTCCCTGCAGGCCTGCTGTGCTTAAGTGGATAAGCTCCATAACTTTAAAAAAAAAAAAATTTCATTATATTGATTTTTTTGAGAGATGGGTAGCACGCTATCCGTTTCGTTTATTTCATTTAGAAATAAGCTTAACTGGATATGTGAATCAACTAGGATTCAAACTTGGATCTCGGGTACCAACCACCAAACCCTTTGCCACTTGCGCTAGGTTGGTCGGTTTTTCCATTATATTGATGGGTTGGTTTTGACAATGATGGGCTTGGGTTGAGTTACAATTTATTTTATTTTATTTAATTTTTTTTTTTTGGAGGGGTGGAGAGATAGGTAGCACGCTATCGGTTTTGTTTATTTCATTTAGAAATAAATTTGGCTAGAAATATGAATTAATTAGGATTCGAATTTGGCCTCTGCAGTGCCAACTATCAAATTTTTTGTCGCTTGCTCTAGGAACGATCGGTTGGAATGATGGGCTCTTGGGTTGAGTTACAGTTAATTGGGTTGGAACGACACATGCATGATGGGTTTAACACTCTTACGAGGCTTAATGTTTGTTGGAATTAATTAACTTCGCTTTTGTTTTTATCTTCAGTAATAATTATTTTCAATAGAATATTTTTTAGATATAAAAGTTGATTACACGTAAGGCATCGACATGGCCACGACTAAAAAGAATCTCGACGTCGATAACAACGGTGGAGGTGACATGGAATGGAGAACGATAATCGCCTCTCAAATCTCGGCAACGAGATCAAGGTGCAAATTAAATAGTAACTCTATTACTGTTTCTTTTGTTATTATTATGTATAATTTATTTGTTATTAAAAATTTTGCTATATTTGAAAATATTCTGATTTATATTTTTTATTTGTATTTATTGATATCTAATTACAAATTAAAAAATTTTAAAATTTTAACTTTGTCAACCTTTTATCTTCTATAGCATTAACCACCGCAATGCGCAAATAACTTTACTAGTATATAATAAATATGAAAATGATGCGAAAATAGTCCAGCATTATATTTAACAAGTATAAATTTTCTCATCCAATGGGTTGGATTCAACTTGGTAGTTTTTCTTTTTTTATCTACACCAATTTCAAAGCTTTTTTTTATTTTTTTTTTTTTTTTTTTTTTTAAGGCACTACCACAAAAAAAAATAAATAAAGGGGCCGGGGCTAATTGATTTCGTGAAGCATGCACTTTGTGAGATATCCATTTAACTTGCCACTTCCTAAAATTTCGACAAGTTGGTGATCAATCTAATTAATACAAGTGGTAGAGCTTAATTAGGGTTTATTGTGCTTTACACTGCTATTAACAAATAATTATCAAGAAACTCATGCTCGTTAAATATATCTCAAGTGGGATACAATACCGCCATATGTTTCCCAATTTTGTTAAGTTGTTAGTTATATGTCAAAAAGCTAATTGGGTGACACTAGCTTAAAAGTATTTATATATTAATTATTTATAATTCATAATATAAGAGCAGATAATTTATTCATATCTATTGTATAAGTACAATATTGACATGAATCGTCCATAAAATTTTTGTTTGAAAAGATATACTCCTAAGAGTTAGAAATTTGAGATATATACTTTTTTTTGTATGAGACTTTTTAAATGCTCTTAGCCAGAGTAATATTATAGTAACAGCAATATTCCAGATAGTCCAGTGTATGTTATATTTCTAACTGAGATGACGAATCTCAGGTTATTAGTGTAGAATAGGGATGTAAACGAGCCGAACTTGAGCAAACTGGAGTCGGCTCATGCCGAACACGAGCTGGCTCATTAAAGTATATATCGAGCCAAAAAATTCAGCTCATCCGAACATTAGCTAGCTCACGAGCTAGCCAACAAACAGTAAATTAAAAGAATTATATTAAATAAATTTATAAAATAAATTTATAAAATTTCATCCATTAGACTTTGATCTAAAAGTTGAAACTTTACATATAAATGAGTTTTTTTATTATTATGTTAGTATTTATATTTTTATTTTACTAAAAATTAAATAATAAAAATATATATTATATATAATTATTTATTTATATATAAAATATAAATTATATAAATATAAAATATATGTATTCGAGCTGTTATCGAGTCGAACATGAGCAAGCTAATCCTAGCTCGTGTTTGTCTCCTTTATTAAACGAGTTGAAAAATTTAGCTCGTGTTCCGCTCGTTTACTAAACGAGCTATTTGATCTCGAGCTCATTTCGAGCCGATCACGAGTTGGCTCGCGAATAGCGAGCTGGCCACCCTAGTGTAGAGGCACTAGAACAAGCATACATGTGCTTGTTAGAGAACAAGTATACTTAGCATGATTGTTTATTTGAACAGTCATATAATTCTATGATCCCCAGTGATAAATTTATTGCTACAGTTGTGTAAAATACTCCTCGGATCTGAGGCATTATAGTTGCTTGACATATAGGTTGCTATCTTTTGACAGTACTAATACTTAAACTCTAAACACGAGTTTATGGTCGATACTGATTGACTGTAGTGATTTATGCGATGAGATATGTAAATGCACAATAAGAAATGCGACACTCTCAATGACGAGAGAGAATGTCCTATGCAGTCTGTCGGACTTGATTCGAAAAATTCTTGACCAGGGCATATGGTATGTGAAAAGAGTTTCAAACTGTGTTATCATATTAAGTTGATTTCAAATATTTTAGTCATATGGTCGAATGACAAGATTTGGTGAGTAACAATAACCTTAGTTTGATTGGGACATTATCTGTTGGAAGGAATTAATCACATGATAAGTGTAAGTGAAAAGATTAATTCTTCATCACCATTCTGGATTAATGCTGTGATATACTGGTAAGTATCACTCACTAGTAAAAAAATATGAATGATTTATATTGAATTATTCTTATTTATCGATTAGAAGAGTTTTAATTAAATATCAAAGAGTTTGATATTGAGCTTCACTGTCGAATGGTAATAAACCTATGCGGTCATACACATTAGGAATTGTGTGCAGAATTATAGATTAGAGAATAATTAAATATTCATAATATCTTATTTAGATAAAATTTACTAGATTTGATTTTAATTGGATATGTATGAATATTTAATTTTATTGAAGAGTAGAGAAAATCTTAGTTTAGATAAGTGAAATTTAGATTCCATATATATATATATATATATATATATATATATATATATATATATATATATATATATATTACCTCTTCTAAAATATGATCAAATTTGATTAGGTAAGTTTTAATATATTTTTTGTTTAATTTGTATATTTAGAAAATGATGAAAAATAAATTTGTTTAATTTTAATAATTTTTTAAGCTTAGAATTTTATTTGTTACATTATTATAATTTATATGGAAAAAAATAATATAATTTTTTAAAATTTTATTTTATAATTATACATATATATAATTATATGCATATATAATTATATTAATTTTTATTTATTATAATTTATTAATCACTATAAGTTACAAAATAGACAATGATATTAATTTGGAGGTAAGTATACCGGGGTGGAGAGCTACACTTTTTACGTCATCTACTTCCTACCAAACAAACAACAGAACTCGCAGAACTGCACTTCCACAGCTTAGAAACAAACAGCAGAAGTGAACTAATTTTCACCCCAACTCCACTTCAACCCAAAGTCCACTTCCACCCCAAGTCTACTTACGTTGAACCAAACATACCCTTAGTGTAAACAATGAAAATAAAAGAAGCTGCTTAATTAAATTAGATTTAATTATTCAATTCGGTTATAACTGATAATCCTAATTAGATTAAGATCTCAGAATCAGTTTGAGAGTTATACGCAAATTTTAAATTTATCTCTAATTAAATTAGGAATAATATTTAATCATAAAAGATATTTAAATGAGAATTAGATATTAGTAAGTAATTTTATTGGATAATATTAAAATTCGATAAGATCTAATTAAATATTTGAGAAACTAATATTTATCTCTAATTATAGATTAGAGAATAATTAAATATTCATAATATCTTATGAGATAAAATTTTTACTAGATTTGATCTAATTGGATATGTATGAATATTTAATTTTATTGAAGAGAGAGAAAATCTTATTAGATAAGTGAAATCAGATTCCATATATATATATATATATATGTATATATATATATATATATATATATATATATATAGTCCGGCTACTATCCTATTAATAGGATAGGAGCACTTGTCCTATTAATTTTTTAGCCTTTGGATCAATTATTTTCATAATTTCTAACCATTGGATTAAATACTATAACTCAGTGGGGACCACTCAACCCTAGGGGACCATTCAACTCTAACCGACTAATATCATCCCGACTCTACAATTTCTCATCCAAAGGTTAAAAACTTGATGACAAGTGCTCCTATCCTATTAATATAATAGTAGCCTAGCATATATATATATATATATATATATATATAGTTGAACTAGAATACTATCATTAAGCGAGTCATTTTACTACCGATTTGTTTTCGATGATAGAGCTTCCAAATTGACGATCGGCTCCGTTGAACATGATCTATACCATTTGAAGTGTTTAGAAATCAAATTTCAAATCTTTTCGATATCATTTGCCTAATTATCAAAGGGTTTCAAATTTTGTAATTTTAATGGTCGATAAGAGGCGTTTTCTCGTTTAACGGCGTAAAGATATCCAAATCAATTGAATTTTTGTTAGAAAATTCTTTAAACTATTTAAAACAAGATCTATACTCTTGATCTTGATTATAAGACTCCTACCATCATTTTTTAAAGAGTATTCATTTTCAGCCATTCATTTTTCTGTTCACTTGATGGATAAAAGAACAACATCGAAAGTGCGTGAAATTTGATTTCTAGGTAGTTTAAATGGTTTAGATCATATTTAACGGAGCCGATCATCAATTTGGAAGCTCTATTATTGAAAACAAATCGGTAGTAAAACGGCTCATTTACTACCGATAGTATTCTAGTTCAACTCTATATATATATATATATATATATATATATATATATATATATATATATATATATATATATATATATATATATATAACTAACTAACTAGGGTACTATGCTATTAATAGCACTAAGTCATTGGTGTTACCAAGTTTTTGGCCATTGGATTGAGAGATGTGTGGTTAAGATGATGTGGGCCCCCTAGGGTTAAGTGGGTGGTTGCTTGAATAGTATGATCTAACGGGTGAAAATCATTAAAGGGGTGGATCTAACGGTGAAAAACTTGGTAGCACCGAATGCTTCGTGCTATTGATAGCATAGCAGCCGAACTCAACCGTGCAGTAGATCAAGAGAACTTAACCGGTCCACTGTAAAATCTCTAAACATAAAGAGTACTTGATCAGATTAAATAATTTTCGGTTTTCATATGTGATATATATTTGGCTTTCGAAAAATTTTAAAAGTGTAAAAACTATTTTCCGCTACTTTTTTCTTGCCGGTTAATTTCTAACATAAGTTACTTAACTCCTTTTTTTCTTTTAGTTGGATTAGATCTTAGTTGCAATTAGGTTGAAGATTTGTGTATATCTTTGGGCGTGGGGAAAAATGTTTTTTTTCGAGAGATAGGTAGAAGATGCTACCCGCTTCGTTTATTTCATTTAGAATAAACTTAAATATATGAATCAACTAGCTAGGATTCGAACTTGGGTCTCGGATACTAACCACCAAGCCCTTTGCCACTTTCTCTAGGAATGGTCGGTGCATGAGGAAAAATGTTGTCCACGAGAAAATTTTAAATAAATATGTAGCACCTCAAAAAATATGAAGCGGGTAGCGTGCTTGCTACCTTACCCTAAAAAAAAACACGTAGCACCTCAAACCCTCGCTCCCAAAAATGGTTAAGTCTGATATCATACAAGATATCATTGATATAAGTCATCGGATAATACTGGTGCGAATTTAATAATAAAACTAAGTGCTATCCAAAAGCTCATACTTACTATCATTAATTCTTCATCTTATTATTTTTTGATCTCTCTTTTTTTCTTTTTTCTTTTTTCTTTTTTCTTTTTTTGCGGTAAATGAATGTAATAATAATATCATACTCTTGTGCTAATATAATAAAAACAACTCAAGCATATATAATAATAAAAAATAAATACCAAGTAGGGCACCTGCAGTTGAGATGTCATTGTAATTAAGGGTCATCTTCTAACTCTCTCTCTAACATGAAAACTTCCATTTAAAAACCAAAAAAGAAACAAAACAAAACAAAATAAGACATTTTAAACATAGTAAAAGGGCTTGTGCAGAAGCCTTATTAATTATGACAATAAATGAACATGGAAAGCATTATAATTAATTAGTTCTTAATCTCTAGAAGCCATTAATTAATTGAATAAAATAATTAAGCTTCCATCTAGGGCAAATGAGTCAAAGGGGGGTCTCAATGCCAAGTAAGTTCCATAGAAAAGGACTCTTTTTTTAGTAAACCCTAGTAGTTAGATGTCCTATTCACTACCACATTTACCTTTTATTAAATCCAAAAGGTGTTTGACTGCACCATTTGTCCCCCACCTTTATCTTTTTTTTTCACGTTCGTTCCATCCTTTTATTTTCTTTTTCGTTATTCAATCATTAACTGTATATTTTGGAGCTATTTTATTCAAAATTTATAATATTCTAAAAATATTATATATTTTATATTAAGAATAATAAATATTTTACTAATTTTTCAAGTCATTTAGGTCAGAGGTTGTTAAGAACTAGTAATGAACTACTAATAAGTTTAATAATAGACTAAATTACGAAAAACCCTCCTGTCAAAATTCGATTTTTCACTTTTTCCCCTTTCTTTTAAAAATCTACACTTTATCCTCTTGTAAAATAGAAAATGTGCACAGGGAAGTACGGTGTGACAAAATGACTATTTTGTCTTTCACCATTTTCGTTTTCTCCCTCATCTTCCTCATCCGCGGCGGAGGAGGCCGGCCTCGACCTCAGGTGGGACACAAGCGGCGAGGCCGTCGTCGAGGAGGACGATCTCGTTGAGGGTGTCAGCCATGCGGTCGATGGAGGGCGGGATGCAGCCGCCGAGTTTGTTGTTGGCGAGGACGACGATGAAGGCCGGGGAGTCGCTGAGGTTGGCGGGGATGGGGCGGCGGCGTCATAGGCAGTTGGAGTTGAGGAAGATGGCGTCGAGGGGGCGGTCAAATTCAGAGGAGGTTGAGCTCGTGGAGAAGGGCGAGGCCGGCAAGGGTGCCGTCTCGGAAGCCATTGAAGCAACAGGGAAAAGGGGCGGAGAGGTATTTTTTGCATAAAAAAAAATTTAATAACGAAACCCTAACGAGACCCTAACGGTAGGGGGTGAAGTGCACATTTTCTATTTTACAAGAGGGCAAAGTGTAGATTTTTAAAAGACAGGGGGGAAAGTGAAAAAGCGGGTTTTGACAGTGAGATTTTTCGTAATTTAGCCTTAATAATATGAAGGATCTTCAGAATATTATAAATCATGAACCAAATGAGCCCTTTGTTTTAGTTAGATCCCGTCATCCACATTCTTGTAAATTTTGACGAAAAAAGCTATGACAGTTTCAAGAGAAACCCTACATATTTATATAGATTACAGTTATGATTTGATAATGATCTCAGTGCTACCTTTGTTATATTTCTAACGAACCTTGATGGCATGCCCAAGGGATACCAAGAATACTAAATGCTTCAAAAGAGACAGTAAATATTATATGCAAGGCCAATGTGGTCATAGACGCAGAGGATAACATTGAGGGGTCGTTAATTGAGACTGGGCCTGATACGATGGGCGCGCATATAGGAAAAGACGTTAGGGACTAAAGTGAAAACGTGAGTAAAGATTAGAAACCAATAATAATACAATTATTTCTAATGGTTAATAATTTGATTGCGAAAATTTATTTGGTGCATTACTGCAGGTCAACTCCTCTAGACCAATTTGCATTCCCCCACCTCAATTATATACACCAAATTGTTTTTTTTGGCAACACGCGGAGAGACACGAAGACGAATTGGTCGGAGATATGTTCAAAATATATAAATCGATCGATCGATCGATCGATCAATGCGTTAATTTCTGCATACTGCAATTAAACACTCTTTGTTTAATTTACAAAGCGGTGTTATATCAATGCAAATTAACTATTTTTAGGCCTAAATTTGACTACTATTTTGTGTTTCTATCGCAAATGAAAACAACAGCGTTATTGTTATTATTTTCCACACTTTTCTTTAGCGATGACTAAAACACAGTCAATCGTAAACCCACTTATTTTATTTTTTTTGTCGATATTTGACCGAACATAAAGGATGTGAACAAGATACATAACTCCAAAAAAAAAAAAAAAAAAAAAAAGAACTCTGTGGTCCCCTTCTTTCACTTTGAAGTTTTCGAGACACAAAGCAACTTCGTAGAAAGATGCGTTACGCGAGAAAAACGTATTGGTTTTCTACGGATATTTTTTGAAAAGTGTTAAACAAATTCGTATATATTATGCCGACATAATTCAAAATTGGCCCTCATATTGTCCCCAATTATATGCAGTTCTATCATCTGGATAGTAACTATCAACTTAGGCATCCATCATTTTGCTTTCGTTCCGTCGCCATCGAGCCCAAGTTTTGCTCTCATTCCATCACCGTCGAGTCCAAGTCGAGCATAGTTACGCCGCAAGACACGCAACATTAGATTAGAAAGGGATGCGCTCTGTATAGTGAACTCCTAACAGTTGATTTCGACAGTGTCGGGGAAATGCCTAGCTAGTGGGATCGAAGGAATATCGCCTTCTTCAGAAGTTTAAAATGTCGTTGTATTTAATAGCGCTGTCGACCAGTTGTAATAACGGTTAACACTTGCAGAACTTTCTAACAGAATCTTCTGAAATCAGGGAAGATAGAAGTTGTAACTTTCCAAGCTCTACAATGGCTTAGTAGTGAAAAATTCGTTCTTCGTATATGAAATTGTTAAGGTATACTGTTCGGTTTAGATCAAATTACTGAATCAATTCGTGTAACTAGCACTAGCGAGAACAGAATAAACTAAAATAGTGAGATTAGGTGAATATATATTATAGCCTTTGAAGATGATCAAATATCGCAATGCTTAACCGCCACTACTGTCACGTGAAAAACCTTTAACAAATACGACTAATCCTAGTTGATTCACATTTCTAGCTAAGTTTATTTCTAAATGAAATAAGCGAAGCGGGTAGCGTGCTACCTATATCTCAAAAAAAAAAAAAAAAAAACAAAACAACAAATACGACTAATCGTCTTATACATATGAGTCTGAACTAAATCAAATTATGTTACTACGGCAATTTCTTTTAAAACAAGCCCAATCAAAAATCGAACCAGCTACGAAGAGAAGATTATAAAGAAGCAAAACTAGAGATTACAAAAAAAAAAACAAAAGTAAGAATTTTTTTCCTCACAGTGAGTGAACAGTAAAAAAGAAGAAAAAAAATTTGTGCACGAAATATTGTAGATATAAGCTAGGCTGATCCACAGAGCACCATTAATTATCCTGAGTAATCCCCACCATTCAATCTTTCAAAATTCCGACGGCCCTGATCGACTAAGTCGTCTTGTGGGCGGGGGCCCACTTCGATCTGGAAAAAATTTACAATACACCGATTATATTAGTATTATATTTGTGACATACTGACGTGGTGTTTCCAACCAATTAAATAATTTTTTTTTAATTTATCCAACCTATCATAATTTTTATAAAAAATATTTTTATTATACATTTTTTTTAGAAAAATATATAATTAATTTATTTTTTTATGATTTATGATATATATTGCGAGTATGATACGCAATCATTGTGGCCCGAGAAACGGCTTCTTCGAAACGCAGTGAAAGCCGCACCTACAGCTGTTTGACGGCGGATAACGGCTCGACAGTAACAGAATCCCGCAAAGTACTTCTTATTAAAAGTTAACTTTGTGTGTTGGTCCACCTATTGTACCATAATATGTGTCAGTTTAATAACCTCATAATATTACCCTCTTCTTTTTTCTTTTTTTTTTTCCAAAAAATTTTAAATTCCAATCATAATTAATTCACTTTTTTAGTTGAATTTATTTTTAAAATAAAGGCACAAATATGGGAGTAAGAAAAATAGCGTTTGAATTAAAATTGGGTTGTTAGTTTTATATAAAAAATGGAGGTGTTGGTGGAAATAATGGAGAATTACTAGTCTCGGATAAAAAATTAGCGTTTGGGTATAAAGGGGGGATAAGGACCTATTCCTATTCCTATTCCCTAACCAAACAAAGCGTAACAAGTTTATCGAGTTAGTTTTCTGTACTAAAAACTTCAGATATCACATGTAAGTTTATCGAATATTCACTTTAGTAATTCTAATCTTAACTTTGTAACTAATTTAAAGAAAAAAATTATAAAAATAAAACTACATGACAGTAAATTGATACACTTCAAATCACTGAATACTAAAAGTGAGAATGTGTAAAGGCGCGAAGATGATATTTGAAGTTGTTTCTAAAATAAAATAATTTCATTTCATAATTTTTTTTGTTTAGGAGAAAAGAAAAAAAATTGTAGTAATATACAATATTGCGATATTAAGCCATTTGAGCCTTATCTAGTAATACTGTACGGGACATGCCATTTCGTAAATGCTGTTCCCGTGTTCCAGAGGCACCCAGATAACGTATCGTGAACCCAGAGATCCGATCCATTGATAATGTACCACGTGGTGGTGGCACAGATCTCCACGCGTAGGACCCTATTAAAAGGCGAGGGGGGTCGCAGGCCAAAACTAGCACGGTCCCCCCGTAATTACTATCGTCTGGGGCGGAGCTCCCGCCCCCCCGTAACGCTTCCCCACATCCGCATCCGCACCAATGATAGCGGCGGCGGCGGCGGAGGCGGCGGCGGAGCCCTGGCCGTCGATCGCCCCGCATAGGAGCCCACGTGGCCCGCATCGGGCGGCGCCTCGGGATCCCCGCTCCCGAACCGAGCGGGCTTGGTGGCGCACGTCCCGCCACGTCGCGTCAGCGAGCCGCCGCTCGATTTTTTTAAAATTAAATAAAATAACCGCTCCCATCCGGGATAAGGAGCTGCATGCAATTTTGCGACCAGGCCCCTGCCGAATGTACTATTTTGTACCAGCCACCTGAAAAACCTCTATATATATATATATATATATATATATATATATATATATATATATATATATATATATATATAGATGTAGGGTTGGAGAGATTATATATATTTATTTTTATTTTATATATATATATAGTATATAGTAATATATATAGGCTACTATACTATTAATAGCACTAAGTCATTAGTGCTACCAAGTTTTTAGACATTGGATTAAGAGATGTGGGGTTAGGATGATGTGGGCCCCCTAGGGTTGAGTGAGTGGTTGGTTGAATAATATGATCTAACGGATAAAAATGATCAAAAGAGTAGATCTAACGGCGAAAAATTTGATAGTACCAAGTATTTTGTGCTATTGATATCATAGAAGCCGGACTATATATATATATATAGAGAGAGAAAGTCCATCCACCCTTTTGATGATTTTCACCCGTTAGATCATACTATTCAACCAACCACCCACTTAATCTGGGGGCCCACATCATCCTAACCACATATCTCTCAATCTAATTGGCTAAAAACTTCAGAAAGACCAATGACTTGGTGTTATTAATAAGATAAGAAATAGTTATATATACATATATAAAGTTAAAAATAGGGAAAAGGGCAAATTTCTAGTCAACAGAAGTTCTTTTTTACTTTTTCCTTTTCTTTTTTTTTTAATTCTCTATTACATGCATTAAGGATTTGACTTAAAAAAGTTATAAAAAGGCAAAGTTGTAGTCCCCCTCGATCTCCTATTACACGCATTTAAGGATTTGACTTAATCGAGGTGGTTAAGGCTTAATTAAGATAATAATAATAATATTTGGGATGAGAGTATCTAGTGGAACAAGAATTTACTCGTGTGATGAGCCCCATGTTAGCTACTTTGGTTGCACAACTTTGCATATATCTTCTTCTCAATCGTGGTCGAGTCGTCGCGATCCATGAGCTTAATTAATTAGAGATAGCAATTTGGACATTTATAGTAAAGATAGTACAAAACGGTGTCAAAGTATAAAAAGAAAAGTGGAAAATTTGATTCGATGTGATTAATTAAATACATTTGTAAATAGAATAGCAATTTTCGAAGTACATAACAAATTGTATTATGCATAGTTTCAATAATTTTCTTCTACTGATCGATTTGTTTTGTGCAGTAGATCCCCACATCGATCGAGACCATCAAATTAATCTATCTCGTTCGTACTGTTTTGAGAATTTCCCCAATCCTAACACACTGGAAAAACTTTGCTTCGTATAATAAGATGTCGAATAGTAATTAGCATATCCTCTTTTATTAATTTACAAATATCAAAGTTCGCAATAGTTGCCAATGTACCAAAAATAACGTATAACTCACTCCCAAACAAAATGGGTGGGTGTGGCACACGAGCTAGGAAGAATGAACTTCCGGAGCTTGTTGCATGCTGGTGGACGATTTGGAAGGTCAAGAACAATATTATTTTTCGTAATTTGCTGTTTGATCCTGTATTAGCAGTCCAAAGTCTTAAGACATTGCTGCTTTCGTAGAAAGATCTGCTATGTTAGGCGTGGGCCTTTGATCTCACTGATATTTTTTTTTTCTCTCTCTCTCTCTCGAGGCCTTGGATGCCTCACCTCTGTAGTCAAGTTCATCCGATTAATGAATGAAGCAGGTAGCATGCTACCTATTCTCAAAAAAAAAAAAAAAAAAAAAAACTCACTCCCAAACAAAAAAATTAGTGATGGGAAACGACATACACCACATTGGACATCATCACATGCATCATGCATGCACGCATGGTGTTGTCAACATGCATGCACTATTCCATGGCTTCGTGCTCCAAGGGGCGCGTATTAATTGATTGTCTAGTTAGGATCACAACAACTTCAATAGGGATGCAAACGAATCCGGATTGGTGGAGCTCCCTCCCCGATCCGCCCCGACGGGACAATAAATGGAAGAAAATAAACGGACTCAGAGCGGAAAACGGGGCAAATTTTACTATCCAAGATGGATTCGGGGTAGAAAATGAGAGAAATTTTGACCCGCCTCGAATCCGCTCCGAAATTATTTTTATTTTAAAAAATATTCTTAAAAAGTAATATATTTACAAAAAAGTTCAAAATATAAATAAATTAATACGTATTTGAAATTTTTTAATTTTATTTTGAATTGTGATTGATATTTTTATTTTTATAATTGATATTGTTAAATTATATATATATATAATATTATTAAAAATTATTATTTTATATTTTATAAAATATTAATAATATTATAATTTTATAAAAAATATTATTAATTGACTAAGGACATTATGAGGCTGGAGTATTTATTATGTCGACGGCTACTTACGAACGCATTTTTTAACCCGTCACTATTTCGGCGCAGACGGGAAGTGCTTAATAATGCAAGTGAGTACAAAGTAGGGTTCTGGCTCCAGCCCGCCCAAATGCCCGTTTGCATCCCTAAACTTCACCCTCTTTTCTCTCTCTCTATGTATCTCTACGTCTACTATATCTTTCAAATCATAAACATACATAAATCTGCGAATATAATGTGAGATCCAATGATATAATTTGATACGCGTGTACTTACGCACGGATGTAACAAATTTTTGCGTATGGTACTGTAGGGAGGTGGCGGAAATTAAAATCTAGAGAGAGAGAAAGTGGGGGAGTGAGATGGGTGTGTATTCAAAGACCCAGTCGCTCAATCAATAAGGAGCCAATCATACGCTCCACCACTAGAAAATCCCCCAAAAGCCAAAAGAAGAAGAGCGAAACCAAAGGGCGCCTTTGTGAGGACCCATTTTTTGAGTTATATTTGGAAAACGTAAGCAAGAAGAGAAAGTGCTTTCTTTATATAGACTATATGTATCAAATTATATATATATATATTATTTTCATGGGTTTTTTGTTTTTTTAATCTTTCTTGTTATATTATAATAATTATTACTATAAGTTATTTCCTAAAACCTTTTCCTTCTTCTTCTTTGGCTCCCACACGTGATTCAGGAGAAAGTGAAGCGTTGTGAATAAGGGCGCGTTAGAGAGAGAAAAACATATACATATATAAATATATACATACATACATATATCTACATATGTGATACTATATATATGTATATACATATAACCCCCGCAGCGAAAAAGCTGTGATCCTTGGCCTATAAATCACCCTTTCTCCATGAACTAATAATTAGAATTGCTTTCATGCTTCTCTCCTACCTCATCACCTTCCTTTACCCTCTGAGAAGAGAAAGAGAAAGAGAAAGAGAAAGATAATCACCTCCTCTTCTATTTCTCTATCTATTGATCAACCAAAATCTATATTAACTTTGTACTATTTGGTCGTCGTGGGTGGAAATTAAATATATAGTGATAGAGAATGAAAGAAGAAGGAGGGGTGAGAGTGCTGGTGATGATCAGGGAGTACAACCCGAAGACCGACAGTGACGCGGCGCTGGCGGTGGACCGGATGTGCGAGGTGGGGCCGAGCGGCGAGATGTCGCTCTTCACCGACCTCCTCGGCGACCCCGTCGCTCGCATCCGCCACTCTCCGGCCTATCTCATGCTGGTCTTGTATATCTACCTAATTTCTATTTTATTATTATCTCATTTCTTTTTCTTTTTTATTATTATTATTACTACTACTACATTTCCACGCTCTACTGCTTCCCTTCTCATATGTATATGTATATATGCATCTATATTTAATAATTGAATTAAAACTTTGTTAGGTAGCTGAGACTGGTGGGCCGGTGAGACAAATTGTGGGTCTCATCCGCGGCTGCGTCAAGACGGTCACCTGCGGTAAGAAGAAGGAGGAGGAGGAGAGTGCTGCAGGCGCTGACACCGACGCTGAAGCCGCGACGGCTCCAGTCTACACCAAGATCGGATACCTGCTCGGCCTCCGCGTCTCTCCTTCGCATCGGTTGGTAAATTAAGTTAATTGCTAGTAATTTTTTAGAGATTTTGGATGATTGATTAATTAATTAATTAATGTGCGAATGTACGTATGTATGTAAATATAAATATAGAAGGATGGGGATAGGGATGAAACTGGTGAGGAAGATGGAGGAGTGGTTCCGTGAGGAGGGGGCGGAGTACGCGTACATGGCGACGGAGAAGGACAACGCGCCGTCGATCGAGCTGTTCACGGGGCGGTGCGGGTACACCAAGTTCCGCACGACGTCCATCCTCGTGCACCCGGTGTTCGCCCACCGCCTCCGCATCCCCCGCCGCGTCTCCATCGTCCGCCTCCACGCCCGCGACGCCGAAGCGCTGTACCGGAAGCGCTTCGCCGCCACCGAGTTCTTCCCCCGCGACGTCGACGCCATCCTCGACAACCCGCTCTCGCTCGGCACCTTCGTCGCGGTCGTCCAAGAGGAGGGGCTAGGGCTAGGGCTAGGGTTCCGGTGGAGGGGGGCGGAGGAGTTCGTGGCGGCGCCGCCGGGGTCGTGGGCGGTGGCGAGCGTGTGGGACTGCGGGGGGGTGTTCCGCCTGGAGGTGCGGGGGGCGTCGCGGCTGCGGCGGGCAGCGGCGGCGGCCAGCAGGGCGGCCGACAGGGCGGCGCCGTGGCTGGGGGTGCCGGCGGTGCCCGACGTGTTCCGGCCCTTCGCCGCTTGGTTCGTCTACGGGCTCGGCGGCGACGGCCCCGCCGCGCCAGCCGCCGCGGCGGCGCTCTTCCGCCACGCGCACAACATGGCTCGGGGCCGCGCCGCCGTCGTCGCCACCGAGGTCGCCGCGTGCGAGCCCCTGCGCCGCGCCATCCCCACTGGCGCCGCCTATCCTGCGCCGAGGACCTCTGGTGCGCCAAGCGCCTCTCCCAGGTCCCTGACGACGACGACGACGACGACGAAGACGAAGAAGAACTCGGCGATTGGACCAAATCGGCGCCGGCTCCCTCCATCTTCGTCGACCCCAGAGAGGTATAAAAATTTTGGGGTGGGGGATGGAGGGGGACCGAGTTAGGGTTCTAGGTTTTTTTTTTTTTTTCTATTTAGTAGATTTAAAAAAAAAAAAAAAAAAGTTGGGGTGGGGGGTGTATGTTATGTTATGGAATATGGACTGTAGAGATGATTCAGGGAGGGAGGGGAGAGGGGAGTAGTGACGTGGCAATTTTGGAATTTCGCCCTGGCGAGGGGGGATGGTTACGGGGGTGGGGTGTTGACTTTGGCTTTTGTTTTGGGGGGTTTTAAAAAAAGGATTATTGCTACGTAACGGTTTTTGGGTGTATTGTGGGAGATGGGATGGGAGATCCCGCGGATGATGTGGAGCTAAAAAGTTATGCCCCGTTCGTTTGATCTGGAACGTCCGTTTTGAATCCAACGGCTCCCCTTTTTGGGATTTTGAATTTCAGCTCTTCCTTTTCTATTTCCATTACTTATTCATCATATCGTCATTTTCGTAATTTTATTTTTATTTTTACTATTTACGATTGATCTCCACACTCTTACAAAAAAAGAAGAAAAAAAGCGCAAATTGGTACGATTCTATATGTGAAAAATTTCTAAATATCAGCAAGTAAATTATGCGCATTATTTCTTAATCCCAGAAATCGACAAATAAATTAAAAGTTTGCGATTTTGATTTGACCACCTATACTAACCAACGGAGTTCGACATGATAGCTGAGGAGACTAAGTTCTTAATGGCCGTTATTTAATTTTTTTATTCTTTTACAGAGCTAGTAAAATGAAAAAAATTACTCCATCGACAATAAAACAACGATTGCTGGGAAAATTGTACCTCTACCTCTACTTCAATTCACAAATCAAGTGAAAAGTAAGCGAAGTTTCGTAGCTGTAGCTGGATAATATCCATACACCCATATCTTTTTATGTGGAGATCTTTTCCCCTATCTACCTTATCTCGTGTAACTGTGAATGTAATCAATGCTTCCGCACAGTGCAACTAGATAATAAACACTCACGGGGAAAAACAACACAAACTAATCGCCAAATTAAACGCAGCTTGTGATCACTAACCACTTAACCACACTCAGATCAAAATCGCATTATCCTTAAAACACTTTGGGGCCGTTCGGTTGCATATAATTGCAACTATAGTGCAATTGTAACTGTATGTAAATACAAATTTTGTATCTGATTTGATGTATTTAACTTCAACGGCTGCAGTAGGAGTTGAAGGAGGAGACCTAAATGCAGCAGTTCGAACTATGCCAAATTGACCGCAATTCCAACAGTAACTTTATATAAAAGGTATGCTTACCTCTTCAACACTTTTTATTTTTATTTTATTTTATTTTTTATTATTATTTTTTTACATTAGAAGTAATTAATCTCATCATCATATATATAAAATGATAAAAATTTTAAAAATTATTTTTCAACCGCATACAACCAAACAAATTATTTATATTTACGACACTTTCTATTATATCCAACCAAACATGATTTATATAGTTGTAACTGTTGTATGTCCAACTGCGCGCATGCATCTCTAACTACACTGTATTTATAATTACATCTAACCAAACGGCCCCTTTGTGTCGACTCTTCGAGTCGGTGAGTCTGTGTGGAGCTAGCCCCATTAATCCACACCACTTTCACTTGTAAACTTTCTCTCAAACCGTTTGACTAAAGGTAATTAATTAGAGCAAGGAATTAGTGTCAACGACGCTAATAAGGCGACAAATCCAATTTCGTATTTAGTTTAAACCTACCTGCTTTTGACTTGATTCGAAGCCCCAAATTTGTAAAATTCCAAGTAATTACTTGAGCCCACGAGTCGTACATGCCTAGTTGTTGCAAATCAACAAGATGCTTATACCTAAACTCACCTTTTTAGCACTTAATTAATGCTTATTTTGTCCTTTAACTTGTTTTTCTTATCTATGCAACTAGCAACCTGTTAATTGGATGGTAAAGCTCTCACATTAGCCAAAAAAAAAAAAAAAAAGATATTGGACCAAAGTCGATCTCAGTCATTCTAGAGTTCATTGAATGGAATTTTTAATCTCCGTTGACGGAAAAATCTGCGAAAATTGTATCGTCGTCGCATGTAGAAAGAAATTATGGAAATAATTAATGGGTAGGTTAATTAAAGAGGAAGCTTTTATATAGTTAGGTCCTATATAAGACAGGACACAACCAATTTAACTTCTCTTTTTTAAAAGTAAACATTTGACAATTTGAACAAGTTCATTTATTAAACATGATCACATCTTAATTAACAAAACTATATGTTTCCAATATTAGTTAGGAAACTAGTAGTACAATCTCAGTTTCATGTTGCATGAGTAATAATATTTTAGTTTAAGTTCAACATCTTATGAGAAGTTTATAATGGCAATAAAATAAAGGCTTTTTTCTTATACCATGTGGGCATGTTTGTTTGGGTGGAAGTAGGTTGGAAGTGGAGAGAAGGGAAGTCGATTTTGTCATAAATGATCACTTTCATTTTTGGGTTCGTCGTAAAATAGTTATGATCAAAATTCAAGTTAACTTGAAACGGCGTAATTGACTTCAACCCATCGTGAGCCGAAGTCAATTACAATAAGGAGATCGAGGTGAAGAAAAAATAATAAAATAAAATATTATGTAAAGATAGTTATATTTAAATATATTTAATTATGGTACTAATTATTTTTTTATTCGGTTGGCATATTTAAAATATGATAAAAATTGATTAGTTAAATTTTAATTATTTTTTATTTAGTTTGTATAATTAAAATATGATAAAAATTGATTAATTAAGTATTAATATTTTTAATTTTATAATTTCATTGTTTTATTGTTAAATATAAAATTATATAAACACCGTTTTTTGAGAACTAAAGCTTTTAGAGTACAACGGTTGTTTCACATGGTATCGACGGGGGGGTCCCGAGTTTGAGTCATGCCAAGCTCCTAACATATTAATTTCGAGTTAAATATAAAATTATATAAACAAATATTTTTTAACGCTTAAGCTTTTAGAATATAACTCTATACTATTATTTTTATTTATTAAATTAATTATTATTTATTTATAAATTATAGTTTATATCATATAATTTCTTATCAAATAAACATCAGAACTAATTTACTTTCATAACTATGAAACAAATAAAGGAGAAGAAGTAAGTTTCAGAAAACTCTACTTCAATCCAAAATCCAATTTCAGTGAAACAAACATGCACGCCCCATGTGTAAGTGTATCAAGAAGGGATTCTTAAGAACTATATATAATTTTTTGGTATTTCATCCATCACATGGAACACACCAAAAATCTGAAAAAAAAAAAAAAAGGAAAAAAAAGAAGAGGGTGGAGATCATGAACACTCATTTAAGACTTGTAGGGTGTGTTGTTGACCCTTTACCATTTATTCCAAATTCCACTTCCACATAACACACACCTGAGGTACCAAAGCAATAGTGGTGAGATTGGCCTTTTCTGGGGTTTCTATCATACTTTGGACTTCATACCAAGAAATATCCTGTTCCAATAAACTTTTTTATCCTCCCCTTTCTACCTGCCACAGTCACAAGAGAGAGAGAGAGAGAGAGAGAGAGAGAGAGAGAGAGAGAGAGAGAGAACAAGAACAAGCAAACCCCACCCACCTCAAATTTGGCCCACAAACCTCCAAAGCTCGATCTATCATGTACAAGTGGAATCAAAATCTCACTTGCATATAAACTTAGGGCTCCACAAGACAAAGATAGTACATATTGTGACAAGAAAGATCTTTTCTGCAACTGATATATCTCATACATACAAACAATAATATCAATCTCTTGTACATAAATATACAAATAAAATTTTTGGATTGCAATGCACCTAACCTCCATGATAATGCATGGCCTACTTAGTGTTGAACATAAAATAGTAAAATATCATTCTATGACAGCTTTTAAGTTTTCAGTGCTGTCGATTATTTCATGTATTATTTGAGCAGTAGATCTTAAGTTTAACTCCTATGAAATATTTTCAAACCGAAACTTTTTACATAGCTAAAGCTTTCACACACACAGAGATATGTGACATAGGTTTTCTAGGGTTCAGTGGCCTGGTAATTCATTGAATAGTACGATTTAACGGGTAGAAATGATCAAAGAGATAGATCTAACGATCAAAAAGTGTGTGTGTGTCGGGGGTGTATCTATCATCCTAACCGAAAACTACTATCATCCTAAAAACTGCACATCCCTTCATCCAACAGCTGAAAACTTATGAGTAAAAAAAAGACTATATTCATAAAAATATAGTAGTCCTAGCTAACCTATATATCTATTCTTTCGAGAAACGCTAAAAAGTGCATAACCCTCGGTGGTGTATAAATTATACATCTTATCTATCCTAAAAATGGAACTGCTTTACTAGTTACATCGATACGATTAGTAAGATATTTTTTTTAAAATTAAGTAAAACGTATGATTTATATTTATTTTGGAATGTGTAGGTAGCATTAAGGGCGCGTTTGGTTCGAGTTATGTAAAATTACAGAATATCTCGACATATCCAGGTATCTTAGATTTCGACGTGAGATTACTACTGATGCTACATTAGCGCGTTTGGTTTAATACAATAATGTAATACTGGATTGTAGTGTATATAACATTATTATGTTTGGTTCAATTTATAAAATTTAGTAATCCTGATATAAAAGTGTTGTTTTTTCAAAATTACCCTTGTTGTAGTCATTTTAATATTATTTGACGAAGTTTCCTTGAACACTCCTTAAATCGACGAAAAAAGAAAAAAAAATAACTCCAAATCAGATCTAATTTCAGTTCAAAAATAATGTGTTGGTAGTGAGAGAGAAAAAGTGATTAAATATGTATGCGGAAATGGCGAATAGAGGGAAGGAGATCGTGATGATTATCTTGAAGGACGATGCAATAGAAGATGATATATTCGTGCGAGAGAGAAAGAGATAGAAAGAGAAAGAGGCGTGCAAGAGAGAGACCGAGAGAAAAAGGCGTACGGGAGAGAAGGAAGAAGGAGAGAGATATATGAAATTAATACTGTTAATCGGGTTTCGGGTTGTTGGAAGGTAAAATTGTCATTTTACATAATAAGTAGTATTACCGGATTTAAGTAATACGAGATACACAACCCCCCTCCCGTTAATATTTTCGGTGTAATCCTGCTTGATTTGTAATGCTACATTAACGAGTAGATTACATAATGGATGAACCAAACACGATAATTCTGGTAGGATTGGCTGTAATCCTGCCAAGATAACTCGAACCAAACACGCCCTAAGTAAAATGTATGAGTTGTGCTGGTGTGCTTATGGAAGCACGGAGGGTTCCATGCTTTCACTTTGTTTTCGATGTTCGGACTTTCGAATCGACGATCGGCTCCGTTAGAGTTGATCTAGAGTATTTGAAGTACCTAGGAAATAAATTTTGTGATTTTTCGATATCATTTGTCTAGTGATCGAAGGGGCTCAAAATCAATAATTTTAATGGTCGTGGTGAGCCGGTTGCAAGTTTAACGGTGTAGAAATATTCAAATCACGTGAAATTTTGATAGAAAATTCTTTATACCATATAAAACAAGATCAATAACTTTGATTTAAAATTTTAATGTCATATCATCATATTTTGTAAGATTTTTATTTTCAGCCGTTGATTTTGAGCTATTTCGATCACAAGGCAAATGATATCGAAAAATCGCAAAATTTATTTTTAGATATTTGAATCTACAGATCCAAATCTAGCATGGATAGATCGTCGATTTGAAAGAGTCCCGTTTATCAAAAATGAAGAGCAGCTCGAAAACAGCGAGAAATTTGAAGGCTTACGGAGGACTCCGTCTTAGATGGCATGTGTACTCTATATATATATATATATATATATATATATATATATATATATATATATATATATATACATATACATGTGTGGCTTAAGAGGTAGAATCCAACAAGGTTGGACCCACTACTAAAACTTGACAAGAGAAAAAGGACCAAATAGTGGGTCCAATAATTTATCTCTTTAATTAAAAGAAGTTGTTGGGTCCAATCACAATCTGATGAACACAAAGTTAGACCCCACTCTCACTGCTCCCAATGGTGTTTTTGACTCAAAAGGAGACCCATTTGGGAGGTGGACTTGGAGTCTTTGGGAGAAAGTTCTCTGTCCCATCAGCCAAGTTCTATGCAAAGCAACTAAACTAAGCCCAAGCTGGAGTACAAAGAACTTTTGGCCTTTGAAATTGGGTTTTCACTTTGTCTAGGAGTCAAATTAATACAGTGGGAAAAGCTCCCAGGGATGCCAGAAGCTGCAGCCTCCATTTGGATAGAACAAAATTAGGGCAAAATAAACGAAGCGGGTAGCGTGCTACCTATCTCTCTCTCTCTCAAAAAAAAAGAAAAAAAAAAAAGATTTGGTGGTTGGTACAGAGGCCAAGTTCGAATTCTAGTTGATTCACATTTAAATTTAAGTTTATTTCTAAATGAAATAAACGAAATGGGTAACGTCTTTATCTATATCTCTCTCTCTCTCAAAAAAAAAAAAAAAAAAAAGAAAGGACCAAAAAACACTGTGAGGTCCTTCAAGGACTAAATTTTAGCAGCATCATGTGAATGAACAACCCTAGTACACAAAGGAACTATGTAGAAGCTGTTAGATGTGTGTGTGTGTGTGTGTGTGTTTTCTGGTAAAAATGTATGCAACTAATCTGGACTTCAATAATTAAGTTGTTGGGAAAGAATTATCTAACTTTCAAAAACTTTGATTTTACTAATTAACTTATTCTTATTTATTTTTAACCGATCATTAACTTTGGAAGGTATTGCATGCATACGGTGCATTTGTACATTCGTAGCGCGTTTTTTCAGTTAAAAGGTTTTTTTTTTAGAGATAGCTAGGTAGCATACTATCCGTTTCATTTATTTCATTTTAAAAATAAATTTAACTGAAAATATGAATTAACTAGAATTCAAAGTTGGGACCTTAGCTATCAACTACCAAGCTCTTTGCCACTTGTTTTTGTATTGCTTTGAGATGAGCTAAAGTTTTTGCTTTATTATTATAATTGCGGGTTTCGCAGAAATATTATTTAGATGGAACTATATGAAGAAACTCTTTAATTAGGTTTTACAGTTAAACTTCAACTCGTTACCATATATATTTCATACCATATATATATTATATATGTTACCATATATAATATATATATACTACCATTTATATTGTATATATTACTATATATATTGTTTTCTTATTAGGATAGTTTCTCATTAGGATAGTATTATTTCCTTTTGATTATTTCTTTGTATGACGATACAATCCCGTACTTCCATGTAAAGTGTTTTTCCTTCTCTATAAGAGGATGGATTTAGATGAATGACACACACAAAATTTCCAACTCTCGTGTTACATGGTATCAGAGCCCTTCTAGGGTTTTATTTTCTTTCGACGACATTTTTGCTCATCTCCTCGGAAAGCGAATTGTCTGTCCAGATCAGCACCACGCCCAAGGACGACACGATCCGGCTCGAGTGGTCAATTGCGGCTGCGATCGTCATCATCACGTCCGTGTGGCTGCGCATCGTACATCGACATACGTCTGATCAAGTCACTTCTTCAGATTTGTCCATTCTATCTCTTTTCTTTATTTATTTAAGTTATGACATCTTCTACCAATCAATTTCCACAACTAGATGTCAAATTATCTGGTTCTAATTACCGGGCGTGGTCGGTGTCTGTAAAACTTTTACTTGATGCCCTAGATGTAACGGATCATATTAATGACACTATCCCTCCTGACGATGAAAAGAAACTCAAAGAATGGAAGAATGCTAACAGACGTACTCGTGGAATTATATCCACGTCTGTGGAAATTGACATCAGAATGCAGTTGGGGAGTTTCACTACGGCTCAGCAAATGTGGGATCATCTTAAAAAACTGTATGAGCAATCCAGTCATGCTCAATCATATGCTGAATTCCAAGAGATCACATCGGCCCATCAAGGTGAACGCTCCATTCAGGAGTTTTATAGCTTTATGCAGGCACGGTGGCGTCAACTATTTATCATGAAAGAATCATTATGCAAGACTTGTTTGGCTTGCACTTGTGCTACCAAACAAACGCAAATTCGTGATCAGCAGCGCCTTTTTCAATTTATTATGCGTCTACGGCCAGAGTTCGAGGCCTTACGAGGCCAACTTCTTCATCGATCTCCGCTACCCACCATTGATGCAGCACTTGCAGAGCTTATTGCAGAGGAAACTCGTCTTCGAGTATTGCATTCCTCCTCCTCAACACCGATGCTTACTTGCTCCAAATCAAGCTCCTCCCGTTGTTTCGTCATCTGAGCCTTTTTCTACTAATTCGTTTGTTCCTCGAAAGAACAAACGCAATATCCAATGCAAATATTGCCAACTCTGGGGGCATTCCATTCAAGATTGCAGGAAAAAGAAGTGGGCTGATCAACATCGACATTCTCCACGTGGTTATCCTGCTGCTGCTTCTACTTTGCAGATCGAGCATCCTTCTCCTAACAGCACTGTTTCTACTCAACTCGGTTGGCCTCAACTAATGCGGCTACGCAACAGAGCAACTTTGAATAACTCAACTCCAAAAGAGCGAATCCGGTCCTCGTGCATCATCGGTACCACCGGGTTTTGGTTCCCTTTCAACACCTAGCTTTGGAGGTAATTCTAAGAATTCTGGATTCTTGACTCGTGCTTCTTTTCATATGACTCCACATGATTCATTACTTTCTTCACCTTCTCTATTGTCTTCTCCGCTCAATATTTTTACTGCTGATGGTACACCACTTCCTGTTACTCATTATGGTAACATATCACCTACCATTAGTAATTCCGCCAAATTTTGTGTGCCCTCTGTTTTACACATACCAAACCTTTCTTTAAATCTTTTGTCTGTTAGCCAAATTACCGATCATGATTGTACAGTTACATTAGACTTCTCTTCTTGTCGTGTTCAGGATCGTCGAACAGGAACTTTGATTGGACAGGGCCATAGGCGAGATGGCTTGTACTACATGGATCATCTGCATCTACCATCCAACCATAACTCTGTTAACACCACCACTGCTTCAACCGTCTCTAATACTACTTTATGGCATCGTCGCTTAGGTCACCTTTCTTTTGAACATCTTAATGTTTTAGTTCGTCGTGGTGTTTTAGGCAATTTTTCTGTTTCCAATAATCTTAGTTGTATGGGTTGCAAACTTGCTAAACATACTACTCGACCTTTTCCTGCTAGTAATTCTGTCTCTCATGCTGCTTTTGATTTAATTCATTCTGTTGTTTGGGGTCCTGCGCCTATTTCTACACGTATTGGTAATCGATACTATGTGATCTTTGTGGATGACTATTCTCGTTTTACTGCATATATTTTATGAACAACCGGTATTGTTGCAAATATATAAAAATTTTACAATTATGATTCAAAACCAATTTGGTACAAATATTAAAATCTTTCGTTCGGACTACGGTGGTGAATATATCTCTTACGCATTCGGACAAATTCTTGCAAGTCACGGCACCTTACCTCCTTTCTTGCCCATATGCTCATCAACAAAATGGGGTTCTTTGAAAGAAAGCATCGTCATATCATGAATCTTGCTCGATCTCTTCTTTTGATATAGTTTGTTCCTTCACAATTTTGGTGATGTCATCAATCTGTTGTTTACTTAATCAACATTATGCCTTCTAGTGTCCTTTTAGGTGTCTCTCCCAGTGAGCGTCTGGTTGCCAAGCCTCCTTCATATGATCACTTGCGAGTCTTCGGTTGCACTTGTCTTGTTTTGCTACCTCCTCACGAACGAAATAAATTGTCTCCTAAATCTGCTATTTGTATCTTTTTAGGGTATAGTCTTGAGCATAAAGGGTATCGTTGCTATGATCCTAACACGAGACGTCTTCGCATTTCTCGTGATGTGATCTTCTTTGCGCATCTTCTCTATTATGCCCAACCCTCACCACCCAATACATCTTCTTCATCCGCCCCTCTCGATCTTTCCTTTTTGCATGATTCTTTTTCAGGGCATTCCTCTTCCCCTGAGGACTCTCTCTCTCCTAATACCTCTCCTGCAGATGAAAGTGAAGTTCATGCCTCTCATGATAGCCCTTCCGTCGAAGCTCCAACCGACGTTCCTCCGACATCCGTGCGTCGCTATCCCCTTCGAGAGCGCCACCCAAAAGGTTTTTTGGTTGTGTTTCCTCATTCTCTTTCTCCCCATTTCTATACTTTTCTTTCTACCATTCATACTCACCAGGAACCACGAACTTACCGCCAAGCTGCGGCCATTCCTGAGTGGCAAGATACTATGTCTGACGAACTTAAGGCTCTTCATCACACCGGTACCTGGACGCTTGTTCCTCTTCCTCCAGGAAAGGTTCCTATCAGTTGCAAATGGATCTACAAAGTTAAGACAAAGTCTGATGGGTCTATTGATCGATACAAGGCTCGCTTGGTTGCTCGTGGCTTTACTCAAGAGTATGGCATCGATTACGAGGGGACATTTGCTCCGGTTGCTAGAATGACCTCTGTTCGCGTTCGTATTGCAGTTGCTGCCTCTCGTGGTTGGCCGTTATATCAACTTGATGTTAAAAATGCTTTTTTACACGGTGATCTTCACGAAGAAGTTTACATGCAGCCACCTCCTGGTCTTAATCATCCACCTGATCATGTCTGCTTACTTCGCAAGGCGTTGTATGGTCTTAAACAAGCTCCTCGTGCTTGGTTTGAGAAGTTCTCGACTGCTGTTATCTCTGCTGGTTTTCGTCAGAGTGAAAATGATCATGCATTATTCATTCACTCTTCGCTCGTGGTATTCTTGTTTTACTTCTCTATGTTGATGATATGATTATCACTGGTGATGATCCCGATTTTATACATTTTATCAAATCCTTCTTTCAACGTCAATTTGAAATGAAGGATCTCGGACTTCTCCGTTATTTTCTAGGAATCGAAGTAGCCTACGGTTCTAAAGGCTATTTACTATCTCAACGGAAGTATACAGCGGATCTCATCTCTCGTGCTGGTCTTACTGACAATGACACGGTCAATACTCCTATGCAACTTCATCAAAAACTAACTCCTGCCATGGGTGAGCCACTTTCAAATCCCACACGCTATCGGGAGTTAGTTGGAGCTCTTATTTATCTCACTATCTCTCGTCCAGATATTGCTTATGCTGTCCACATAGTAAGCCAATTTGTTCAGGAACCAACTTCTGTTCACTATGCTGCTGTTCTGCGCATTCTCCGCTATCTTCGTGGCACTATTAATCAGAGTCTTTTCTTTTCTTCTACCTCGGAACTTGCACTCCGAGCTTATTCTGACGCTGATTGGCCTGGGGATCAAACTGATCGTCGATCTACCACGGGTTATTGCGTCTTTCTTGGTGATTCGCTTATTTCCTGGCGAGCTAAGAAACAGAATATTGTCTCCAAATCCAGTGCAGAAGCTGAGTATCGTGCTATGTCTGCTACAGCATCTGAGATTGTTTGGCTTCGTCGTCTTCTTGGTGATATTGGCATTACTTGCTCTACTCCGACACCTCTGTATTGTGACAATCAAAGTGCCATCAAGATTGCTAACAATCCGGTTTTTCATGAACGCACTAAACATATTGAAATTGATTGTCATTTCGTTCGGCATCATTTTCTTCAAGGCACACTGACCTTACCTTATATATCTTCTCGTCTTCAGCTTGCCGACTTCTTCACAAAGTCTCATACCACGCAACGTCATCAGTTTTTGTTATCCAAACTCTCGGTGTTTAACCCACCTTGAGTTTGCAGAGTGTTACCATATATATTTCATACCATATATATATTATATATGTTACCATATATAATATATATATACTACCATTTATATTGTATATATTACTATATATATTGTTTTCTTATTAGGATAGTTTCTCATTAGGATAGTATTATTTCCTTTTGATTAATTCTTTGTATGACGATACAATCGTACTTCTATGTAAAGTGTTTTTCCTTCTCTATATAAGAGGATGGATTTAGATGAATGACACACACAAAATTTCCAACTCTCGTGTTACACACTCGTTCCCATGCGGTTTAATATATTTTTTTACTTTAACTATCCTATTGTTTTATTTTTATTTCACTATCAAACCTACCTTTAAATAGGATAGTAAGTGATATTTTCTTCAAATAATCATAGGATAGTTAAATGCAGATTATAGAATTGTATAATACTACAGTATGCAACAATACATTTAACTAAAAAGGAGTATCACTTTTCCATTATGATGAAATAAAGATAAATTCATTAGTAGTTAGTGCGATTTTTTGAACTACACAGTAGCAAACTAAAAATATGCGCAAATTGAACTTAGCCCTTTTTTTTTTTTTGGTTAAAATCCTTGCTACTTTCAGTGACAATTGCTACACCTCATGGCACTACAACAAAAATGATTTTTTACTGTCGCCACCAAAAAGTCGCACCACTAAAACCTACTTTTGTTGTAGTGTGGGGCCAAATTGAAGTTTAGTCTAATCTTTGTTTTTCAAGATATATTTCGAGAAAATCAAACACATTCTTAGTAAAAAAAAAAAAAAATGATCCCCAAGACAGGAAAAACATGCAAAGACCCAACAAAAATGTCACTATAACCCAATCAGAAAGAAAAGCATAGGGCCTGATTCTCAAGGAACAAAAAAAAAAGCCATTGAAGTTGGTTTAATAAAGATAAGATAGAGGTCATGATCACATATAAGATTTCACTGATTTCATAGCAAATAACATCTGGAGGACTACAACCCAAAGACACTTTCTCCTAATAATCTCCTACCAAAACCATTACATTTCCTTTGCTCTTTCATAATTAAACACAAAGTTGAGGTCTCATTGCTCAAAATGATTTGTAGAACAGCTAAAACTGCTTCCTTCCAGGCTAGTAAAGCATTACCACAGCTTTTACGAAACGAAGTACTTAATGCTTCTTGCAGGCGTAGACTTCGGCTCCTCGTGGTTGGCCGATCCGGGGCTCCCGGACGTATCCGAACTACTATTCTCTCCGCCCTGCCCTTTGCTCGACAAGATCTTTCCGAGTATCTTCTTCGGTGTCGCTATAACTTTCGGCTTCTTTATCGAGCCCTTCCCATTTAAGTGCTTCTTGTTGGCCTCGTTGCTGCTGCTGCTTCTCTCGCTCCCTCCGCCGCGGCTCCCTCCTAGTTTCGTGGACTTGGCGACGGACTTTAGGTCTTCGACCCCGTTCCACTCGTCTTCGGTGGTGTTTGTCGTCCCGGCCGACCGCGAGCTCCCGTAGGAGGTGATGCCGCCGCTGTCCGACCGGCAATTAGCGGCGGCAGCAGCGGTGGCACAAGCTCTGGCTTGCTCGTGGTAGAGGACTTGCACGGCCATTCGCGAGGGGAGGCGCTCGTTCTGCACGGCGTGCCCGCAAGCATCGGGCGACAGCCGCTTGCAGTCGATCAGCCCGCACAGCTTCTTCCTGTCGCTCTTGTTCATGCTCGGGTGCTCCTGCTCATATTTAGAAGAAAGAAAGGCTCATCAAAACCGTCGATCAGACGGTCCAAATGTAGTCACTAAATCTCAAAACTCTGTCAATGCAATTTTAAGAAAAATTCAGGTTCGCTGTATGTTAGAGACCAATCACATGTTTTCCATGCTCTTGTTTGTGTTTCTAAACATTTACGTCAAAGAAGATTAGGAAAGTGTGTACAGATTGCAAACAATCTGCCATTAGCAGCCCAGTTCAACATCACAATATTTAAGGGGGAAAAAAGGGGTTTCAAAAAACAAACCCTCAGGATAATAGCGCGAAAGTAGGCTATACCACCAAAAGGGTTACACTAAGAGAATATTGCTATAGAGAAAATTGTTAAATACCTTCAAAAACATATCAATCGCGCGATAAAGTCCATCATGTACCGCCCTGGATTCATTCGATACCATTTCAGCTAGATCCACAAATTTTGAAAGAGGTAGATTCGGGTCCTTCGCAACCTCCGCAAGATAACCATCAACCAGCTTCGTCACGGCGACCATAGAGGCACCTGAAACTATACTTAGGCTCTTCATTCCCTCGAGCTCTTCAGTAACCTCAGCGCACGATTTAGCACTTCTGTTATCCTGCATGACGAATTCCTCCACTATATTAAGAACAATATCAATATCATAGATTGTGCTCTCCCCTTCCACAGTAGGGATCAAAAGGTCGGGCACGGATGCTTCCTCCAACTGTCGCCCAATCCGCTTAATAAGTTCTCTCTTGCCCGCTTCTCCGCTGCCGGACAAGCTCGCAACTCTCAGTAGCTTGAGAAGGAAACTGCACGAGACCGAACCTTTTCCGGGCGGTAATAACCATATAATATTTTCTACGAGTGATTGAATTTTTACATCTCCATGGATCATAGAAGCTTTACTTAAAGATGGGAGCCTTTTATATGTGTAAGCCTTTAAAGCTTCTCCAATCACCTGTGGGGAAACTCTCCCCTTGGATTTAATGGCAGCTATAACTTGCTTGAAGTAATCTAATTCGAGTTCGCTCAAGTCCTCAACCCACCAATCTTTGGGCACCGACTGCTGCTTTTTAACGCCGTTCCAGTGTGAATCGAAGCCATTCTCAGATGGAAGCTTCTTTCTGTTGTACGTGTACGACCATTCGACCTTAGAAGAATCGATGGAAGCCTTGGAAGCTATAGAATCTATGCAGTGGCTAACCAACTTGAGATTTTCGGAGAAGGGTAGGAGAGGTTTTGTGGTCTGAAGAACAATGATCGAATCTTTCCAGCTTCGGAAAATGCTAGTGCTCAGAAAGACTTCGATCTTGTATATAAGATTTCCTTTCTCGACCGTCTCGTGCATCTCCAAGTACTCGGCGGCACACCGCGCGGTGACAACATTGTACGCATTGAGGGTGACAGTGACGCCGTAACAGAATTTGGCACAAATCTCGAAGGCCACAGGACCACCCGGGATGTCTGGAATGTGCATTTCATCACCATTTTCATCACCGACCAACCTCTGCAACCGAGAACTCTTGGAAAGAAGCGGAAACTGCATATGTTAAGTAGAGTAGGGAAGGTAATAAAAGAACCATCAGCACCACGAATTGAAAATAAGAACTAAAGAGTTTTTTCCACTAAGGAATTTTAAACAGAAGATTCTCTTTTTTTCAAAACCAAATTATTATCAATTTAACTACAAGACTCATAGGATGCTGGGAAAAAAAAATTGCACACTAAGATAAAGGACAATCATGCATATTGAAACAAGCCGAAGCAAAAAAAAAAAAAAAAGAACCTATACTTGTCTTCAATTTTTGACAAGTGTAGGTTCTTTTTCAAAAATTGAAGGTAATAAAGAACCTATACTTGTCTTCTAACAAAATGATTTCCAGGAGAGCAAACATTACCTTGTGTAGATGGAATTTCACGTCTCCTACATGAATAACGATGTCAGTTGCTAATTCACTTGCCACAATCCTGCAAAAGATGAATTGTTCCATCATTAAACAAATAGAAAAGAAAAATGAATTAAATTAGTACAAAAACATTACGTAATTTTAGAGTATTATGTAGGCATACTACTTTTATCAGTAAAAGAAGAAATGCTTGGAGAAGATCCACTTTTGTCGGCCAAAGAATGTATAAAGAGAAAATCTAGTACTAGTATGCATAGAGTAGCTAAAAATTGCCCAGTAACACCAGTTTGCTTGCGCTTGTAATGTGCGCATACGAGTATTCAACTTGCTAAGTCCAAGGAAGTAAAAGTAACATCGGAAGTGACACTGCAGTGACTTTTTTATACATCATTACACTCTCCAACTTAAATTAGTATTAACATTCTAAGGCTTCGAGTACTGCTCGAAGATGACGCTACAAATTATTAAACTAACTCCAATAGATCATATGCCAGCAATAGAAAGGTCCACTGTGATCACCAAACAGGTCATGATTTTATTTACTTGTTACGTGAAATACTTCAAATGGATTAGCGTAATTCCCATTTAAAAACAGCTATTTATCGGTAAAAACATAATGCAATAATTTTATAGAAATCTTCTTAATTTGAAATTATGTAATATGGAAGGTTGCAAATGGAGTATAAACTATAAAGAACAACTATAATCAAGTATAATAACTAAAACGAGTGATAAATCCACTCTTCAAATTCCTTATAGTTTTAATTGTAAAAATTTATTCCCTTTAACTTTGTTCCAGATAAAAAAAATAAGGCCATTTGATAGCCTGCTATTTCGAAAAGGAACAATGTGAGTAATATCGGTAGACTCGGCTTTGTCAAAATTGAAATTCCAAGGACAAAATTAAAATCAGGGTCAAACTGTGGGGCTAAATTGTTCAAATCAAAACTCTTAAGGACAATTGGAGAAAGAGTGAAACTTGAAAAAGGACTAGATTATTACAATTGATACTCTCAAGGACCAAATTGGCATCAAGCCAGGTCAAAATTCACGGAACAAATGTGACAAGTAACCCTAAAATAGAAAGACAGTGGTGAAATCAACCATGCAGCTCACTGATATATATTCAACTGAAAGAATAGATAGAAGTATGCATCGCAACATAATATGACATCTGAGGTACTCATAAATGATGTCATATAAACCTTAAAGAACAAAAAGAATTGATCAAGAGGTGGAACTATATCTGTGGTTTTGCCGCAATGTGCGCTTTACATTTCCGTAGGACCAAGAAATCAAATGTAAGAATAATCCCACGTATATTGGTTAACAGTACAGTAAAATACTATTGAGTTCAAGCGGACAGGATCCAATAACTATGGCGCGTCCTACGCTTAAGTGGTCTTGGGCTTTGGTAAATCTCTGTAACACGCTTTAGCCAAATCCACAATGATAAGAAATTGTGGACTGAAGAGTTAGAAGGTAAGTATACATGAGGGTTTCAACATGGTAGATGGTAAACTTCAGAGCTATTAGGCTCTCAAGCCATACAAACTACAAAGCCACGATGCTGCACAACCTAATGTAAAACTAGCGAGACTAGTATAAACGATTCAACATAATACATCAACACTCAAACTTCAAGCAATCGTAAAACTAAGTTCGAATTACCTGACATCTTTTCCGTCGGTCTGAAAGGTATCGGGCTTTGATCCAAGCTTCATAAACTTCATTTTTTACACGAAGAAAAATACTGCAATCCCTTCTTCTTCACTATTTAAACATCAATAACTTCTTCGCTGCCAGGCGGTCAGCTGGTGGGCAGACTTCCTGCGGACACAGAGAATGCCGAATACTCAAATGGGCGTTGAGTAGATACAAAAAAAGCAGAAAAATGACACATGAAGAGACAGACTGCTATGGGCCCTAGGAGGACCTCTAAACAGTAGGGCTCAAGAGAATCCGCCGCGGAGGGGCACAAATCGCGGCAAAAAATAAGACAATTAGAGGAGACATTGGCAACCACTCTACAGCTAAACAATTGAAGAAACCAGAGACAAGTGCAGAACACTAAACTGACACTATCACTACCACTCTCATTTGTTAATGGCTTTCTCACCCTTTATTGAGATCTATTGAGATGCAGTGCTTCTCATGCCACTAATATATAAATATATATATGTACAAATATGTGGATATATAAAAGGGTGGTACACATTCCTTAATAGCCCAACTCCCAACTAGTTGAGATCACACATTTAACCAAGCAACAAAAAGACAGTGGTCTTGAAGAGGGAGGAAGGGGAGCAGTGAAACAGGAGACAATGAGCATCTTCTATAAAGAGAGGGGAGGGGGGTTTGGAGAGACCAAAACTACTGCTGTGGTTGAAGGGATCTTACCAAGTTGCCCAGAACACATTGCAGGGTGGCTGCTATGTTAGAATGCAAACAGTATGAGAGCCAAGAAAACAAGTGGGACTGCATGGGACAGCCAGCATTTAATTTGGAATGTAGCAATTAAAATTTTTTTAAAATATATACATAAAAAAAAAGAAGCAATCAAGCAATGGGTGGAAAAAGAGGAGAAGAATTACAATGCAGTGGAAGAAACCAAAATAAGAAAAAGAAAGAGAAGGGGGAAAAAAAAAAGAGGAGGAAAAACTGTAGCCTGTCATAATCCCTATTCTTTTTTAAAAGGAATTAATAAAAGGATATTGAAGGTGGGGAGATATTGCCAGCTACATTAAAAGAGTTAACAATATTTATTAAGCCAGGCTGGTGTGAGGAGAGAATGTACAAGTCCAGAAAAGCAAAGCTGACAACAGAGAATAAATGAACACATTTTTCTTATAAAAGAAAGAAAGAAAGAAAGAAAGATCAACCCATAAGGCAAAACTAAGCAGAGGGGCAAACCAAGAAGAGAGAGGTATAATGTTAAATCCAGAAGAACCCACAACAAGCTAGTAAAGAGGAAAACTAAATGCAGTTGAGAAGGAAAAAAAAACAAAAAAGAGAGAGAAAATCTCAGAACTAGGAAACAATCCATACCTAAGAACATGAAGAGGCAGTGAATGAGGCCACAACCAGGCAAATGAAGATCCAAAACCACCCTGGAACTCAACAAGGGGTAGGGAGAGAGAGAGAGAGAGAGAGAGAGAGAGAGAGAGAGTAGAGTTTGTTAAGAAGAAGAAGAAGAAGAAGAAGAAGAAGGAGGAGGAGGAAAAGGGGGGAGGAAATCACCTTAAAGGTCACACCACTAGTGCTACCACCACCAACAACTTTAGACACAGCAGGTGTACTCCAAAGAACCACTAAACAGCAGCAGCAGCAGGAGGCCCATCATGCCCCCTCCCTCACCCACACCTCCCCTCTGTGTCCTTGTCAGTCAGTCTCTCTCACCCCCACCACCACCACCACCTTCTACCACACAGCTAAAACACCAACAAAAATGCACCACAAAAAAAAAAAAGGGGGAGCAAAAAAAGGTATAAAAGGATAAAGGAAGATATATATCCCTCAAAGCCAATTCACCCACAAGAGTCCAACAACATACTCCACAGAGTTCCCTACTCTTTACCACCCCCTCCCTCTCTCTCCCTCTCTCTCTCTCTCACTCTCTAGTGAAGAGAACAAAGTTTTGACACAAGGGCTCTTCTTTTCTTCCTCCTTTCTCTGCTTTTCATTGCCATTTATTGATTCTTTATAGCCTCAGCTTCCTCCACCCACACTCACTCTCTCTCTCTCTCTCTCTCTCTCTCTCTCTCATGGCTAGCTTTTGCTTCTCTTTGGCCTGAGGCCTGCCTGCTGACTACTTGAGAGTTTAACAAGTAAAGTGACTTTAATGCCCCTTTAATTCTTGGAATATTCAAGGCAGGGCGACCTTTACCAGTACAGCAGCTGTAGGAAAAATAGAGTGCTCTTCTTCTTCATAGGATACTTGTATCAGTCATCATTACATACGTCGATTAATTAATATATATATATATATATATATACAGAGTAGGGTTCTTATCTTTATTATGAGTAGTAGAGTCCTCTACTCATAAATTGTTTTTCGATGATAGAGCTTAGAGATCGACGATCCACTCAGTTAAATATGATCTAGAGTATTTAAAACTTAGAAAATAAATTTCGTAATTTTTAAAATCATAATAAAGTCCATCAAATGGGCATAAAATGAACGGCCGAAATTGAACGATGTCCTAAAAATAGATGATTGAATCCTTCAATTTGAGATCGGAGTTATTGATCTTTATCTAGGTAGTGAATAGAATTTTCTATCAAAAATTCAACCTATTTCAATTCTTTTACACCGTTAAACTACCAAGTATCCCGTATCGTAGTTAAAAATTGTCAATTTTGTGAGCTTTTGATCGTAAGGTAAATGATTTCGAAAAATTATGAAATTTATTTTCTAGAAGTTTTAAATACTCTAGATCATATTTAACGAGTGGATCGTCGATTCGAAACTATCATCGAAAACAACTTATGAGTAGTAGGGCTCTACTACTCATAATAGTATAGTAGCCCTACTCTATATATATATATATATATAGAGTCACTATACTATTATGAGTACGATCGCCTCGTACTCATAAGTTGTTTTCGATGATAGAGCTTAGAATCAACGATCCACACCGTTAAACGTTATCTATAGCATTTAAAACTTCTAGAAATTAAATTTTATAATTTTTCGACATCATTTACCTTACGATCAAGAGATCACAAAATTGACAATTTTTAACAGGTATGGGATGCTTACTAGTTTAACGGTGTAAAAGAATCGAATATGTTGAATTTTTGATAGAAAATTCTATTCACTATCTAAATAAAGATCAATAACTCCGATCTTAAATTAAAAGATCCGATCATCCATTTTTAGGATGTCGATCGATTTTGACCGATTCATTTTATACCCGATTGATGGACTTTATAATGATTTCGAAAAATTACGAAATTTATTTTCTAGAAGTTTCAAATACTCTAGATCATGTTTAACGGTGTGGATCGTCGATTCGAAAACCCCAACATCGAAAACAACTTATGAGTAGTAAGAGCTCTATACTCATAATATATATATATAGAACTAGGCTAGCTCTATATATATATATATATATATATATATATATATATATAGAACTATGCTAGAATACTATTAATAGCACCAATGACTTAGTGCTAGTAAGTTTTCTACCCTTGGATTAAAAGATGTGCGGCTAGGATGATGTGGACCCCCTAGGGTTGAGTGGGTGGTTGGTTGAATAGTATAATCTAACGGGTAAAATTAATCAAAGGGGTTATTCCAAAGATAGAAAACTTACTAGCACCAAGTTCGTCGTGTTATTAATAGCATACCAGTCGTACTCTATATATATATATTGAGCTAGATACTTTTAGAAGCACAATTTGGTATTTCTAAATTTCTAGCCCTTGAATCTACATTTCAATTACTAATACCCCTTGGATCAAACACTATTTCATCTACCACCACCTACCACCATCATCCCAACCTCACATCTCTCCATCCAAAGGCTAAAAACACTAAAAGCATGAAATTTGAGAGGACAAGAGAACAATATCCAAAAAGCATGAAATTTGATTTCTAGATACTTCAAGTGGTGTAGATCATTTTCAACGATGCCGATCGTCGATTTGGATGCTGCATCATCGAAAACAAATGGGTGGCAACGAAAAATTTTTGCTATCGATAGCATTCTAGCACAAATATATATATAGAGAGAGTCCTACTATACTATTATGAGTATGATCGTCCTCGTACTCATAAGTTGTTTTCGATGATAGAGCTTTCGAATCGACGATCCACACCGTTAAACACTATTTACGGCATTTAAAACTTCTAGAAATAAAATTTTATAATTTTTCAACATCATTTGCCTTACGATCAAGAGGTCACAAATTTGACAATTTTTAACGGTCGGTATGGGATATTTGCTAGTTTAACGGTGTAAAAGAATTGAAATAAGTTGAATTTTTGATAGAAAATTCTATTCACTACCTAGATAAAGATTAATAACTCCGATCTTAAATTGAAGGATCCGATCATCTATTTTTAGGACGTCGTTCGATTTCAGCCGTTCATTTTATGCCCATTTGATGGACTTTATTATGATTTCGAAAAATTACGAAATTTATTTTCTAGAAGTTTTAAATACTCTAGATCATATTTAACGGAGTGGATCGTCGATTCGGAAGCCCCATCATCAAAAACAACTTATGAGTAGTAAAGGTCTACTACTCATAGAGTATATATATATATATATATATATATATATATATATATATGTATATATATATATATATATGTATATATATATATATATATATATATATATATATAGCGCCTACGTTTTTAAAAGTAGCAAGTTATTAGTCTCTGTAAATTTTTTATCATTGAATTAAGAGATATGCGGTTAGGACAATATGGGTCTCTTATGATTGATTGATTGGTTGGTTGAATAATATAATTTAATGATTGAAAATGATCAAGAGCGTAGATCTAACTGTAAAAAGTTTATAAGCACCAAATACTTGATACTTTTACAAGCACTATAACCAGACTTTATATATATATATATACATATATGTATATATATAGAGTTAGGCTATAATACTATTGATAACAAAATAACTTTTTTACTATCAAATTTTTAATCCTTAGTTGAAAAATTATAAAGTTAGAATGATATTAGTCCCTTAAGATTGAATGGTCCCTCTAGGGTTGAGTGGTCCCCACCGAATTATAATATTTAATCTAATGGTTAAAAACGATGAAAAAAATTAATTCAAAGGCTAAAAACTTAATAGCAAAAAAGTCTTTTTGTTATCAATAGTATTCCATTCCAACCCAACTCATAGATATAAATCCTCGTGGAATAATATTTACTATTATGACGAGCACAAAAGTAAAACCAAAAAACGACTCGCAAAATAGATAAACGACCGAACAGTAAAAAAAAATAGAATATAAAAATGTACATAAAAATAATTTTTACAAGAAAAAATTACGGACGAATGAGATAATTTTACTGTATGAAAAAGGAGTACAAAATAGAACAAAAAAGAAAAAAAAAATTTCTTAAAGAATTTCTTCATAATCTGATCCGATTCATACCGTGCGGCAAGAGGTCCCTGCACTCCCCGTCGGATGTCAGTGGTCAACTACGAGGCCAGACCTATCTCCCCGTCGGATGTCAGTGGTCAACTACGAGGCCAGACCTATCGACACGAGCCCTCTGTTTCCATCAGAGATATTTCTTTTATACTATTTTGCTTTATATGATGGCATAAAGCATTCAATTGGATTGCAGTTATAACTCAAGAGTAGAGGTTTAATTTATCAGTAGAATGATAATTACAGTAGTTCAAAAATTAATAAAAATGCCATATTTTAGCATCACTTAAAAATTATAAAATCTATGTATGAGCAAGGTTTTTTTTTTTTTTTTTTATTAATCCCCATCAGGTGGTGGTTAAAAAAGAATGTCAACAATTGTTTTTCACTGGTCCCTGGTCCCCAAAGTTGCACCCAGTATTTTATTTATTTTATTAATTAACTACCAAAACAGTGAATATCTTATAGATACCTTGAGACCATGCTTCCCCTTATTTTAATCAGGAAAAATAAACAATTAATCTTTGAATTCTTAGCAAATTATAATTTAATTAATGCTTATATTATATATTACACTAGTATTTTCCAAACATTTAACTTTAGGCTCTCCCAATTAAACTATTTCTAATCCTTCACTTTGGTTCTTATTATTTTAATCCAACTGGTTAATTTATAAGTAGTAAAATAAGACGAACGCAGCAGCAAGACGACATGAATTAAAATATGAAATGAATCGAAGATCATCGATCGATGCACGGTGCATGAATGTAAAGCTGCATGGAAGGAAAAGTAATAATCTTCGCTTACGAGTAAATAATTTAGAAATTTTTTATTTTTACGTACGTATCGACCAACGGTGTCCAACTTTTGAGGACCAAAGTGAATATTCGCAAAAAGTTCGAGGACCAATGGTGCAATTTATTACCCATAATTTAGCAGTTAATCTTTTAGCTAATCAGATGAACTTACCTATTTGCTTACGATATCTGGCACTAAGAACATGGCAAATTATACCATTAATATATAAATACCAATATACTGTTTTCTCTGAACATGTTCAATTCAAAAGAAACATCATAAATTAAGCATGAACCTGCCATATGTGCCATTCAAAAAGTTTCATTTTAAGCTGTCAAATAATCGGTACGGTAAAAAATAGATCCAAAAAATTACTTAATACAAAAAAAAAAGATGAAAAAGCATACCGATATTTACGTGATTCGACCAATAGCCTACGTCGACGGCCGAAGATGGAACAAATAATTTATTAATATTGAAAATACAGAGTATAAAAAAGATCTCTTTCTTAAATTAAGATCCTAAATAAAGTATTTGATCGACGCGCAGGGACGAAGCCAGAAATTAAAATTCGGAAGGGCCAAAATTTAAATTTGATAGGAAAAATTTTTGACCTCGAATAGTAAGAAGAAAAAGTTTATCAGATTTACTGATCAGTTATTAGTTATTACCAGTAATAATAACGACAATATATTTCAGAAAGTAACAAGGCTGTGAGAATTGAAGGGAAATGACCAAAAAAATTTGAAAAAAAATTAAGACAAATTTTATTAAAAAAATTAATGCGGCTCCCTAAAATTAAAATCTATAATATTTTAATTTTTATTATAAATGATCTTTATGTAATTTTAAAAAATTGAGGGGGGCCATGGCCACTAAAAAAATTAATTTGCCCCCTAAAATTAAAATCTATAATATTTTAATTTTTATTATAAATGACCTTCATATAATTTAAAAAAATTGAGGGAGGCCATGGCCACCGTGGGCCCCTCAATGGCTCCGTCCCTGTCGACGCGCATATGCATATAGCATCTCCAATTTAGCACGTCCGTACCAATGAGATTCTTCGGCTCGGCTCACCATATACAAGGTACGGCACCGTCGTTGACTTAATTAATTGTGCATCAATAAGTCTCCTTAGCTAAAACGCTAATTAATTAGAGAATTGCTTGACATTCTAGTTCCAGCTCTTCAATGCTCTGTTCTATATATAATATATAATAGAGCTTTAATTGAAATCGGATATAGCCAAATTAATTTGAGTCTAACTTAAATTAATATTACCGTGACTAATGGCGGGTTGGCAACTCATTATGTATACGAGATCTCAATTCAAATCTATTTCAACTTAAGCTTGCTCAATATATTTGCAATTTAAATCTTATCTTATCATAATTAAATTAGAATATAATTTCAATTTAGGTAATTATAACATAAACTAACACACTCTCAGCAATAACCTAACTTATGTTAATGTGCATGCTATTGTGTAGAGTCTAGTAAATTATATAAAATATAATTAGTTTTTTTAAAAAAAAAACTTAAGTTGTTGCATCTCCACTAATGTATGCATTCGAAATTTTTTGATTGACTCTAGATGTAGACTTCAATTAAATGAAAAAAAAAAATTAAATAATATTAGAAACTTGTCGGGACTCAAACTTAAGATCTTGTACTCTAACCCATATTATTATATTATATAAAATAATTATTTAGAAAAAAAGTTTAATTTGCTAATATTTATATTCAAGATAGTTATTCTTTAGAGTACAACAGTTGTTTCACATAGTATCAAAAGCAAGAGATCCGGAGTTCAAGTCACGCCAGACTCTTAGCATATTAATTTCCTCTTATTTAATTCAAGCCCACGTCATGGGCCGATCAAGAAATCTCGAGCCCAGACGTGAGGAGGAGTGTTAAATATAAAAATGTTTAAACATCGTTCTCTAACCGTTTAAGCTTTTAGAGTACAACGGTTGTTTCACAAATTGTGATAAAGCTCTTAAAGAAAGATCAGATGCAAGCAAAATAAGTCATTTCTCTTATTAATGTAGGCATGAATATCAATTTTTAAGATCCACATATCAAAATAGGGATAATTGTCTATATACCCCTCATGCGTATGAAAATATTCGATCTACTCCTATTTTTTTTTTCTTTCTAAAATACCCCTCATACGTTCCACCGTTATTGCAAAATACCCCCACAGTTATCTCCTGTTAAGTTAATCTGGGTTAAACGTGAGTTAAATATCTAGCACAGTTAAAAAAAATTAAAATACCAATTTTGCCCTTAACTTAAGGGCAAATAAGAAAGGTTGGTGACGGTAGAGGGTATATTGGAAAAGAACAAAAGTCGAAATACTTTTGTGCCCCTGACTTTAAGGGCAAATAAGAAAGACAGTGATGGTAGAAGAGTATATTTGAAAAGAATAAAATAGTAATTTTACACAGATAACAGAGTTACTTAACAGATTTTAACTCTTAAGGATATATTAGAAATAGGTTGGAACGTAGGAGGGGTATTTTCAATATTAGCCTTCTAAGAGGGGTAAATTAGAAAATCGAAAACTTTTCAGGGGTATATAAGCAATTGCCCCGTAAAAATACATCGGAGGTTTTAGCATATAAATGCTTAAATTAACTTGAATCTATGTGCAAAATTCCCTTGATTCTGTATTATTAGTGTAATTTCTGTAGCATTCTCTTCACCTCTGTTATATAATATCAACATGCTGTCATGCTGATCTCACCTGCCCAAGTTGTATGTATCAAACATGAACATGCCACAGTACTGCCGCGTGTTCCCACATGTTGCTTCGATGAGTCGTTTGATCACCCATGTATTTTCCGATCCGATCGTTGACGTTAATTATTAATTTTAAAATTTTAAATTAAAAAAATATATAATTAATTTATTTAAAGCATATAGCTATATCGCGATTGTAGTTCTTAATTGTAACTTAGTTCAATCAACCTTACGTCATTTCGAATATGACTCAATTCAATTCAGCTTCACGTTATTTCGATCATGACTCGACCGTACAAGATATTAAACCCTTTAAAATGATCAATGTTGACTGTACATTTCTAGACTAGATATATATATTATTGAGGAGTAGGTCTACTATACTCTTATGAGTATAGAGTCCTTCGTACTCATAAGTTGTTTTCGATGATGAAGCTTTCGAATCGACGTTCCATTCGGTTTAAATATGATCTAGAGTATTTGAAATATTTAGAAAATAAATTTCGTAATTTTTCGAAATCATAATAAAGTCCATCAAGTGGGTATAAAATGAATAGTCGAAATCGAACGACGTTCTAAAAATAAATAATGGAATCCTTCAATTTAAAATCGGAGTTATTGGTCTTTATGTAGACAGTGAATAGAATTTTCTATCAAAAATTCAACCAATTTCGATTCTTTTACGACGTTAAACTAACGAGTATTCCATACCGGCCGTTAAAAATTGTTAATTTTATGACCTTTTGATGGTAAGGTAAATTGTGTCAAAAAATTATAAAATTTGATTTCTAAAAATTTTAAATGCTCTAGATAATGTTTGTCGGTATGGATCGTCGATTCAGAACCTCTATCATCAAAAATGACTTATGAATACAAAAGAGATCGTACACATAAGAGTATAGTAGCCGAACTCTATTATTGAGTATTATTACAGGCACTTTAGCAGGAATTCTATAATACTGCTAGTAACAGGATAATATTATTATTATATTCTAAATATTAATTACTAAATCCTAAATACTATTATTAAAATCTAAAATTATTACTATATATATTCTAAGTCTTAATCCTTCTATATATGTATGTTAACACATAAATAATATATTACATATTACAAAATGGGGAACCCAAGGCATTTCTCTAACACTCAAAGGCTCATCTCCCCATCTTACCTTATAATCAACTGTTTTTCAAACTAAAAATTCTAAAATGCTTAGGTTGTAAGATTTGCACTTATATATATATATATATATATATATATATATATATATATATATATATATATATATATACATATGTATCTATGTATAGTTATAATTAAATCTTACAACCCAAGCATCTTAGGATTTATAAAAATTTAAATAAAGTTTTAGTTAAAAAATAATAATAAATTATAAGACAAGGAAGGAAAAAGAGTCACTGGATGAATGAAATACAAGATGTACACTTAGTCTAGAGGGCATACAGATAGATAATATACATATTTTTTGATTATTTATATGCACGATATAAATTTGTCATGTAAGTTTAATATCAAAAATCAGCAAAAAAAAAAAAAAAAAAAGTTATGTATTATAAAAAAAAAACTTTGTAATAGGTATTCTAGAGAGGTTCTATACATAATGATATTTATATATATCGAGACATGTAAGATAGTGAAGAACCTAATAGGCCTAACATAATAACTTTACGGTACCAATTGTCCCTAGAGCAAGTGGCAAAAGCCTTGGTAGTTGGTATTCGAGATCTGAGTTCGAATCTTAGTTGATTCATATTTCTAGCTAAGCTTATTTTTAAATGAAATAAACGAAGCGGATAGTATGCTACCTATCTTTCTCAAAAAAAAAAAAAAAAAAAAAAAAAACTTTACGGCGGAATATATATCAAAGAAAAAAAAAAATAGATTCTTATATTTTGAACACAAAGTAGGTAAAAAGCTTTTGGTTATAAGTGTTGGTATTGTATAAGGAATGATAGCTATAAAGAACACTTTCCTTAATTTCTATTGGGGTCGAGAAAAAAAATATACAAATATTTTATTTTATTTTTTTTTTTTTGTTGACAACTTAAGCTTTTAGATGTGAAATCATTTGTTTTACATAATTTAACATCTTATTTTAGCAGAAAAGTTTTCTGCTCACATTTTACCTAATTGCTAAGTGTTTCGAGCTCTAATATAAAGTAGTAATAAAATATTATTCTTTAGCAGCATAAATTTTTTAAAATAAAAGTGGAGGCCAAAGTAATTTTTTATTACTAGGAATGTCTCTTGATAGGACTAGACCATTTTAGGCCAGGGTCAGGATAAACTTTGCTACATATTGCCTTGGCCATTTTGTCAAATTGAGCTTATTAATTAGTTAGGTCCATATTGTTTTCAATAGTGGATATATACCTACCCAACCCAAACCAAACCAACTCAACCCATAAAAAGATTGTCACACCCTAAGCTAATTAATGAGATAGATCAGGCTTTATAGATTTTGACTTAACTCCTTCCATTAATGCTTTAATTACCTGAACCTAGTGGCCTTGATTCTTGAACCAAGCATGCCATGCTACAATTAGGTTAAACTTTACTTTCCCAAATTTATTGTATAATTAAGGGATAATTGCCTATATATTCCTCATGCATCTGAAAATATCCGATCTACCCTTACTTCTTTTTTCTTTCAAAAATGCCCCTCATACGTTCCACCGTTATTGCAAAATACCCCCGCAGTTATCCCCTGTTAAGTTAATCTGGGTTAAACGTGAGTTAAACATCTACCACAGTTAAAAAAAATTAAAATACCAATTTTGCCCTTAACTTAAGGGTAATAAGAAAGGTTGTTGACGGTAGAGGGGTATATTGGAAAAGACCAAAAGTCGAAATACTTTTTGTGCCCCTGACTTTAAGGACAAATAAGAAAGACAGTGATGATAGAAGGGTATATTTGAAAAGGGCAAAATAGTAATTTTACAGAGATAACAGAGTTACTTAACCGATTTTAACTCTAAGGGTATATTAGAAATAGGTTGGAACGTAGGAGGGGTATTTTCAATATTAGTCTTCTAAGAGGGGTAAATCGAAAAATCGGGAACTTTTCAGGAATATATAAACAATTGCCCCTATAATTAAGAACCCCAAACTGGATTCAGATTCAAGGCCACATTGACTATATGGTATTCCTTACTTAATTTCTTGTACGAACCTTCTTTACCTTTTGTCTTCTGATTCACTAAAATATGTTTTGATCGTAAACTTTTCGATCTTATCGAATATATCTACCAAATTTGGGATTATAATATATGAGTGTGCTCGGGTCAGATCAAGTTGGTCCAATCGAACACGTAAAGGGGCCATGCATGCCCACTATATACTATATCGCATTGATCAACTTTTATAGTGGGATTATTACTATTTCTCGCGTAGCATGCAGGGGCAATAATTGATCGCACAAATCTAGCTTTTCGATTTGATCTATCTCCTTCTTATGTTGTATTTCACCTTTTAACAAAATATTATTGGTTGATTTTGTCGTGTACGCGAATAAAGAATCTAGCTATTAAGAAACTTTTATTTAGTTCCATTAATTGTTTGTTCCTTCATTAATCTCAAGCAAAATCCCCCAAAACATGGAGGGATCCCCTTATTATTATTATTATAAATAAATATTATTACTCAGCATTTAATTAATTAATGAGATTTATAAGAGACACACACGCACGTCACCTTAATGTGATATTAATGGGGGACATAACATAGTGGGGACAATGAGACAATATCCTAACTAAAGGAGATCGATCCCCCCCACCCCCTTAAGAAAAGCCATGTATATATATCCAAGATCCACCACATAATATTATTTGTGAAATGAAATCACCCTCACATGCACTTTTTTTTTCTTTTTTTGCTTGCATGTATGTAACTCTCTCTTAACTCTTTCTCTCCATCATTTCAAATAAGTAAATGATCTTAATTAGACCCTTCATGAACAAGGGAACACACAAGAGAGACACACAACACAAGGGTGCTCCAAAGCACAAGGATTAGCGATCGATCGGAGCGCTAATCCGACGCGACAATAGGCACTGATAAAGAGTATATATATATATATAGTACGTGGGTGCCTTATGTCGAGTCAAAATATACATACATATATATGTTTTGAAAGATAAGTAGCATGCTATTCGTTTCGTTTATTTTATTTAGAAATAGACTTGGCTGAAAATGTGAATCAATTAGGATTCGAACTTAGACTCATTCTTAATGAGTGCTACTAAAGACAATCAGTTCGAGCGAAAATATTGAGATGAATAATCGACGCATGCACCGCGAACAGAAGTAGTGGATGCATGGAAGGATCGATGGTGCAGGATCACTTCTTATGAATCGTGTTTCGTATCGAAACTAATTTGTACATTAATTGAATGGTGGTGCAGGACAAGTTGATCTTGTTTTTGAGTTTGATTAATATAATTACTTTTGAAAAGATAAATTCAGATATCTATTTTTTTTTTCTCTTTTTTTTTTCCCCCCTCTTGCGGATTGAATGATTGTGATATCCAAATAAGCACTTATGTCAAATATTTCTTTTCTCAGAGGATCGGTACATTTGATTCGGTCGGTGATTGTTATTATATTATTTAAATTTCAAACGGTTTTTTTTTGCATTTAATTTCATGACAAATTTTTATTTTAAAAATAGCCATGTCAAAATTTAATTTACAAAAATGACCCTAGGGCTGCCACGCAGGCGCCACGTCAGCGTCACGCGGGCAGGATCGGACCAGTGTATTAAGTTGAACACGGTGAATCATTCACCGTGTTCAAACATGATGAATGATTTACCGTGTTTCTTATTTGTATTTCCTTTTTTAAAAATCCGAACCCGAAAATTAAATTAAAATTCAAACCCGGATCCGAATCCGACAGATTTTAAAAATTAATACCCATATCCATACCCGACCAAAAACTCGAAACCCGAATCTGAACCCAGCGGGTTTTAAAAATTTATACCGTTGGATGAAGATCTAAGGAATAAAAATTATTAAATATTTTATATATTGTATAAATAAATAAAAATAAATTATGTATATATATAATTTATTCGGATTTGAGTTCGGATAATATTTTGGATATCTATATCCGTTGACATCCATACTCCCTGTTCCTTTTTTCAATATTTATATTGCAAAAAATACGTACTCTTTATGCACGGTGAATCATTCACCGTATATATTTAGACACGATGAATGGTTCACCGTGTTTAACTTAACTACCCACCCCTGGCAGGCCCAACACCATTTTTACAAATTAAATTTTGATATGACTATTTTGAAAATAAAAATTTGCTCAGGAGCTAAATGCAAAAAAAAAACCTTCAAAACGAGTTTTGAGTATGATCTGATGTGTGAACTTCAAATGAAATAATTGGTGAAGTTTGTTTTTCTTTTTCATTTAAATGATAATATATATGCACAAAAATTGATTTATTAGTGTAAGTTGTTGAATAAAAAAAGGCGGGAAAATTTATCATTTTCTTTTCATTTCAAAGATCGAGTCAATGGAATGATATAATAATAAAATGCAACTTGAAATATTTTAATTGATGGTATACTAAAGAAAGAAATGTGAATTTTTAATTATATCCACTATACTATCGGTCCGTGACATAATTAATGTTACATTTAGGAACCGTTTAATTCACAGTTTATAATATTTTAAAATTTTATTATATAATTTTATATATAAAATGACAAATTTATTACTAACTAATCAAACTACTTAATTAAATTAAAATATTGTTAAGAACTAGTATATATTTTTATTAATTAATTATTAATAATTCTCATCAGATATGAAAGTAAAAATATCTCTTAGTTCATAATAAATTAATTTTCTTACCACGAACATAATAATCTACAACGATTCGATTTTTCACTAACATGCGTATTATACAACTACGTACGATCCGCGTGAACATAACGATAATAATTTAAATATTTTTAAATAAAAAATATGAAAAAATAATCTAAATATATATTGTATGATCGAGAATTCAACGTATCGATCAATATGCTCCGTAATTAATCAACGTACGTACTCTTGGTTTTATATATATATATATATATAGAATTATATATTAAGAAAAGTTACTCAATCTCGTTAAAGGGATTCGTATCATTCCTTAGGTCATCTCCATTGTCTTTCACATTGCATCACATGTTTCCTCATTGTATTATTCTATTCCTCTACACTCATTGTGTCTCCTCCCACACCATTATAGCCTTTTTGACTCTTGTACATGTACTAACTCATTAATTAAAGGGTTGTTTTCTAATACCCAGTTGAATAGATTCCATGCACTCAGCTTAATTGCTTTTCTTTTCTTTTTTTTTTTTTTTTTTTAAAGATAGGTAGCATGTTTCCCGTTTCATTTATTTCATTTAGAAATAAATTTAGTAGAAATATGAATGTTAGGATTGACTTGAGTCACGAGATCTGGCCAAATCTTTTGTCACTTGCTCTAAGGACAGTTGATCACTCAGCTTGATTTCTATTTGGTTAATAATTATACGTACTCAGGAATCGGGTAGCTTAACCCAGGGAAAATGACACATATATAATTTATGAAAGGGCATGCAATTTTAAATACACCCTTCAAAACTATAAATTATCCCAGATTTTTTTTTTAAAAAAAAAATGTGACCATATCATTTTTGTTGGCTATTTATAATCGGTTAAAGTAAATCCAAATTTCTGTCCCGTAGCAACGGATTTAGAAGACTAATCAGTTGAATTCGACTTAGCCTAATAAATTAAGTGGAACGGTAGTTGATAGTAGACCTAACAGTAAGAGACTCGACATTGGGTCTAACGTACGGTCAGATAAATTGAATCAAATTGAAGCCGGTGAGCGTTGTGGTTTAGCTCGTAATTACAAGAGACTAATAAGTTGACTTCGGATGAGCCCAATAAGTTAAGTGGAGCGGCAATACGCAATAGACGACAGGAGACTTAACAATAGGTTTAACGCTCAGATGAGTTGAGTCAGATCAAAACTCGTAAGCGCTGTGGTTGGGTCCCTAAGTGCGATCGATGAGTGCATACAGTCTATCAGTATTTGCTTTTGGAATAGTTGATTTACGCTTACAATCCGCAAGTTTTACCGCTATAAATTAATGAATATATTATATCAAATATGCTCTTCACCATATTAATTAAGAGTTTTACACTAATTTACCCCTAATTATGCTGAATTATAGATGACTGTGTTCTATGAACTAGGCTACTATGCTATTAATAGCACTAAGTCATTGGCGCTACTAATTTTTTGGCCGTTGGATTGAGAGATGTGCGGTTAGGATGATGTGGGCCCCCTAGGGTTAAGTGGGTGGTTGGTTGAATAGTATGAACTAACGGGTGAAAATCATTAAAGGGGTGGATCTAACGGCGGAAAACTTAGTAGCACCGAATGCTTCGTGCTATTGATAGTATTACCTTACTCCATTAAACCAAACGCGCTAATACAGTATCAGTAGTAATCTCACGTCGAAATCCAAAATTCCTGAATATGTCGAGATACTTTGTAATATTACATAACTCGAACCAAATGGACTAAAAGCATATAAAAATTAAAAGCAAATAAAAAAAATCAGTAATAGTAGAAGAATATATTTGAAACGGTAAAATAATAATTTTATAGAGATAACAGTTATTACTAATCATTATTAATAAAATTTAACTTTAAAGATATATTTAAAATAAATTAAAATATAAAAAAAAATATTTTTAATATTAACTTTTTTAAGTGGAGTAACTCAAAAAATTCAAAACGTTTCAAGGGTGTGTAAATAATTGTTCCTTTTCATTAATATGAACAGCATATGTTGTTGGGAAAGGATTCGATACCCTCTCAAGTTGGCACGTGACACACCACGTGCTGCCCCGCGATCACACGACAAATCCTCACCGACGGCGTCATATGTTCAACGGTTCGTACAGTGACACGTGGCACGTGATCGCTGAGCAACTGCCACTTCGATGTAACGGTCCAAAAGGCATAAATTAAGACAAGTCCAGTGCGTTACAATTTATACTATATCATCAAATAATAAATCACAATTATATTTTTAAAAAAATAAATAAATATATTTTTTTATAATTATGATAGGATGAATAAATTTAAAAGAAAATATTTAATTAGCTAGGGACGCCGCTTAACTAATACTAGTGAAAGAGCCCGCGCTTTGCAACGGGTAAAAATTATAGGGAGTAATTAATAATAAGATAACATCAAATATTTTTTTATATTCCTCACTTGCCACAATCACGAAAGGTCACTTACTATTAGTAGCAGGGATAGAACCGACGATGTCTTTTCTGGCAATGATAATAGTGAAAATGACGGTGATCCCTTCGGCCGTAGCAGATGGGGGATATGGGCGTGCATTAGTGAGAGAGGGAGAAAGGGAGAAAGGCGACGGTGTATGAAAAAAGATGAGGAAACGAGAATTGAAAGTTTGGTACTGAAAATATTTAGATGTATTAATTACATATATCAATTGAAAGTTTCATGAAGGGAAAGGGAAGGGTCAAATGCGGTGAAAAACAACTTATTGAAAGTTTGGTAATGGTAACGTTTAGATGTATTGATTAAATACAGTAATTAAAAGTTTGATGAAGGGAATAGAAAGGGTTAAATAATGGTGAGAGTGAAGAACAACTTGCCACATGACAAAAAAAATTCTTCACCTTGTTATTGAAAATTTGGTAATGGTAAATTGGTAACGTTTAGATGCATTAATTAAATGTATTAATTAAAAGTTTGAAGTTTGATAAAAAGAATAGAAAGGGTCAAATAATGATGATGGTGAAGAACAACCTGCCACGTGGCAAAAAATATTGTGGATTCATATAAGTTAATAGATAGATAGATTAATAGATAAAAGATGCACGGTAAAATTTTTCCTAAATTAGAGGGATCAGCTTAAGTACAAAAAAAAAATTCAACTTTTTTAAAAAAATTATTTTAATGAAATATTAGTTTTATATTTAATAAATATTTGGCTGACCAGAGAGGGATAAATTATCTCTTCTTTGAGACGACTAAAAATCAATAAACTTGGCTCATATTTATAATAAAATTAAAAAATTCAAACCCTAATTAAATTAATCCCAAGATTTTAGTAATTATCTTAACACAAATATATCTACTTCTAATTTAAAACGCTTAAAACCATATCCCTAATTTATAATTAGAAATTCATTTCTTCTAGAAAAATTTCAAAAATCTAAGAAGAACCACTCAAGCATATCCAACACATTGACACCCCTTACTAGATATCTATTTATCACCTTGCTTGTAAGATAGAGAAGCTGTTCCAGAAACCAATTCAAATCGTATAGGCGGACCAGATTTTGTTATTGAACCAAAATCATACGAAAAGAGCGAAACAAGAAAACATCATAAGCTCCATTTTAATCTGCAAACCAATATAACCCAAAAAATTTACACAATTTCCAAGCTGCGCGGAACAGTTTAATCAGGACAAAGAACTACAATTGCAGATCGAGTTATAAAAGCTTGTTCTCAGCTTTCCAAAAGTTCTGCTTCTTAAGAAGCTGTCATCTTAGTTACAACAGCAGAAGCAAGCCTAAAAGAGGGATTTTAAACATCGACAAGTTAAACTACATACATTGACACCACATTTATGTTCTAAACAAGATAAAAAAAAAAGTCTAGACCTTACCTGCGGCGTAGCGCATTTTGAAATAAGTACCTAAGCTTTGAAATTCATTTATTATACTACCTGACTTTAGTAGATTTATCAGATAGGGTATTTCATAAATAATCAAGGTTAGGTAGTAAAGTAAAAAATTTTCAAAGTTAGTGTAATTGTTTCAAAATGCGCTCATGATGCTTCGGATAAGGCCCATACGATTTCACCTTTCCGCAACAACTACAGAAGGCTAAGAAATCATCTTCACCTTCTGCGGAAGGAAAAAAGAAGAAGAATACAACGAAAGAGAAGGAGAACGAAAAGACGGTTGTACGAAATGTACGGTCTACATAATTAATACCTTAGCCGAGCTACATTATACTATTGCAGCACGGTTTCCGCGTAAAATCTACTAGGGAGGTGGTGTCGGCAATGCCTTAGGCTTCGGCTTGACTTCGACTTCATTAACACTCCGCACAAAGATCGCATCAGGCTCATGCCTACAAAAAAGTAAGATTCTACTTAAGAGGCAACATTTTAAGTGGGGGAAAAAATTCCAAAGGCCAAAATGTGAATTATATTATGCTCACGGCATATCTCCCTCTTCGAAAGTGTAGCTCGAAGCCACTGCAAGCAGACGGCCATCTCTGCTGAAGGACAGTGCAGCAATGCTCGTCGGATATTTTGAATACTGTAAAAGGAAGAGCATATCTTTGTCATCCTCAACACCTTCGCATGCGTAGTTCGAAAGCACATACATTGATTGAAGTCAATTACCTGATATAGTCTTTTCTTGTTGTTACCATCCCACACATTCACATAACCGTCACATCCACCGGTTGCAAATGTCCCATAGCTGCATGTTAATATCGTATGAGTATACAATAGAATAGTTACATGTGCACATTTGCATGAGGAAGGGGAGAGAGAGAAAGAGAAATACATGGGATGGAAGGCAATTGCATTGACTGGGTAAACAGTGTCTCTCCCTGCCTCGGATTTCCGGTGGCATTTGAAAGCATATCTGGAGGAAAAAGCACTCCAAATAGGAATCATCATATGTAAATAAATTAGAGCTAAGAGAAGGTTTGTGCAAAATTATGCCATGCGGACAGTTCGTCACAAATTCTATTTGCCATGTGGCGATTCCAAGTGCCATACGGACAATTTTCAAATTCCAAAAGTTAAATATAGATTTCTATCATAATATCTCCTGATTCTCTTATTATCCATAACTGTCGATCCAATGCAGTACTTCATATTTAATTTAACAATCAAACAAATCCACAACGTGTATTCTCCAGGATTGACGACTATTTTGTATAATGTGAGCAAAACCACCACCAGTATGGACCAGCATACTGGGACAACTGGCTTTTAATATAAGGAAAGTAAGAGTTAATAAGGGTGGGAATTATGACAAGTTAATGGCATAATTATGTACTCAGACACATGATATCTCTATTGAGGACCAAAAGCTTTGAGCATGGCGAACTTATAGAATAAATGATGTTATATTTTGGGGTTCATATTTTTATACTTTGTAGCACTATCTTTCAAACTAGAAGGAAAGAAAGATCATACTTTTTAGCTTGACCAGCCTCAGATAAATCAAAGAACTCCATAGCAACCCTTCCTTCCACAGAACTAAGAGCGAAACCTGAATCAGATATCTACCCAGGTCAGAAATTATCGTGAGATTAAAGAAACATATTGATATGCCCAAGAAAAGAACTTTATAGAAAGGAAAAAAAAGGGTAGTGTTCTACATGAAAAATGTGAGTGACACCTGTGCCTAACAACTAAAAACTAGTGAAGGTTAATAGGTGCATAACAACTAAAAACTAGTGAAGGTTAATAGGTGCATCCTTATGCACCTATGGAATTTGTAGCACTATAAGACATATCTAATAGAGAGGGCAAAAATTACAAACTGCATCTTTGTAATGAAACATAACACCCAGAAATTAGTAACATAACAGGGTATAAATCTAAAAGGAGTCCCAGTAAGAAACGATGTGAAGCTTTGTGGAAGAAACATAATTTGCTTTTGCAAAATCTACTAGTGCTCTATTTGAGCTTACAAGTGTATATAGTATATACCTGTCCCATTAGGATAGCAACGAACACATCTGGTTTGGTATTTTAAAGAAGACTCCCTCCTTTGCTCAGGCTGGGACATGTTTCGTAGATCATAGACATTTACTCGCCGCCCTGCTGTTGCAACAACCAAGTGATGACCAACAAGAGAAAGGGAATACACGCGTTCTTGCTGTTGGTATGTTCCAACAAGTGTGCGATCTGGCCCGCTTGCACCTCTAGGGTCCCAGCACTTCAATGTCTTATCCCAACTGCCCGTGATCACTTGGCCTGACATGATATACAAAAAGATATCAGCATCCATCATAAAAAAGCAAAAGGTATCAGAATAAGCACGCTAAGTATCTAGTCCTTGCAAAAGAAAAAAACGTGTCGCCACATAAAACAATTTGTTCATTAGTCTACATATGGCCAAAAAAAAAATCAGCTGCACCACATAGAGGGTTGCGATTAGCCGTATATGATGGAAAGAAAAAGAAAAGCACGAAGCCTTCACATATAATTTTACAGGCATAACTGAAATTATATCTCCGGTGACAAAGATTAGTTAGTACTTACTAATACAATAATAGGAAAAGATTCTAATTATTATGCCTTTGTACAACCCCAAAGAATTGTTTGACTAGATTTAATGCTATGTTATTTCTTTTTAATTCTAATTACATGCAGTAGAACTCTTAATGCAATTTAGTTATCTCGGTAGTTGAGATAATGTCAGCGTTGGCGCTATTTGTTGAACAGAAGATGGCTAAACAAGTAGATTACAGTTTGTAGCCCCAGTAGGGAAAATAATTACCAGATGGTCATTGGTTGTGAGGAAAGTTGAAAATCAATATTCTTTAACATTAAACTTCAGAATTAAAACACAATGGCTTAATAAGGACAACAATACAGCTACCTGCAGCATAAGAATACTCTACACAACGGACAGGAGCATCATGTCGTCCCAAAATATCCTCCTTGCCAGAACTAAAGACATACCTACAATAAACAGTTAATAGGAAACATTAGGAAAGCTTTTTCACCTGTACATCGGCAGGATGGTTAATGTCAAAGGCAAATTCATCAAACACAAACTTATATAAGAAAGTTCCCATTTCAAAATAACTAGTTACCCAGTATATCATTTCTGTTGACCACAGTCAAAGAATTTATGAAATAGAACATGCGCCACTGCAATATGGAACATGCATCACTAAAGTTCAAAGCGAGCAAGAAACTGAACTAAGGTTTCGGTAGTTCAATAATTCCCTAGAGAAGAGTATATCATTAAAAAGAAATGAATAACAAATTCATCATCAACTAAACTACTGCTTAGATGGAAGGAATTTTGAAAAAAAATCAGCTATATAGAATAAGTTTGACATAAGTAAAAGAGAAAGTAATATTGTAAACAAAATCTTCGATGTCTGCTGCATCAAGCATTATTCAGGACTTCTATAATTTTGCTCCCACATTCACTCATACCCACATTTCAAATTTTTCAAGAGCAGAGCCACTTAACACTTGCTAACATGCAAGTAAAAGAGTGTTATTTTTTCTAACTGTCGCAATGACAATATTGCAAAGATTGGCTTTAAGGTGTGTTGCAATGCCACTTCCCTTAAGACCTTATTCATCCCCATTGTTCTTTTTGGGTTGATGACTTGGGATGCATGGAGCCATCAAAGTGCCTCCCAAAACACAATGAAACATGAACTCCAGCTACCTTTGTGCAAACACAAAATCATATAATTCCATCAGCTCTCCACCCATCTAATACTTTTAATCCAATTGTTCAACTTCTAAATGTACAAAAGTCTGCAACTCAATAGGTGATAAGACCGATCAAACGCACAAGGCATGAATGCAGAGCTACACCTACACTGGATGGAGGCAATAACTTTTACTCTAATAGTAAATTAGGACAAGGACCAAATAAAACAATTATAGAATAAAACAATTATAGAATTTAAGGTTTCAAATATCAAATTTAAAATTTCGACAGCGAAAGTGAAGCTTGTCCAAAGACTACGAATCAGTAATGAGCCCCTGTTAAAGAAACTACCATCTAACATTAAATTAAGAAAATACTTATCAATTGCCACTTATCTACTGCTTACTCAAAATAATAGTGATAATAATTGTAATAGATGAAAAATGGACTAGCAAATCATCCATGTCTAATCTAAGTCCCAAAAAAGGAACAAGAAAAATCACCACTAGTTTACTAATTGCAGCATTTTATCAAATTATGGCCAAACACAGGCAAAATCTACAGCAATAGGAGAGATCTTTCCACAGTAATGAATCCAAAAAAGTACAAATGTGAGGTCAATAAGGCGAAAAGTGGAGAAGACGACATCAAAGGAGCTCATCCGTTACCTGCGAACCGTGTGATCCGCGCAAGCGCTGAACCCAGAGGAATCATCATGGAAGCAGCAGTCGAGAACCGGCCCCCCGTGCACGAACTCACCTTTGAGCACGTTCGCGCCCGCGTCGTAGAGCCGAACCGTCTACGATCAAACACAGATCCGGCCAAGAATTAGGGTTTTAGAGGGGTGGGGGGTGCATCAAAGGAGGGGTAGAGGGGAGAGAAGAAGGGTTTGTTACCTTGTCCCAAGAGGAGACGAGGAGGTGGTCGCTGTGGTTGGAGAAGCGGAGGTTGGAGATCCCGTCGGAGGGAGGGTTGGCGAGCTCCCTCCCGCTGCTGGGAGGCGGGGCGGCGCTCATATCCGAGATAGGCTTAGGGTTACGATTAGGGTTAGGGTTTTGAGGAGGAGGAGGCGGAGGAGGTGGAAGACGAGGGTTTTTGAATTTGAAAACTAACGGGCAAATCGGAGTCGCGAGAGAGAGTGAGAGAGAGAGAGAGAGAGCTTCGCGGACGGGGAGGTTCAAAATTCGGAACGGAATTTAAAATAGTTCAGGGGATGTGAGATCAGATATTATTTTTTTTTTTTTTTTTTTTTTTTTTTTTAGGGTCAATCATGTACAGCTTCTCGTAAATAAATGAATTACAAATAAATTCATACAACGTACAATTTTTATAAATTATTAATTTATGCAAAAGTTATAATATTTTCAAATATATTTCTATCGTTAGAATCCGTAAGAAAAATCTTAGTTAACTATAGTTTAAATACTTTATCCGAATTAATTTGTAATATTTATATCTGCTTATATTATGTTGTTATAACTTTTAAAGTAACGTATTTATGATGAAAAAAGTGGAAATATAAATAGTTTTCTAACGGTTCTCTAACGGTAACAAATCAGAAGAACATATGTGAAAATATTAGGACTTTTGTAGAAATAACTTATGAAAATTAAACTTTACGAGAATATATTTGCAATTTACTATATTTGCGAAAAACCCTATTTATTTGTGTATAAAATCATTTCCTTCAACTCTATTGTTCTAGAGATAGCCATTTATTATTTTTTCTAATAAACGGAGAACTAAAGTACCCTTTTAATAAAAAAATAAAAATAAAAAAAAAGGCAAAAAAATTTGAATCTTTTGATTGATGTGGTTTAAAATACCTACCAACTATGCTAGTAACAATGGCAATTTTAATATTTTTGTTTTATTGCCGTCACACCATGTTAACTAATGCGATTATTATCGATAGTTTAGGTAGAATTTTTGTTGAGTATTATTGTTTCATTAGTTATTAGCTATTAATTATTTTAATTTTGTTTGCTAAACTAATTTAAATTATTAAATTTGATAAAATTATGGATAATACATAAATAAATAAATTGAAAAATAAGGTTAACTTTTAAATAAGTGCTCATGACTTAAATATGGACCTTGCCGTGCTGGACCAAAACTATCAAGCCTTCCTAAAAATTTTAATTTTTTTATTTTTTAAAAAATATGTACAGCTTAAAATATAAATAAATAACAAATTATTTTATTGAAATTGATATTTTAATTAAAAATTTTAAAATTTATAAAAATAATTATAAAATAATAATTTTTTTTTATTTTTTTAAAAATTTTGAGAGGATTTTCAGATTAATAGATTAAAATTGTTTGGTCCATTGGACCAAAAATGCTCCTCCCAAGATTTGCGGCGGCAGACTTCGAGAGAAGAGCTCATAGGCCTGGCACGATATAGACTTGTGTCGGGCCATACCGTGCTGTGTCACGCCGTCGAGCCTAGAGAAGAGACTCAAGTCTCAACACGGCCCTAAAGTTCGGCCGAGTTGAGCCGACACCGGTGCTACAACACTTATGCCGTGCTGTAGCCTACTTGCTTTATATTCTTAATTTTATTTAATTGTACAGAGATAGATAGTGTATTTATTTTAAAAAAAATTTGAAATCATAATTTAGGCAAATCATGTAAATATAAAATAAAGTCTTTTTGCATAAAAAAAAAACTTACTAGTTTGGAGATTTTGCAAAATCTTGATAATCATTTTGAATTTTACAAATACAATTTGAACTTTTAATAAACTATCCAAAATATTCTCTTTTTTTTCGGTTCATCCCCGCCCTCTCCTTCTCCTCCTATTTCTTTTTCCTTCTCCTTCTCCGCCACCACCTCTGCATTAATGCCGCACTTGTTTCTTTTTTTCCACTCGTTTGTTTTTTTTTTCCTTCTGCTCTTATTTATCTCCATTTTCGTCATTTCTTCCTCTCCTTCTTCTACTACTTCCTTTCTATTTTCCTCCTCCTCTTCCTCCACCGCCCTTACATCGACGCCACCCTCCGCTCTCTTATCTCGCCCACACCTCTACCAACGCTAGCAAAGGGCGAGGGAGCATAGCGAAAAAAGATATAGAAGGTGGAGAACAAAAGGAAATAAAAAGAGAAAAGAAAAATATTTTTCTCTTGTAAAGATTATTATGTGTTGTCGCTGCTATAGGAAAAGCCAAAAATCAGAGGAGAAAGAAAAAAAAAAATGAATTTATACTATTTGAGACGAAAATTACACAGATTAAGATGAAAAATCACACTGTTTGAGACGAAAGTTGCACTAAAAATTATATTTATTAAGCAAAAGTTATACTCTTTAAGTAAAACATTATACTGTTTTAAACAAAGCTTGTCCTCTTTGAGCGAAAGTTGTACCATTTTGAGACAAAAAGTGCACTCGTTGAGGACATTTGAAACTATTTGAGATTAAGTTGCATAACAAAAATGAGAAGTTGCACTGTTTCAGATAAAATTGCAATATTTGAGATTAAATTAATCTATTTGAGACTTACATCATTTAAAATATTTGAAACTAAGTCTCAAACTTAGTAACTTAGTCTCAAATAATTTTAAATGATATAATTTGTCCCGAAAAAGTACAACTTTTATTTATATAATGCAACTTAATCTCAAATAATTTTAAATAGTATAATTTCGCTCAAAAATTATAATTTTCGTCTCAAACAGTGCAACATTCGCTCAAACACTATAATTCTTATTTCAAATAGTACAACTTTCACTCAAAAAGTGCAAATTTTATCCCAAACAGTATATTTTTTTCTCAAACAGTACAACTTTCGTTTAAAGTGTGCAACTTTCATTCAAAGAATGCAGCTTTCACTTAAATAGTATAACTTTTACTAAAAAAATGTAACTTTTGTCTCAAACAATACAATTGTTGCCTGAAAGAGTATAATTTTCGTCTTGAACAGTGCACTTCTTCTTATTTCTCTTCTGGTTCTTAGTTTTTTCTATAGTAGCGACAACACATAATAGTCTTCACATAAGGAGAAAAACATATATTTTTATTTTCTTTTTCACCCTTTATATTTTTTTTCACTATAACACTCTCTTCCTAGCCCTTTTGCCTCAACCAACGCTCTCTCCCTTGCCCTTTTGCCTCAACCATCGCCCACGCCCGATGCGCTTTCCCTCCCTTTCGTCCTCAAATCTTTCGATATCTTCGTCGCGGTCGCGCTTTCCCTCCCTATCGTCCTCAAATCTTTCGATATCTTCGTCGTGGTCGCCATCTGCAACCACACACTCCGCCGCATACTCACTTCCGTAATTTATACCATATCCAAACTGCCATCGGTAGAGATGGACGAGGTAAGAGAGCGAAGTATGACGTCCTTGTAGGGACAGTGAAGGAAGAAGAGGGGGAAGCGGAAGTGAAAGCAGGAGTAGAAGAATAGGAAGAATAGAAAGAAATGACAGGAAAGCGAGAGGAGAGGACGAAACGACGATAAAGAAAATGAACAGAAACGAAAAAAGAAAAACAAACAAGCAAAAAAAGAAGACGAAAAGAGCCGGACATCAATATAGAAGCAGTTAAAGAGAAGAAAAAGGGTGAGAACGACAGGAAGAGATGAAAAGAAAGAAAAGACGAGGAAAGAGAAAAACAAATGAGCAAAAAAAAAATAAAAATAATATTTTGATCAATTTACTAAAAATTCAAACCGAATGTGCATTCAAAATAGCAACCCACTATTATAAAATCTCAAATTGGAGATTTTTTTTATGCAAATTGGCCATAAAACAAATAACACTTTACAATACCGAATAATTATGAAGAAATGAAAACACGGAGCAACACCAAAAAAGAACAAGAAACAAGAAAAAGTGTCGGAACGATGATGCGAAAAAAGTTCCATTGCAAACAGTGATTGAACTGCATATTATGATTCAGGGCAAAAATTCTATACATGTACAGCTACAGAAATATGTAGTTCTAAGAATAAATATCGTTTAATTTCACACAGCCCTCGCTCCGATCCGTCAAACAGATACTATTTTTTGTTCATTAAAATCAGCCTATTTACCTTTTAATATTGGTCGAATAGACCGGGAAACAGTCGGGGCACAGAGGTTGGCCTCTTACAACTTGTGGACGATCCGACGTGCGAATCAAAACTAGCGCTTCATGCGTGTTCTTCTTGATGCATATGACTCACGACCTCTCCTTGGCTGTCGAGTGGCATGTACTGAGCCATAATAGCCCTAATCTCGGAGTCCATGTATGACTGAGAGAGAGAGAGAGAGTGAGAATTATGATAGTGGGCTCAAAGAAAAATATATGAATGTGTCAGCATATTTACCCTTAATCTATACTTGTACACAACATATGCTCCTGCCGCAACAGCGGCCAAGATTATCGTAATCACCCAAACAGCAACCCATGTTGCTTTCGCTTCACTTGCTCTCTTACCTGCAAATTTTCCATTCCGATGTTTTCAAATGATATTATTTGATGGGAGTCCTGGGATACAACCAAAACCACATTATTATTAAAAAGAAAATAAAATAAACTTGTATGAACTTACTAATGCAAGTATCGTGCTCCCTGATGTACAAAAGGTCTCCGCTGCAGGTGCAATCGTAGCTTCCCCATGTATTTTTGCAGCTGCATTCAGTGCACTGGCAAGCTTTTTTCTCCTTGCATTCATCAATATCTACAAATGTGAAAGGAGAAATGTAGTGCGACCACTGATATGTTGAGCAACCAGATTTACTTGTTTTGCATTTCTTCAAATAAATGTTTCTAACCATATAAATATAGAATAAGGGAAGAGGCCCATTCTAAGTCAATTAAGTGGTTAAGGAAGAATGATACCTTCACATGTTTTAACACCATCGCCATTGAACCCAGAGGGACATTGGCATTTGTTATCTCCCACTTCCTAAATAAACCAGATGAATAGATTACAAGAATCACTGAAGAAAGAGAGATAAATAGATCAAAAGAATCACTTTAAAAAAGAGCAATCTAATAAAGGATAAGGCAAAATTGGTCCAGATTTTGCAAACTTAATGGATCTAAACTAACCTGGCATGCAGAGAAGGTGTTGCCGTCATGACTGCCCTTCCAACAGCCCCCGCTGTTTATCCGGCATCTTCCAGGCCCAAAAGCTGCACCGCAAAAAAAGAATTCACAGTGCCACAATAAGCGTAAGCTTGCAGAAAAGTATATATTGCTAGAAGAAATTCTTGAACTCATAAGTGGAGATAAGTATCTATCTTCCAACACAGCTGAGAGAGAACACGGTTATGAAACATATATGAATAAAGTGCTATAATAATCTCAATATATTATGCTACCAAAACATCACAAAAGAGATTTTCCTTGCTTTTCATGAATTGTAATCTAATAAGATCTGTGTATTTATCAGAGAGCAGTATTGAGAGGTTGCAACTGAACAAACACCATTGGAAAACTCGAGAAATAATATGCATTGTTGATAATGAAAAGCTACTTGCTCTCATCCTACTCGAACGTGCATCTACCCATCCAACTTCCTTCGTCCAGTTATGAATAAGAAACAAGCAGGACAAAATAAGTTATCGACTAGGTATACACAATATGTCTGTAACAAACCTCCTAACAAGTTATGAGTAACAACAGCTTCTTTTTGAGGTGTTGAGATAAAGTTAATCAATTGAAAGATGTAGCTTGACATACTACATTATTTTAAACTGTGTTCCCTGTAAGCCTATTATATAGCATTGACAAGAAAGTCTGTGCCTTTCATCCTGTATGCATCAAGAAAGAGGCTCAGGCTCAATCTAAGCAACCAGCTATTAAAGGGAAAAGAATTACCTTCACAATTGCTATAACCATCACCTTTGAACTGCACACCATCAAACACAGGGCATTCACAAACTCTGCCACGAAAGGTGTCCTGGAAAAAAGACAGCTGTCACGATATAAAAGTTTTAAGGAGAAAGCAGGCTCAATAATTATTCAATCAGTACCTTGCAGGCTGTAATGTTGGAAGCTTTATCTTGCCAGCATCCACCATTTTCATTCAGGCATTCATTTGTTTCAATATCTGTATTGAAAAATCACAGATCAACTTCCGTTTTTTCAATTTAACAGCAAGAAAGGAATTGTGTGAATGAATATACTAGTCCAAATTTGCTCTCACCATCGCTCAAACAAGCAGCTGGCTCAGTAGTTTCCTCAAAACCAGCACAAATGGCTTTCAGAACAGCTTTTTTCTCGAGCTTTCCTGCAATTTAACAGTTAACACAACTAAGGCTGAAAATCAGCTAAAGGTAGCTAGAAGTTCTCCAAGACGTTACCGCGATATTGTCGACTGTTGACAACAAGGGTAGGTAGTATGGTAACATCTCCCCTTGAACCTTTTCCAATCTGCAGATAATTTACATTAAATATGAGGTACAATATACTGAATGAATCCAAGCTTCGAAGGTTGCAAACAAGCATTACTCCTGATACTTCAGTTCGATACATCTGACAGATCAACAGACATAAAATATATACTTCACCTGTGCATCTTGTTCCATTTTCAACATTGGATTGTCAGAATCGGCATCTGGATCTCCCATGCACTTCTCAATCTTCTTGGCATCTAGCCCTGTCAAAAGTAACCAACATTATTATCCAATTTGTGTCATTTTCATCCATGATGATTGTAGATATAGCATGATTGAAATTTAAGAAGTAATATTGACAGGAAAGCAGGCCTACCTAGCGATTTAATAACAGTGTCAGCACAATCCTTGTTATACTTTTTCTCCTTCATAGGGCACCTGATGTGAAAATCTGTCGCATAATCCCACCAGACCCAGGGTCTTTTGCTTTCATTAGCAACGTTAAACACACAAAGCTGTCTCAAATTCTCCACAACCACATCCTTGCCTTCATAACCACTGCTAAAATCTTGTTCAGGATCAGGCGCACAATATCTTCCGTGGTTAATGCATTGAGACTTGCACTGTTTGCTGACAGTAAATGCTTGAGGACAGTACCAAGTTATATAATGGGGTGTAAACTGACTATAACCTCCTTTTTCAAGTAGTTGAGCTGCACCCTTAAATTCCTTTACGAAATCCATTAACATATCACACTTGGGTCCACACTCATCATTGCTGTTAGTCCATAGCTCATACTCCACACGATCATCTGGGTGTGGAACAGACTCCCTCCAGTCAAGGTTCACATTGACCATATCACCGCTTCTAACAGCCTTCTTTAATTGTTCACCAAACTTTTTATCGATAAGTGCAGAAGGGATTGTTATATTTTGTATATATTTTGCAGAATCATCATCCTCTCGGGGCAAATCCATGGTTATTAAGGGTTCGTCCTTGTCATCTATAACTAGAACTGCCGAAGCGCCAGCATTTTGAGCATTCCAAACCTTCTTAGCAAAAAGGCAATCTGTATAGGCACAGAATACACTTAGGACTATACAGTTTGAAGGTTGAAGTTTCCAACAAAATCAGTGGATGGGCAATAACATATCCTTTAGCAGCAAAATAAGACTAGAATGACCTTTAAAAAGTTACTGCAGGCTTGTAGAAACACCTCTGATATTTTCTGAATTAACTGTTTAAATAAAGACGAGCTGCAGCACAGGCTATTGATTTTGGAAAAAAAACAATGATTTGAATGCAAATCTCTTACGACAGTGAGGTGGGCAGGATTCTCAATAACAAAAACCAGGGCATCAATTTTCTAACAGTAAATGCTACATAAGGTGGGGAAGTGTAGAGCAGCTTTAAGAAATGATTGGATTTTCTCGAATTTTCTGACACTTTGAGACTCCAAGCACAGAATTCAAATGGGATTCAAAAGATGAATGATCATTAAGTAAGATGATGCCTCGAAGGGAAGCAGCTATAAAGACTACATAATTTATATAACCATACACAACACACAGAAGGAGATTCAACCAGATGAATACTACATGTATCAGTATCATGATGTACAAGATAGTATACTATGCATGGGTTCACTTAGCAACAATAGAAAGCAAACCCATTATAATTTTACACAAAAGAAAGTTTAATTGATGATACAAGTGAAAGCTCACAGAACCTTTTTGTTAATACTGATTTAATCTCGCACAACATCTTATATGTGTCATCTGAACACTTAAAATTGGAGATTCTACAATGCATCTGGACTGTAGGATTAAAACGAGAGGGCATCCAATAATTCAAAAAACAAAGAATGATTTTTTTACATGCCGGAAAATACAACTACAAGAAATCTCTGGGATCTATTTACAAATTAATATGTGCTATTGATGCAAAATCTTATTTCTGGCAGTTCAAAGCTGCTAATCAATATAAGCCCAATCCAAAAGAGCAAGACGGAAACAATGTGCGTTTTATGAACATTCATAAATGTTTTTCCCAGCCAGAGAACTTACTCAGAAAAAAAATGAGATTCCTATTGAATAAAGTACACGAATAATTCCAATATGTGAACACACTCGAATGTTTTCCACAATTAGCTTGAGAAAAATGAATCAAGTCTCGAACTTTACCAAAAAAAAATATCAAGGATTCACTTCATAATTCATCGCATTTGTTCAAGAACAACTCGAACTGGCTTATCCTCGACCATCTAAATCTCCTATTTCATAGCAAAAACAATCCCCACAATTCACCAACAACAAGAGCAATTTTTTTTTTTATTAAAAAAAAAGAACACTAAAAAAACAACTTTTGATCCAACAATTTATTAGATTAACAACTCAGATCCAAAATTCGTGCTTATGATCCGATCCGAATAAGATTTAACGAAAAAAAAAAAGAAAGAAAGAAAACGACGAGATGATCACATTACCCCCGCGATCGATGAGGAGGAAGTTGGGGAGCGCCCCGGGCTTGGCGTGGAACGACTCGGCGAACTCCTCGCACGCGTCGGCGTTGTTGCCACCCTTGGGGTACACCACCGTCCCCGCCATGCTCCCCCCGTACTGCGGGATCCCGAAGTTGCCGATGGCGCTGTCGTGCTTCCCCCGCAGCTCGGAGGGGGAGATCACCATCAAGCTGTTCTTCTCCACCACGAACCTCCCCTCCACCGCCGTCCCCACAAACCCTAACCCTACCGCAACCGCCACCACCGCAGCCACCGCCGACGCGAGCGGAATCCCTCGACCCACCCCGTCGGATCTCCTCCCCATCTCCGCCGCAAACCCTACGAAGAGCGAGATCGAAGCCGAGGTTACGGATCGGAGGAGGAGAAGGAGAGGGATTCGTCGGGGGCTTCGAACGCGTTCTCCGAGAGTGAGGAGCGAGGGTGATAGAGTAACTCGAGCTAATGAGCCTCTGGTGTTAATTCTCTTTTTTAATTATTTTTTTTAATATTTTATTTAAAAAAAAAAATTCTGAGAGAGCTTTGCGGAGTTATTGACCGGTGACGTCGGAGAAGGTCCGAGAGAATGCTGTTCGGTGTACGGAGCTTATTGCTCGGACCATGTGCATACCGTCGCCTCAAACACCGCTTCTATGGAAAACGTTTGATTGATTGCATAAAATTATAACTGTAGTGTAGTTTTAATTATATTAAATATTATAAATACTTAAGGGTCGGGTCAAATGCATACAGGTCCCTGCAAATATAGTCAATTGCGGAAATATCCCGGCAAAAGCGAAATTAGGTGAGATATCTCTGCAAAAGTCCAAAAATATACAGATATGTCCCTGCCGTGTCTTTTGCAGGGACATATCTGCAAAATATTCTTGCAGATATGTCCCTGTAAAAGCGAAACTAGGTAGGATGTCCCTACAAAAGTTCAAAGTATGGAGCTATGTCCTGTGCCTTTTGCGGGGACATATCTACAGAATATGTCCCCTGCAAAAGGCACGCGGCGGGGACATATCTGCATACTTTTGGACTTTTGCAGAGATATCTCATCTAGTTTCGCTTTTGCAGGAATATTTCCGTAATTGACTATGTTTGTAGGGACCTGTACGTAAATAATCCAAATTTAATGCACTTGTGAATTTCATTAATTAAATTTGGTTATACGCGGTTCTAACTGTACTAGAATTTTAATTGCATTCAAATCTATATATGATAGGTATTTAATTTAATACAATTGAATTCAAAATAGTAAGAATTAAACCCACATTGATCGCAGTTGAAAAGAATAATTTTAAACAAGAGGTGAAGTTACCTACATAGTCATCTTTCAGTCCGAAAAAGGGAAAAAAAAAAATATATTGAAGGTAATCTCACTATCCCACAAGCTGAATAATAAAATATGTAGATATATTTGTTGATTGCTTGCTGCTAAATAAATTATTGATAACTATACTATTGTCTATTAGAACCAAGCAGACATAATATAGGCAAACATAAGTATTGTATTTGAAACTTCATATCTATATATTTAAATACTGCACTCACAATAATATTTTGATATCAAAATTTAAAATTTTATATTTTATATATATATATATATATATATATATAGAACTTAACAACTATCTTTATTAATATTTAAGTCATTAGTCTTTATCAGTGCTGACTTAGTTGGATTGAGAGATGTCGGTTGGATGATGCTGGGCTGCAGGAGGTTAAAAAATTGGGTGATTTGGGTGAATAGTATGATCTATGAATTAATCATCGAGGGTGGATCTAGCGGGGTGGAAACCTTGAAAACATACACGTGTGCGTCTTTATTGATAACGTGATGGGACTACATATATATATATATATATATATATATATATATATATATATATATATATATATATATATATATATATAGAGAGAGAGAGAGAGAGAGAGAGAGAGAGAGAGAGAGAGAGAGAGAGAGAGGAATAGCACGAAGCACTCGATGCTACATCCAAACCGCACATCTCTCAATCCAATGGCAAAAACTTGATAGCATGACTTGATGCTATTAATAGCATAATGTAGCCTAGTTATCTCTCTCTCTCTCTCTCTCTCTCTCTCTCTCTCTCTCTATCTATATATATATATATATATATATATATATATATATATATATATATATATATATATATATATATATATATATATATATATATATATATATATATATATAAAATTGAAATCACTATCTTAAGAAATGTAAGTGAGCTGGTGCTTGTAAGTTTTACAACTTTTTTGGATTCATAGATGTGTGGTTAAGATGATGTGGGACCCCTTGGGTTAAGTGGGTGGTTGGTTGAATAGTATAATCTAACGGATGAAAATAATCGAAGGTGTAGATCTAACGGTAAAAAAATCACAAGCACCAAGGGTTTGGTGCTTTTACAAGCACCATAGCCGGACTATAGCATCAACTAGTTGATGCTTTCGATTTTTTTGCTCTTGGATCAATCCTCTTAATTATTTTTAACCATTGGATTAATATTATTATCCAATAAAGACCACTCAACCCTAGAAAAACCTCTTAACCCTGAAGGGAGTACTATCATCCTAACCGTATAATTTTTTATCAAAGGACTAGAGAGTACTATCATCCTAACCGTATAATTTTTTATCCAAGGACTAGGGAGTACTATCACCCTGACCGTATAATTTTTTATATAACTAGGCTGGAATACTATTAATAGCACCAATAGCTTGATGCTATTGATTTTTTAGCCTCTGAATTAAGAAATTGGTGGTTAGAATGATACGGGTCTCATAGGGTTGAGTAAGTGGTTGGTTGAATAGTAAAATATAACGGATAAAAATAATCAAAGAGTTAAATCTAACGGTGAAGAACTCGATAACAAAAAATTCTTAGTGCTATCGATACTACCCCGACCGGACTCTCTCTCTCTAGATATATATATATAGAGCGTGGTGTTTGAGCTTTAGTTGTACACTAGGAACAGGCAAAATGCTTTTCTTGTTAATTAATACATAATTCCGAGTGTCACGCTTTGTGCATGTTGAAGGTGAAAGGTGTGTGACTCCGTTATTTATTTATTTATTTGTTTTGTTTTGAAAAAAATTGTCTTATACTTAGGTAATAGATAACTTAAGTATCATTTTCATTAGTATCCAATGAGTGCAAATTTAGCTTTTCCTTTGATTTGTCCTGTAATAGTGATAACTAATTTTGTTTTAATATTTAAATATATTAAAATTTTAAAATTATTATTTTTCAATTGAAATTAACCTTATCCAATGGATCTAATTGATATTCTCTTTATTTTTTTGCTACCTTCTTCGCCAAATAAGAAGAAAATAGGTGGATCAAATTTATTAAGTATTACCAAATTCTAATAATGAATCAATAACCAGCAAAAAATATACAAAACTTATATGAATTATATAAATTATTTTGAATCAGCTATCTAACCTTTTAAAATATTAATTTTATCATCCAACTTTTAATTTATTTGATTTGAATCAATCAATGACACTTTGACGGTAAAATTTAAGCAAATTACTTATTTTAATGAATTTATAATGGTAAGAATGGTATGAAACATACTAACTAATCTTGTAAAGATAATTAAGCAGCGCATTCAAATTTTAAATTTAAAAGATTATTGATTGATTCAAATTAAATAAATTAAAATATTGAATAGTAAAATTAAAATTTTAAAAAATTGGATAGTCAGATCAAAATAGCTTATCTAAACTTATTTTTGGGTATCAAAATTAAGTATCACTACAGCATCTTGCAAAAGTGTGAAACTTTTTCCATGAGAATGTAAGGAATTATATATATTTTTCTCAAATAATTAAAAATATCTAACCTGAAATATTTTATTTTAATTGGAGAGAGAAGCTATTGGTAGGGCTTCATTATAGTGCTTCATCTAATCAAGATATTAATTAATAGCACTATATCAAGGAATTTTGCATAAAATTTTAGGACTTAGGGCTTATTTGGTTTACCTATTTTAGATTATGAAATTAGAATGAAATTCACTGATTCGATAGTTAATTATTACTTATTTTACAAGAATCGGATTATAATTCCTACTCCGTTTTGAAATGATAATATTCTAATTCATTTATAATCCAATTTAGTTTTTTTAAATTCTGAATTGATCCATTTCAAAATAAACTACTCGAGACCCTCTCTTGTGAACACTTTTTCCTCTCTTTCCTTCATCATCCTCTCCTCTTTTAGTCAAAACTTTTCTCAAAATTTTATTAGTGTTCCGATTGTTCATTCTGATTTTCATTTCAATAGTAAACGAAATATTTTTATACGATTCATCATTTCATTTTTCTTTCCAATACAAACCAATTTTATATTTCATTCTCATTCTAATAATCAACCAAACATGCATGTACTTACATTGCGGCGCAAAGATGAAATGAGATATTCAAATGAAAAAAAAAAAAAAAAAGAAATTCTAATTTCTTTTTATTGACAAACTGTGCCTTCATAGATTAGACCAAAAATTATCTAAGAAAATGTAAGTCCTTTCTATTTATGAAAGTGAAAATTTATTGGGAAAAAGATATATTAGGCTAAATTTTATTTATGTTATACAAAAATGTTATATTGATCTATCAACATACAAGTTAATCATATATAGGAAATTTTTAGTAGGGACCAAAATATTTTAAATTTTTTTTATTAATAAATAAACAACTTCGCAGTGGTAGTAAAATTGGATGAAGAGAAGGGCCTGGTTGGTTGATTTTGACGTTCAACTGTTTTTGATCTATTATTGGGATCGCATTAATGTAATGATGATGCACGTGGTAATATTATTGATATTTAAAAACAATCCACAAAATCGATTCTAATTTGAATAAATTATCCTTTGGTTTGCACATTATATTATACAATTAACAAATTATTTACAGATATTAATTACCATTCATGATATGATAAACTAACATATTTTATCTGTAAGATATATTTTGAAAAAATAATTTCAAATATCAAGTATAATATATAATTTTCGGTATTTTCCCACACTCTTCAGCAACTATATAAAGTAAGTTTTTTAAATAAATCAAAAAGATATACTGAACAATATATTCATGCATCTCAAAATAGCAAATAAAATCTAAAGTGTAAAAACAAATGAATAACAAAACAAATTATTGAGAAATCAACAATCAGAGTGGCGCAGCGGAAGCGTGGTGGGCCCATAACCCACAGGTCCCAGGATCGAAACCTGGCTCTGATACAAAAACAGAGAAAGGCTTCCAAACTACTTTTTAAAATTTTATTCTGAATCCATTTCAAAAACTCAAAATCCAAAATAAGAAACAAGTTTTTAAATATTATATATTATATATGGAGCTAGGCTTCTATGCTTTGAAAGTACGAATGCCATCCGATTCAGCGATCGATTCTGTTAGATATGATATATGTTATTAGAACTATCTAGAAATTAATTTAGCCATTAGTGGAAAGGAAAGAATTTAATTTATTTTATTTTTTAAAGAAATTTTACCATTCATGATATGATAAACTAACATATTTTATCAGTAAGATATATTTTGAAAAAATAATTTAAAAGATCAAGTATAAAGTATAAATTAATATATAATTTTGGATATTTGACCACACTCTACGGCAACTATATAAAGTAAGTTTTTTAAATAAATCAAAAAGATATACTAAACAATAAATTGCCTATAAAATCTCAAGTGCAAAAGTAAATGAATTAGAAAACAAATCATTGAATAAACAACAATCAGAGTGGCGCAGCGGAAGCGTGGTGGGCCCATAACCCACAGGTCCCAGGATCGAAACCTGGCTCTGATACGAAAAACAGAGAAAGGCTTCCAAAAAACTTTTTTAAAAATTTTACTTTGAATCCATTTCAAAAACCCCAAATCCAAAATGAGGAACAAGTTTTTAAACTAAAAGCAAAGCAAAATTGAAAAATAACAATGTTAACTTGCACAAACCAAAAGACCAAATCCCAACAAAAATCCATATTAAAAACAACAAAGTTTGTGACACAACTCATGTTCCATCTTTCTACCATTTACTAATAACAATAACAACTCTACAAGCAGCTGTAAGACATAAAACATACCCTAAAAAGTCATTAGTTACTTAACTAACATCATGTTCAGTAAACACCCAGATGAAGTACAAAACCAATAAAAAAAAAAAAGAAAAAGAAGAAAAAAGGATCAGCATAAATGAAATTTCAGTTCATCCAAAAGCTAGTTTCAAATCTTCCATCATCTTTTTCTTACATGTCCAGAAGAGCATTTTCTTTTATCTTAAAAACCTGCAGCAAACAAGCCGAAAAAAAGAAATGAACAAAGAGAACTTCAAATAGGGGCCCCGAGTAACATTACTCGGATAAATGCATAGAAGTAACATGTCAACACTAATGCTATCTCAGCTCAAATTTGATCTGTACCGAAGCACATAATACTCAGTGTCGAAATTATTTTTTCCTTTTTCCTTTTTTTCGGTTCTAGCAAAATGATAGAGGTTTCCAAAAGGCCCAATGTGGTACGGCGCATTTGTAGTTTACTATCTTTCGATCAAAGTATAGCTGTAGCACTTTGCCCTCATGTGCCTTTGTTTTAGTTTTATGCAAGGACCTGCCGTCGAAAACTTAAAACATTTTATATACCACAAGTGCGTAAAGTGCATCGCAAGGTGGTAAGATGCCACACTACTACCAATTTTAGTGGCAAATTCGTACAGAAAACTAAAAAAAGAAGCCGTGGGGGCTGAGGCGAAGTTTCAAATGAGCTATATATATATTCACAGAAAGAATCCTCACCGAATACTTACACGGTTCATGCGATGCTGGTTAAACTGATTTAAGCTCTAATCACGACCATCTCAACTAAGTACGAAACGGCATTGGAGGAAACCTGCAAGAATAAGCAGGATTATAGGTGTAATTATGTTTGATAATCTTATAGGCGCTTTCATATGCACAAAACAAACGAAATATCGTTCAGCTACATCAGTTAAAGTATGCGATAATGATCTACATCAATTGGTAAAGATCCTGGGTGACAAGATATCCGAAAACTGAAAAGCTATTAGATTGAAACAACAAATCAGGATGCTGTGCGCAGAATAATCGTATGCGCACAATAATCTTGCATATACCACGATATAGAGAGCAGAAATAGATGGCGCTTCAAAAGAAAATCAAATTTAACATCACTGATTACTAATTAATTGCTGTTTATCAAATACAAACTAGAATAAAATAAAAACATACAAATGTGAAGTATCACTTTACTGAGTGGCCTTCTCTTCACAATTGACTAAATCGATGCACATGTTTCACTTCAAGCACTTAGTTTGAAAACAAAAATAATAAGGTGCTACTGTTACTATTTATGAAAAATCCATGCAAAAAGCAATTATAAGCGTAGTAACACGAAAACTATAGCAACTATTCTAATATTACAGCTAAACCTAGGTATGGTATCCGAATAACATTACTGTCGAATGCATGGATAGTAGTAAATTTTAGGCATCATAATGGTCACGACAAAAAAATCGCGTCTTAGCGGATGCCAAAGAATTTCGGCGAACCAATGCAGGGATGCGCCACACAACTTAGATAAGATCAGAAACTATACAATTCAGTGAAAGAGATCGCTAACAAAGAACTAACAAGCCGAAAATTCAGGGAGTCACTATACAATTAATCCATTATAATCTAAGGCAAGGAAACTACAGCGCAAAAGAAATTATACTAGGATCGGTATTGACGAGAAGTGCGGTCCCGTCGAAGCCGCAGCTGCCTCCGTTCTGCTTCGTCTTCTGCCAGTAACTATTAAAAGCGTACGAAGCATGCGCAACCACATTATCCGGATAATAACAACTCCCATTAGGCTTAATTTCCTCGCAATCGGCCCCGCCCTCCCCGCACGCGTAATCCATCGCCTCCTGCAGCTTCTCCTCCGGCACCGTCGGCTTCGCCACGCACCACAATCCCCCCATCCCCTCCTCCCCCGACCCCGGGGCCGGCGCCACCGTTGGCGCCGCCGGGCACGGAGGCATCGGCGGGACCGGGAACACATTGGGTGGGTTCGCAGGAACGGGCACGGGAACGGGAAAGGCTTCGGGTGGGGAATTGGGTGCCAAAGCAGGGGTTGGTGGGAATGGGAGAGAAGGGGGCTTGTGGCGCCTACCATAGGCTTCGAAACCAAATGGATTTGAACCAAATCTCAAAGAATACAACTTCCTCCTTGCGGGTTTCGGCTCTTTCACCACCCTAATGTTTCCATTCCTATAAAAACCCAACCTTTCCACAACTTCCAACTGAGAAGATGAAACCAAGCACACAAAGTTAGCATCTTGGAGTAGTAAACTCAACAGAGGCTTGAGTTCAAAGCTGGAGAGGAATGCAGGGTTCCGTAAACACTCGGAGAAGTCGGCGCCGACTTTGATCTCCTTCTCCAGGCCCCATCTGACCACAGAGTAGTGCAGGCTCTTCACAGAGGGAGTGATCAAGCCCCATAAATGCTCACGGCCCCTGCTGCAGAGAATGCCTCTTCCTACTACAATTGTGGTGATGTTCTTTGATGGGAAGTGAGATAGCACATGGGTCCTCAGCCAATTTTCTGCTGCCAAAACACTTGAAGAGACCATAAAAATGTCTCTTTTACTCACTGAGACCCCAGTGGGTTGTGCGTTTGTTGAGTAGGGGGTGAGAAGGGGATCAATGGTTTGCTGGTTTTGCTCATGGAGGTGCACCAACTCAAAAGAAGCTTCTTCTTGACCTGCAACTGGAGTAGAGATTCATGTTCACATGCAAGTTAACAGGAACTTGTAGAGAGAGAGAGAGAGAGAGAGAGAGAGAGAGAGTTTTATACCAGTAAGACCCATGAGAGGGAGAAGGGAGAGGAGGAGGTAAAACCCCACCATCTTCTTCTTCTTCTTCTTCTTCTTCTTCTTAGTTTCTGCTACTCTTTGCTCTCTGAGGGGGAAGGGAAAGGAAAGGTGGTAAATGTAAAACCCAAACAATGCCTTAAACCCTTTGAGAGAGAGAGAGAGAGAGAGAGAGAGGATTGAGTATGAGGGGGTTGGTAAGTACTAAGTAGGGCATAATGTGGTGAGAGACCCTCACCTATAGGAACTTTTGAATAGAGTCCTCAATATTATTTTTTTATTAATACTTTTTAACAAAAATTATATAAAAATTTATTTTAATTATTACTTATTTTGATCTGCCTATCTATTCTTTGAAATATTTTAATTTACTATTCAACTTTTCTATTTATTTGATTTGAGCTAACTTATAATTTTAAAATTTAAATATTTAATTTATATATATTTTATGTAGTTTATGTAATTATGAATTTAGTAAAATAAATTATTAGTTTAAATTTGTCTCTAGAGAGCCATCAAAATGAACAAAATTAAACAAATTAAGAGATTTAGTATTAAGATTAGTTAGAAAAGGTTAGTTAGTTGATTAGTTATATGCACTTTTACCTGGTATTAACTTTTGATTTTTTTTTTTTTGGTTATTTGATTTATTTTAGTTAGTTGTGTTCAAATTTCTATTAAATTTAATAATGAGTGGTAATTGTTAGTAAATTATTGTAATTTTATTTGTGAATAAACAAACAAAGCCATTAAATTTAATAAAATTAGTGAAAATTTTAATTTAATTAAGTAATATTATTTAATTCAAACTATTCAAAAGTTAAGCAATATTGGCAGAAAAAGTCCAAAAAGTATGGCCATTTTGAAATGAGAAATGTCACTTATACACTCATATTATCTAAAAATTTAGACAATATTAATATTATAAAATAACAGATATGATAAGGCTAGTGTTTAAAAAATAATAATAATAATCCATTGGCGCAAAATTTGCAACTTTTTTTTATGAACAAATAGTATTGCTAAAAAAAAAGTGAATAAAATAGAGTTGTACAGATAATATTATTTATTTTAAAAGAAAAATACTATATGTACAATTACATACGGCCAATTTGTATAAAAAATTCATTAATTTTGGATTTTTACAAAAAAGAGCCCAATTTTTTCGATTTTGCATATTAAGTCTGAATTTTCAACAAACTAACTAAAATATTATTATTACTTTTTATCTATCCTCTTCTTTTCTCTCGTTCTTTTTTTTTTCTCTCGCTGAAGAAAGTAGCGGAGGCGAAAACGGTCCGCCTCGCCTCACCCCCATGCTCTCGCCCTCGCCCGCGCACCCCCTGGCCTCCCTTTCTCACCTCTGACCCCGTCGAGGCCACGCCGCGATCCTTCTTTTTTTTTTTCTCCTCTATGACTCCCCTCCATCATCTCCGACGACGACGTATCTCTCGTCTTTTCCCCATCCTTCTCGTCCTCTCCCTCTTCCTCCTCCTCTGCCGTCTCTGACAACGACTCATCTTCGTCGACGCTGATACCGTAAAGGTCGGCGTTGTAGCCTCGGAGCGGGGGGTTCTTAGCAGCGTCGTCGCCGATGCCGTGTCCGTTGACAGAGAGGAGTGGCAAAGAAAATTATAGAAAAAATAAGAATAAATAAATAAAAATAAAATATTTTAGAAGAAGAAAGGTGAAGATGAAATTGTACCGTTAAAATAAAATTACACTGATTTAAAAAAAATGTTGCACTATTATGGATATAAGTTACACTAGTTAAGATGTAAACTGCAGTTTTAAGATGAAAATTATATTCTTTAAACGAAAATTACACTAATTGGGATATATTTATATTGTTTATCCTATTATTTCATTATTTCATATGTAAACTGCATCCATTAATATTAATGTTACACTCTTTAAACGAAAGTTGTACTATTTGAAAGATATTTACACTATTTTTTTTTGTATCATTTGAGATGTAAACCGTATCCCTTTAAGATATATTTATACTGTTTCTTCTCTTGTTATACTGTTTCTACTCTTATTGTACTATTTTTTTTCTTATTACATTATTTTTTTCTCTTAAAAGGTACAGCTGAGCACCTGTTTGGTTCGGGGTTAAGGGGTGGAATAATCTCTTAATCTCGAATTAAGTTATTCCCAAATATCCAATTTAGGGGGTGGGATTAGCTAATCCTATCCCACCACACTACTCCAACCAAATAAAATATTATTTTATTTATTATTCTTCTTATCCCACAAACTCTAATTAAATATTATTTTATCTATATATAAAATAATTCTTAACCAAATACAAAATTACTTTAATCTCATATTAATTCTAAACTTAATTCTATTTCTGAAATAACAAATTTTTTCCATGCCTAAGATACTATAGTAAAAAAAAAAAAAAAAGTATAAAACTAAAAAAAAAGATAATATTGAAAGTTTATCCTATTTTATCTTTTACTTCAATAAGTTCCTAATTATCAGAAATTCTTTTTGACATGCCCACTTTGAAGTTTGAATGTTGAGAGAGAGAGGGGGGGGGGTTGGGAGGAGGGGGCAACCTGTCAGGGGGGGGAGGGGCAGCAAAGGCGTCCTTTGGGAGCAGCGTTTCTGGAGGAGAGGACGGAACGAGGACAGTGGGCGTGGGAAGCGTGCCGGCCCCTGCTTTCTTCTTCTCTCTGCTCACGGACAGAACAGCGCCCAACGCACACCATCATCCTTCACTTTTTCTTTTACTTCATTACTGTCCTCGTACAAGAAAACACGCACAGTCCAATTATTATTATTATTATTATTATTATTATTTTGGTCTTCAAACTGTTAAGATTGGTGACGATTTCATTTTAAAATTTTAATTTATTATAATTTTTTATTTAAATCTTTTAGATTATTGTAATTAAATTTTACCGTCCAATTTATTACCAACTCATCGATTATTGTATCACTGCATAAGTGTCACATAAATAATGTGTCAATATTATTATATTATATAAATTCATAAGCCATAGTATGATTTGATGTATCTCTTTGCATTTAAATTTAAATTAATTAATTTATATTTTAATTTAAATTTATTTTTAAATAAAATAAATAAAGTTGATAGCGTCTTCATGTTTATCTCTCAACACAAAGTCTAACTGTTTCACATTTATAACGAAGCTTTATTTTAAAAAATTAATAAAATATGTAAAAATTAATTGTAACGATATAAAAAAATTTAAGATAAAAATGACAAGAAATTAAAGACAAAGAACCAAAATGTCGAGGTGTCCTGTAGTTTCAAGACCAAGAGTATAATTTAGTGGTTTTGCAAATTTGTCCAGTGCAGGCGTGAGGAGGAGTGTTAAATATAAAAATATTTAAATATCGTTTTTTAACCGTATAACTTTTTAGCGTTATAAAAAATAAAAGTTATATCCTTTTGTATTTTAGAAAAATTTATTTTTTTTGAAATGGTAGAGTGTTACAGATAGTACTTTTCTAATAAGGGGGAAAGCATTCAAGGCATACGGACGCAGTGGTACAGCGGGTGCAGCCAATAATTTCTAGCAATTAAGAAATCATCACGTGATAATGTGCTTCTTTGCCCACAGGAGTCGGTTGTAAATAATGTGGTAAAGTTCAAATACTATGGCAGAGTGTTTCATAATTTTTTTTTTTTTAGTATTTTATAGTTTATTATTATTAGGCTATATATATTATTTTTATTTTTTTCGTTAATATTTTATTAAATTATATATAAAAAATTTTAAATATTTTATCGAAGTTTATCAAATATTTATTTTAGTATTTTTTAATTTTAACTTTGTTACTGATTTAACGAAAAAAATTAGTAAAATCGATAATGAAAAGATAAAAAACAAAAACCACGTGGGGGGTGTTTGGCCTGGTTTTTAAAAAACGTTTTTGGGTTGAGAAGCGATTTTTGGCCCAATAGAGTGTTTGATCATATCTACATATATTAAAATATAATATATATTTATAAAAAAAATATCTAAAATATATTATAGTTTTATTTTTATCTTTTCGCTAGTTTTTTCGTTAATATTTGTTAAATTATATACAAAAAACTTTAAATATCACATCTAAGTTTATCGAATATTCATTTTAGTATTTTTTAGTATTAACTTTGTTACTGATTAAATGAAAAAAATTAGTAAAATCAATAATAAAAAATAAAAAATAAAAACCATATGGGGGTGTTTGGCCTAACTTTTAAAAAGTGTTTTTGGGTTGAAAAACGCAATTTTCGGCCCAATAGAGTATTTGATAATCTCAGTTTTAAAATCTGCTTCTGCTTTTTAAAATCTGAAAACTAATTTTGAATGCCCTAAAATTAGAAGCGAGAAAAAATTTTTCTTGAAATCCGGTCTTACATTTACCAACCGTTTATTTCGTTAAGAAATAAACTTAGCTAAAAATGTAAATCAACTAGAATTTGAACTCGGGTCTCGAATACCAACCATCAAGCCTTTTGCCACTAGAGACGGTCGGTTAAAAATCGCAGATATGAGAATTGAACCTAAAGGGTGTGTTTGGTTTGACGTAAAGCGGGAAAAAAAAATTTTCGGTGGAAAAAATTTTCCGTGGAAAATTCTTTTTACGTAGTTTGTTTTTTTTTTTTTTTTTTTTTTGGTTGAATGGTTGAAAAAGAAAGAGTATATTTTATTATTATTATTATTAGGCTATATATATTATTATTATAATTTATATTTATAAGTTAATTATATTAAAATTATATAATATAATAAATTGATAAGTATATAACATAAGATATGTATTAGTCTGTATATAATACTATATAAAAATATAAAATTAGTTTTTCTTTACTGTTGTTTGGTTGAAAAAAAAATTATAAATAAAAAATTATTATATATATATTTTTTATTATATATATTATAAATATTATCTATATATAATAATTATTGATATATAATAATTATCATATTACATATATTAGTATTATAATATATATTTATAAAAAAAATATCTAAAATATATTATACATTAATTAAGTATGTAATATAATATTTAATAATGTATATTTAATACTGTAAAATAAATTATTATTTATTTATAAATAATATATATATAAAATATAAAATATCATACAAAAATATATTTAAATAATAAAACTTATATATATATATATATATATATATATATATATATAAAAGAGGGGGAGAGAGTCCACAGGTCCACGAGGTTACCCTGTGGACTCTCTCTCTCACGCGGTCCACGAGGCTCCTAGCCTCGTGGACCGCGCATACTCAAAAGCTGTGAGCCCCGATTTTGGTGGCTTCAAGTTTTCGTTTTCCGCAGCCAGCGAGCGGAAAACGAAAAGGCTATATTTTCCGAGAATATGTAAAAGATGTTTTCCAAAAAAAATTTTTACAGGTAACCAAACATGAGAAAAAATGTTTTCAGCAGAAAAAAAATTTTCAAGGCATTTTTACATCTAACCAAACACAGCCTAAAATGGAATATGCTGTGTTACATGGTAGGGTACAGGTACGTGGTTGGCTATTTTCTATGAAACGCAGTATGAGGGGGGGTAGAATTAGTCGGAATGTTTTTTTTTTTTTTTTTTTTTTTTTTTTTTTTTTTTTGAGAGAGAGAGAGAGAGAGAGAGAAAGATAGCGAAAACTTTATTTTATTTTATTTAGAAATAAATTTAACTAGAAATGTGAATCAATTAAGATTCAAATTTGGGTCTTAGTCCATCAAACCTTTTGCCGATTACTGCAAGGAACGGTCGGTAATTAGTCGGAATGTTATTCTGAATTTTGATTCATTTGGAACGTCAACACAAATCGACATTTATTAAAGTCAATAGCTTACTTTTGCCTCAATTTTTTTCTGCTCTGATATCATGTGAAACAACCGTTATACGTTAAAAGCTTAAACTGTTAGAGAACGATGTTTAAACATTTTTTATATTTAACACTTCTCTCACGTCTGGGCTCGAGACATCTTAGTCGGTTCATGACGTGTGCTTAAATTAAATGGGAGGAAATTAATATGTCTAAAAGCTTAAGTTTTTAGATTACAACGGTTGTTTCACGTGATATCATAGCAGGAGGTTTTGAGTTCGAGTAACGTCAGGCTCCTAACATATTAATTTCATCCCATTTAATTCAAGTCAACGTCATGAGTCGACTAAAAAGTCTCGAGCCCAGACGTGAGGGGGAGTGTTAAATATAAAAATGTTTAAACACCGATTCTTTAACGATTTAAGGCTTTTAGAGTCTGATGATTGTTTTAAATATATATATATATATATATATATTTTTTTTTTTGAGAGAAAGATAGCGCAACGTTTTATTTCGTTTAGAAACAAACTTGGAAATGTAAATGTAAATCAATAGGATTAATTTGGGTCTTCAAACCCTTTCGCCCGATGAGCCGCCAGAACGGTAATTAGTCGGAATGTTATTCTGAATTTTGATTCATTTGGAACGTCAACACAAATCGACATTTATTAAAGTCAATAGCTTACTTTTGTTACTGTATAGTTCTTTTCTTTCATCAATCAAAACTGCCTCAATTAATTTTTTCTTAACAAATATGACTCTTTTGTGTTATTTTATCTAGTCAAACGCATTTTCTTTAAGGTAACTAAATAATTTTGATCTAGAAAAATCGAAGTACTTCTCTACTATTCGGGTTTGCCACCTTTTGTGATCCGGATCGGGAACCCACCACAAATCCGGATCATGGACTTTGATACCTTGTAACCCAAAAGATAGGAAATGGCCTAGGATTAGTTTTAACGTGATCACTATGAACATATTGATTGTGACGAGGGTTACATTATAATCAACATAAGGAGGGGAAAAAGAGAAATAAAAGGAGCAGTGATGGGCTTATGGAATTCATGGGGTTCTTCGTTCAGAACGAATGATTGATATAAATTGACATATGGATCTTTTCAGTTCTTATTGAAAAAAAAAAAAGGGGAAGAAACTTTATAATCTCGAATTTCTCATTAGTGGATGCGCCCTTTGTTGGCTTAAATGGACCTGCATCCTCCTGTCCTGTGGTGGGAGGCCAAGTGGGTCAAACCACATTCGAAATGGCCTGAAGCAGGGTTGGGCTGAGTTATGTTCGAAGTGGCGTAAGGCTCGGAGGGCCGAGTTACAATTGAGACCCGTGGGCGTGAATTGGTTGTGTAGTTCTAACAGTTTGAGCTTTTAGGATCAATGTTTAGCACTAACAATCCTACATCCTTTAGGTAACTTGCCGGGAAAGTCGGACTTATCTTGACAAGAAATAGCACTTGAAGGTAGAAATATTTTTTTCTACGTGAAACAACACTGAGCAATACTTACAGAAATATTGGATCTCGGAAGCTTAAAACATTACTTATGTCTTAAATCTTAAAAAGAAATACTTTAAATAAGAAGCCTTGAATTTATTAAATTCAAAATTTGTTTACTACCGGGCTCTCCAGCAATCACAGAATTTCCAATTGTATTAAATTTGATTCCATTATTATCTTACTGAAACCAAACCTTTTACTGTAAAATTTGCTGTACAATTGAGAAATATAAAGCTATAATTTAGTGGTATACCGTATACTGTATGATCTGCAAATGCTTATGATGAACTTAAATGCGAGATCTTGCACCTATACTTTCTCATACATTAGGATGTTCTCCTGCTTTTTCGTGTTGTTTATTTGGTAGTGTCATCCCTTTTATGTCGTATGGTATCTCGTCTTTTATCGGATTAATATTTCGACTTGTTCTCTTTGTTGCATTCAAAGCTTCTGTTTTCTAGTTTGTACACGAAGATGATACCTGCTCAAGATCCATTCCATATAGTCAAAGATGAAATCCAAGAATCTGCAAGCATCAGCAGCATGAAGTTTTGCCTTGTTTGTCTCGAATCAATTGATTGTTTTGCCGTGGATTTTAAAACGGTTAAAAAGGAGAAAGGAAGAAGGGAAAAACTTCATACAGCGCGAACACGAAAAATCATATGGCAGCATCATTATTCTCAAACTTCTTTAAAATGCAAAATTAGATGAGGATTTGAATTCTTGACAGATTGATGAGAAACTGCAAGCTCGCGTAACAAATCATATGGAGCATGTCAGTTGCTGTCGGCTGCAACTGAAATTGTATGTTTGCCGTCGAAAGGTAGGTGAATTGGACAAAACTACCGCTCATAATCAGGTATCGTGCTTTCGATTAATGGGGGTTCAAATGCAACGTCAAAAGCTTCTGAATGATCGTTCTTCTCAAGCCGAAAGCGAGAACTTGTACGCTGTGACAGACAATAACAATGTCATCTCGTCAGAATCAGAGCAACAGCTGCTCCTCATTAAGTAAGACTACTGTACATCTTTCAAATCTCTTCTAGAGGTTCTTCTCTCAATTGTTGATAGTGTATGACAAAGCATATTTTCTAAGTTATTTCCAGGATTATATGCTCTATTATATAAGTAAACATTCTAAATAAGACAAGCGTATATCTTAGCAAGATCCTGCGAATAATTTTGTATATTAATTGTGTAGCAACTAGATATACTTGTCTTTGGGGCATATTTAATTATCAGCTACCTTGATCAACCATGGATAACATATTCCTTTTTCAGGGGAATTTTGCCACACGAAACAATCGTTGTGAAACTGTAGAGAACAATGAATTATATAATTGATGCGAAAAAAATTGTACATCTCTAAAATGCCGTTTCGTCTATCTTAGCTTGCTAGCTGTGCGTTCTATCGGTGCCTGAATTAATGTTTTGAGCGTTTATGTAACTGACTTGCTGTCCTGATCAAGTGATGTTTCAGGAAACAAGATGAGGAGCTGGATGAGCTTTAGTGTGAGTGTTCAGAGAAAAATGGAATAAAATCTACGCACAGTGAGAAATGGCTACGGTTACGAAGAAGACCGGCGTAAAGGGGCAGATTCTGATGATTGCATTGTTGGCAGTTCTTTTTATCGTCCTCGTTCTTTTGGTGTTCTTTACGTAGTTCAACAAATGGAAATGGTGTGATCTGGTACTGGTACTGCATTTCTTAGAGTGTGAATTTTTTACTTTGTTTTTTTTATCAGATCAACTGCTTAAATTTCTGGCTTAAATTGGGTCTGATCTTGACTCTGACTCGAGTCGGCCTTGTTTAATCTTTCTTATCTTGAGTGTGCTTTAGGTGTGGTCTAATGAATGTGTAAGGATGAACAGCATTTTGTTTTTTCATTTATTGATTATTTAAATTTGAGAAGTCAAAATTGAAAATTACAAAGAAAAAGAAAGGGGTTATTGTGACAAAAGGGAATCATTAAATTGCTATGATTTTCAAGTTTCAACTTGATTTCTGAAACTTACTCAATTTTTTTTTGCAAAAAAAGAGTTTTGAGAATATCCAATGTAAATGCCATTTTCATTAATTGGTTTTCATAAATTTACAGAGCTGTAGCATAGCAATAAGCTCAAAAAGCATCCACAAAACTAGCTTAGCCCTTTCAACAACCATTTAAGCTCTTTTTAGCAAATTGGAGGGCATATCCAAATCATTAATTTCAACCCTTTCACTGACATCAAGTTACAAGAAGAAAAGCATCGAGTTACATCTCTACAATAACCAAATGTTTAATTAAATAACACATCAAAACTATTTGCCAGGTATGAAATTTGAACTCTTGAATTCAAAACTCTTGGAAAGTTTTCTTCGCCGTCTTCTGAATAGCTTTAGAATATATCAAGTGCAGGTATAAAATTACATCAGGTAATAAAAGTAATATAAATACTACCAAAATAAATAATCCTATCACACCCTAACCTCTCATAAATCAGATTCCCCATTTCTATACCTCAGTTATCATCTGAAATTATGCCTCATCCTGTCCCAAGAATATATATATATAGATGTATATATCACTTATTCTCTGTACAAAATATGAACCAGCCATAACTTAAAACCAATGTGTTTTTTTTAACTCTATCTTTTGATCTTCGCAAATCACCACCGAGTTATTTGAACAATTTCTTCATTTCTTTCTACGGTCACGAGCTATCCTCATCCGAATTACTACTATCCCTTCTTTGTCCATACCTATGAAGAACCGGCAAAGACGCGCTCGCGGGGATGCGAAATGAACTAGCTGAACCTACAAATGTCCTCTCCTGCATTCGGCCGACATCCTTGCACACATGATCCAACACCGATAGGAAGTCCCTCACCACCACGAATATCCTCAAAGGGTGCGCCTCCTCCTTTGCGGTGTCCCCGTGGAAGTACCCCGTTGTCTCTTTGACTACGTTCAACGCCCTCTTCTCCTCTCCTCTCACTCTCACTATCTCCCTCTCCGCATCATTTAGAAAAGCCTTCATTCTTTCAAAGAATTTCTTCCCTTGCGTGCATGAATTTTCGAGCTGCAATACCGATTTTATTTTCTCGAGCCCGACTTCCAGCTTTGAGACGTAACTGCTGAGTACATCGGAGTCCATGGCAGCTGCTTTTTTCACATTGCCTAGTTCGTTGCTTAGTCCAGCTATTACCTTTAAGCCTTGTTTTCTGAACTGCTCTTCCCTCACGGTGTTGTTTGAAGAGTTTTCGAATGTTTGATCGCAGGATAGGCCCTCCGATCGGATGATTTCTTGGACGACGAAGTGGAGTAGGGTCGTTTTCCCGTCGGTCCCTTTGACATCCGCAAGCTTCAGGAGAGTGTCGAGCTTGAAGGCCTTCGCCTCACCTCGGTTGGTTCCTACGTTCATCCGGTTTCCAGTCCTCAGAACTGCTTCTAAGAGCTTTAGGAAGAGTCTACTGCTTCTTAGATCATCGCAAGCAGCCTGAATAAACATGTGAGTATTAACCATTAGTTAACGCAGAGAGTTTCAGGTTATATTTCATCTCCTTCTATATTTCATTGCTTTTTTCCTTCCATAATATACAGTTCAATGATTTGCAATTAACTAACATTACAGATGAAAATTTTAATGTTTGTAGTATGAAAAATGCTCAATAACAACCATAAATAGATCAACAAATCCTGGTGAGGAAAGAAAGCTGAAGAATAAGGCAATAATTTTACCTCTAGAGTTTCAAAGGATTTTCTCAGATAATTAACTTCCGTCTCAAAGTTGGCTCTGTATAACATAGCATCAACTCTCTTGAAAGCAAAAGGAATATCCAACACAGTTTTCAGAAAGCGCTCTGCGGACCCGAGCTTCGATAAATCACCATTAAAATCTCGAAGTTTTAGTTCTTCCTCTTTTGTGGGAGCCATCTTGACCAAAGTTTCCAGAAGGTCGGTCCCTAGATATTCAGGATTGCCTGCCATGAAAGAAGATTTTTAGATCAGAATTAATCCAACACAAACTCATATCAATGCAAAAAGTAGATCAAAATGGCTCTCATTTACACATTCCAAGAAGCAGAGTACGCAAAAAAGATCGTATAACAATCCAAATTAGTCATAACAGCTCCTCCTGATTGATATCACCCAAAACCGAAAAAAAAACAAAAAAAAAATCAAATTCACAATCTCCTTAGTTAACTTATCTTGTTTGAAAAGAATTTCACTTCACGAAAATTCAACTAAACTTTTCCTGTTAAATGCCATTTTGGGTCTAGTTTTATTTCATGCAACAGCAATTTTTCGGTTTTGGAATTCCTTAAATGCTGATCTGCACTTGGCTCTCCCAGTCATCTAAACTCATGAGGGAAGTGTTCGGCCTTTTCTCTCTTAAAATCCAGGTAGTTAAACAAGTCGACTCCTGATGTACATATTCCAGAATTTGTTTCCATCAAACTTCTATTTATCATGCCCAAGAGTTAGAATGAGTTCTCGGTACTTGATCATATAAATATGTAGACCTCAAAAATATAATATAACTATCCTTGTTTCCTACAGCAATCAAAGGCAATATGGATGAGAACTGAAAAAAAAAATTAAAATAGGATGATCATGGCAATGGCTTAATCACAATGAAGCTGCAATTCAACTTTAATTCCCTGCACATTAAATAACAGGTAGCAAAACAGGACATCATCTAAAAATTCACAATCACCTTAGTTAATTTATCTTGTTTGAAAAGAATTTACTTCTCGAAAATTAAATTCTTATTCGTGACGATTACTGATACTGGCATAACTGCTTCTTTTGAACATGGATTCATATATAGCAACTCTTCATTAATAAAGTTTACAACCACCATGACTTCGTGTGACAGCAAAAAGTAGTTGCGGTAATTATCGAACAAAAATGATGCATGACCAAGGACATAGCTTATTCACTCAACATCTGGAGGCCATAAATCCAAAAAGAAGAAACAGCAAAAAATGCTGATTTGGGTACAGCATTAAATGATCACCAAGCACCGATTAAAGACTGATAGAATCATTATCACAACGAGACGCATTTGAAGTAAAACTTCAATGTGCAGAGCGAAAACAACCTCCTACCAAAATAGTTTGAATCGAGAAGGCCAAAAAGCATGTTATAAAACAATAACATCAATCCCTACTAGTCGTAAATATTGAAAAATACAACAGCCAATGCTTGATGATTTGACTGAAAATGACGTGGATAGCTAATGATTAGGACATAAAAGCAAAATGCTCACCATCTAGAAGTGCTTCAGAAACCTCCTCGCGTGTCACATTCAAAGCTCTCAATAGAATCGCTATGTTCTGCGACTTTTTGGGGTCCAGCACTCTGTTCTCCTGCTTGAATGGCGGAAGAACTGTTCTCCTGCTCCCTTCTCTGCCGCTAGGGGCTGCGTTGTTGACAAATAACGTCTCGATCATATCCTCGTTCAACCTGCTCAAAGCGGAGGGAGAAAAAAAAAGGGCCCATGTAAACCAGGGTAAATAAATTATAACGCTACTAAGGTAAAATGGTATAGATCTTATTTGAGCTGTGATCGATTTTAATTATAACTGAGTTTGGTTTAAGTGGAGGATGCACCGACAAACTATTATGTGAAAGCTCGATCGTAACTATGCATCTCACTTTACTTAACATGATAATCCAGTTAATTAGATAGTTTAAGCGAAGCGAAATGCACAATCGGAATAGAGCCTTCACAGAAGAATATATTCAGTTAGCAAGTCCTGATCAAAATATAGCAGTTTTGACCTTTTGGACAAAATATTTTGGGATATAATATTAGTTGGTTAATGAAAACCATTAAAATTCTAACAGAATTTCGAGTACCTAATTGAAAATGCACTGTAATTCAAATCAAAGAACGAAGAAGAGAAATTTGAAATGAAAAAGAGGGGAAAAAAAAAAGAAAATTAAAGAGAAGTTGTGATCTTACTGGAATGAACTGGATTTCAATTGGTCCCACACCATTGTTCGATCGGAAGTTGCTCGGACTTTGTCCCAGTGGAGAGGCTTCAACCTCGGCTTCGATTCACCCTCCAGTGAATTGTCGCCATTTCCATTGAGCGCTTGCGAAGAAGAGCCCCCGTTCTCATTGCTAGGGTTAGAGGAGGAAGAAGAAGAGCCCAACGCATTAATCCGAGATCCCTCCATTGGAAGCGGCTTCAGCAATCGCCGCCGCGACGACGGCGCAACCGGTGATGGTGAATCGGCAGCTTCTAGAGGCCGCGGCTCCTTGCGCGCCAGTGCCGCCGCATCCGAAGGCGGCGGAGGCGGCGGGGGCGGCGGCGGCGGCGTTTTGGTAATGTTGTGCATCCTGGGCGGCGGCGGCGGCGGCGGCGGTGGGGGGGGAGGAGGAGGAGGGGGCGGTGGGCGAGTGATCGGCGGGATCATCTGCTTCACATCAGGAGCCGAGCCCGTCGAGAACCGCGTCCGCGGGGACGTCCTCCGCGAGCGAGGCGTCGCGTCCACCGCGGGGACCGTCGCCGCCACAGCTTCCTTGTCCGTGCTGCTGATGCTCGGGAGGCTCCGCCGCGAGACGGGGCTGCTGGGGCTGTCGCTGTACGCCGACTCCACCGAGCGCTGCGGCGTGTAGAACGTCTCCTCGTCCGAAGACGCCGTCGGCGCCGACACCACCGCGCGCCGTCGAGGCGGCGGCGGAAGGGGCGCCCCGCCGCCGCCCCCGTCAGCGGCGGGAGCGGCCGCAGATCCGGGCTCGGGTGGTGCACCTCGAGGACCCGCTCCGTCCCGAGCTTCCGATACGGCGAATCGATCGACTCGGCGCTCTCCGACCTCCTCCCGCCGGGGGCTCCACCGTCCCGAGGTAGAGCATCTCGGCGCCTCCGCCCCCGCCGCCGCCGCCGGTCCGCCGCGCCCCGCCGTCTCCGCTGCCGATGAGCTTCGCGGCGTCCGGGGGTCTCCGGCTCCTCCGGCGACGGTAGACCACGAAGCAGGAGACGGCGAGCAGCGCCGCCGCGGCGACCGCGGCGGATGAGGCGACGGACGCCGCGATGACGGCGGCGCGGCGGCGGCGGCTGCTGCTCTCCGAGGCGACGCGGGGGACATCGGCGGCGGAGGAGTCGGCGGCAGCTGTGGTGGTGGACGGCGGCGGCGGCGGGGGCGGCGACTGGGGAAAGAAGTCGCCGTCGGGGGGTGCGGCGGCGGCGGTGAAGTCCGGCGGAGGCGGCGGCGGGGTCCACTGTATGGGGAACAGGGGCTCGTGCAGGACCCTGCGGCCTCCTCCGCCGTCCGATGCCGCAGCAGCGACGGTGGACGAATGTGATGAGCGGAGCACGAGAGCGGAGTAGAGAAGGATCAGCGCCAATAACAGGATCGGGGGATTTGTAGGGTTCGCATTCATGGTGGGAGAATTTGGTGGCGCATGCACATATTTCGTTTCGTCGGAAGCGAGAGAGCCATCAGTGTTTGCTCGTAAAAAATACTTAAACACTAATAAAGAGCTCGGGTCGGCGTGCGGGGGAAGCTGTTGGTGGCCAACGCATGAGATCTCCGAGGGCCTCTCACCGGGTGCAATTTTAAACGCCACGACATCTACGAAGGCCGCTGCGAAGACCCTTCTCCTATTGGCTTAAACTGCCACGTCCGCTCCCTCTCCACCAATGGTAACCGAGTTTTCTTGTTATCTTCTCGGCATACTAAACTTCCATCTTCCGCAAACTTCTCTATGGACCGTGTTCACCACGCCGTCGTGGACCGACCAATCCATTCCCAGTCCATTAGTCAGATTTTAAAAATTGGGAAGAAATTTCTTGAGGTCCATGATGGCGTGGTGAACTAGGTTCATAGAAGAGTTCCCAACTCTTCACTGGAAAAGTGACGTCAGAGACTCGGGGAGAGGAAGCTCCGCATTCCGGCTCCGTAAATTCGCTCTCCGGGGGGCTCTGTCGAGCCGACTGCCACGTGGCGGAAGAAGCATCTGCTTTTACGTAAATTATTGCCTGCACCCGGTGTACAAATTCCGGCTACCGTACACCGTAACACCGCATGCAATATATATAGGTTTTTCTTTTTTTTTCTTTTTTTTTAATAATAAGTTAATAATAACGAGAGTTTACACGTGTGGTGTACAAATAATTCCTATACACCCGGTGCGAACAACAGTTTCTCGTCCACTTTGTCATCATACCCTTCGGTCCGACCTTGTAGTAAATTACTGTATTAACCCCACATCAAACACTTTTTTATTAATAAATAACTCGTACTTATGCGGGTGGATCAGATGCGGACGCTCGAACACCGAACACCCCAACGTTGTGAGAGTGCGACGTGGCCCCTCGCAGATGCCTCTATCACGGATCCAACGGCGGAGATTGGTGTCCCGCATAGGTACGGCCGGTGCGGACGCACGCAGCGACGAGGTACGCTCCCGATTTTTCCGCTTTCCGAGCCTTCTCTTTTGGCTCTTCTTTCCCGATTTTTCTAATTCGCACGTCAAGCATATATCTCTCTCTCTCTCTCTCTCTTTTGGCTCCCCTGTCACGTGCGTAAAGGGGAAAATTTTGGGGTGCGTCCTCGGTATAACGGTTATATGTCACGGCCCTTTTTTGGGTAAAGTGAGATTACGGTTTTGCCCTCGGGGTGGGGGGAGTCGGACAAAGAGATTTCGATCATGGGAAGTACGTTAATCGGACGGCCCTGATGGGAGGGACCACTATTAGTGAAAAAATGCGTGTGCATGCGTGCATGGCATAAGAAAAGGAAAAGGTAAAAAATTAGAAAAAAAAAAAATGCATGGAGCCCCCTCAACAATAGAGAATTTGAAATTAGACCGTAAACTTTATTTTTATTTTAGAGACAATTGTATACCACTCCTTACAAAGATATGAAATAGTAAATAAATTTCTACAAAATTTAATTAACCAGATTTTGTTCCTCAAAAAATTCTTCCATCTACCAACAAATATACAGATAATCATTATAGAACAAAAGCTATCCATAGTTCGACAACATCGAAGGCGAGGTTCTCTGTCGCCGCGCATATGAGGTATTCTGTGACAAATTTGTAAGATGAGTAGTCATTTCATGCACCTACCGTTAAAAAAAATTAACGGTAAATCAAATGGCAAGGATAAATACTAGTGTAAATGAATTTTTGGAGAGTTATGTTTAAAAACCATAAAATTTTTCGGACGTATAAATTTAATCACTTAAACTTTATAGAAAATTTTCCGCTATGAACCATATGAAATTAACCCTTTATTTTATTAGTTCATTATTGGTACTTGTTAGACTTTTATTTTGTTATTTGAATTATTTTAGTCAATTAAAATATAAATTACTGAAATTGAAAACTATTAGTTTAAATTTTAGTAAAATTTTAGTTTTTTTAGATGGAGAATAATTAGGGGTGCAAGATTTGCTGGATTTATTTGATAGATTTAAACAAAATTGTTAATTTGATTGATTAAAATTACCTAAATTAAAATTAAAAAAACGTTGATATATTTTCAATAGAAAGAAATTAAGTTTAGCGACTTTATTTCAAAAGGAAGTATACTAATCAAATAGTTCAGATAAATCCCAAAGGGGACTAAGTGTGACATAGATCGACTGCGATATAAATGATGTGGTATAAGTGTGACATAGAGGAATATCTTCATGCAAATGAGGGTTGAAAGAGTCACGTATATTCTTTTCCTTAACCAATATATATAAAAAATAAAAACATACAAAAATTGCTTGAACTATAAATTCATTTTGAGTCTATTATTCAACCTTCCAAAATTTTAACTTTACTATCTAGTTTTTGAATTTACACTTTGGCTTTTAAATTTAAATTAATTATTTATTTTAATAAAATTTTAGTTGTAAGAATTACATGAGGTACATTTAACTAAATTTACAAAAAAAAAATATTTAAAATTTAAAGTTAAAATATTATTGACTAAATAAAAAAATAAATGAAAATGTTAGATAGTGAGCTAAAAAGTTGGATGTCAATTCAAAATGATTCATTGTTATGATAAGTTTCATAATTTTGTTTCTAAAATAATAAAAGAAAAAGGGGGAAAAAGGGCAAAGAAGAGGTTGCTTAAGAAGTAGGCAATCACCATTTCTTTATGCAAACAAATTGGCCTGCATATACATTAATTTATCCTTAAAAAAAAAAGAGTACAGGGAAGAGGAAGTGTAGAATAACCCAATAGAAGAAGCAAAGGATAGCATATAAAAAATTTTTTAAAAAAAGAAAGAATACTCCTATATAAAGTACTCTGGAAGATACCATACAACACTGTTGATGATATATCAAGGAATAATTTCATAGATACCCTCCTAAAAATCATTAATTTCATTAATACCCTCCAAAAATTGATAATATCACAAATACCCTCCAAAATGCTAAAATTTTTTATAAATACCCTCAATTAGTTAAGATCCGTTAAAGCCATGTGAAACGGAGTTAAAATTTCAAAATACTATTTTTACCCTTTATCTCTTATTAACAGTAATACTAATAGGTATTTCAAAATAATTTTTGTAAATCTAAATTTGAGTATTTAATATATATACATATTAAATTAAATAATTAATATATATTAATTATTAAAACATATATAAAAATTATATTTTATATATAGTATGTTTTTATCTGATTTTTGTTTTGTTTTTGGTTTCGGATTTTCGTTCAGCTTCAGTTTAAATATAAACCAAATGCATAACTGAATTTATATACGATGAGATTTTATTTTTTGATATCTATAACTGAAACTATTTCTATACAGCATTGATTAGGCTTACGCTATTTTAAATTGAGTTCGAGATAAAATTGTATATCTTTATCAATTTATATTCCTAATTAGTAATAGTATTTTTGAAATAAATTATAGATTTTATTTTTTTTTTCTTATTTAAGCAAAATTAAATTACATAACTATTTGTTGTGTCGAAACAAAAAGAGAGTTTTGTTCAAAAGCTAAAATATATTATATTTCAGTTTTTTAACGCATTTAATGCAGATAAAATTATCGAGAATAATTTTAATTAAAAATTTTTTAAGTTTTCAAGATTAAAGAAGATCAGGTAATTCCTTAACATTATTTTTATTTAAATTTTTATATATAATTATTTATTTGATAAATTATAAATAGAGTCACTAGATTTGGTGAAATTATCAAAAAACTAAAAAATTCTTATTTTTTCATACACGGAAATTTGTTAATTTTTTAAAAAACTAAAAGTTAATGGGATATCAACTAAAAAAAAAAAAAAGTTGAGGGAGCTGTTTCCAAATGACATATAGTTGAGGGGGCTCCATACATTTTTGCTTAAAAGCAAGTTGAGGGTAAATACGTTATTTTAAAAGTTAACCCATCTTTAACCATTTAATAATTATGGTAAAGCTAACAGAACTAGATGTAGGGGTATTGATGATAATTCTTTGTATTTATAGGGGTATAGATGATATTTTAAATTTTATAGGGTCATCTGTGATATTTTAGACTTTGGAAGGGGTATCCATGAAATTGCCCCATATATCAATATCATTATTATTTCCTAAATATTAATTACGAAATCCAAATATACTCTAAATTCTAAATCATATATATATATGGAGAGAGAGAGAGAGTCATTTATGGTGCTTGTAAAAGCACCAAACATAATCTTGTGAAATTTTTACCGTTAGATTTACGACTTTGATCATTTTCATCCGTTAGATTATACTATTCAACCAACCACTCACTCAACCCAAGGGGGCCCACATCATCCTAACCGCATATCTATTAATCCAAGGGCAAAAAACTTACAAGCACCAATGACTTGGTACTTTTAAAAGCATAGGAGCTCAATTCTATATATATATATATAGATGTGCGGTTTTTAGCCATTGGATTAATAGATGTGCGGTTAGGATGATGTGGGTCCCTTTGGGTTGAGTGGGTGGTTGGTTGAATAGTATAATCTAACGGGTGAAAGTGATTGAAGGGGTAGATCTAATGGTAAAAAATCACAAGCACCAGGGCTTGGTGCTTTTACAAGCACCATAGCCATAAGGCACTCTATATAATATATATATATATATATATATATATATATAGGCCGTCACTATACTCATACAGACAGAATTGAGACTATGTTTTAGTTTCTGATGAAAAATATATATATATATATATATATATATAGGCTGGGGCTACTATACCTATACGAAAGTGTAACCTTTTGCATCTACAGCTTTTAGGCCTTCTGATGAAAAAAATGTGCGGTTAGAATGAGAGTGGTTATGGTTAAGTTGATAGTGGGGCCCTAGGGTTGAGTGGGTGGTTGGTTGAATAGTATAATCTAACGGGTGGCGATTAAAGGGTAGATCTAATGGTAAAAAATTTATGAGTATAACGGGATCTATACTCATATGAGTGTAGAACCTTTTGTACTCATAAGTTTTTAGCCTTCGGACGAAAAAATGTGCGGTTAGAATGAGAGTGGTTATGGTTAAGTTGATAGTGGGGCCTAGGGTTGAGTGGGTGGTTGGTTGAATAGTATAATCTAACGGATGAAAATGATTAAAGATGTAGATCTAACGGTAAAAAAATCACAAGCACGAAATGCTTGGTGCCTTTACAAGCACCATGGGACTCATATATATATATATATATATATATATATATATATATATATATATATATATATATATATATATATATATATATATATATATATATATATATATATATATATATATATATATATATAACATATCAATAGCTAATTGGATACTCCAAAGTTGGGGTGTCAACGAGTCGAACACAAGCAAGTTGGAACTGATCCGTGTTTAACTCATTTCGTAAATGACGAACACTCATGAAACAATGAGTTAAAAGAATTAAAAATGATATATATAGAAAATAAATTTATGAGATCTTTTGAAATAGACTTTGATCTAATAATTAAAAATTTTACATATAAATGCATATTTTTATAATTGAGTTCGACTTTATATTTAGGTTGAGTTAAAAATAAAATAATAAAAAACTACATTATATATATATATATATATATATATATATATATATATATATATATATATATATATATATATATTAAAGAATTGGATTGGAATACTATTGATAGTATTTGCCTCTATATACTGTCAAATTTTTAATTTTTGGATGAAAAATTGTAAGTTTAGATAATATTAGTCCCTTAAGGTTGAGTGATCCCCATTGAATTATAATATTTAATCCAATAGTTATATATGATCAAATAAACTGATCTAAAGGCTAAAAAACTTGATAGCAAAAATAGACAAATACTATTAATACTATTCTAGTCCAACTCAATATGAAGAATATAAATTATGTAAATGTAAAATATATATATTTGAACTGTTATTGAGCTGAACATAAGCAAGCTAATCCCAGCTCGTGTTTGGCTCATTAATTAAACGAACTAAACAATTTAGCTCATGTTCAACTCGTGTACTAAAGGAGTGATTCGATGTCGAACTCATTTTAAGCCAAATATAAGTTGGCTAGTGAATAAGGAGCCAAATTGCCTCGTGTACTATACAAGCCAATATGATATTAATTTGACTTGTACACTCAAATTAAATACTTATAATAGTAGTAATAGTAATAACAATAAAATAAATTATCATTATGTAATAAAAATATTTATTATTATTAAATATTAATTTTTAATCATTGTTATTATTTTAAAAAATTAATTATTATTAAATATTAGTAGGTTGGGAGGAAATAAAGAGAGAAATAAATTTCTCTCATATAATTAATATATAAATACTATTAAGTCATATTGTATTTTCTAATTTCACAAAGAGAGGTGAGATTGAACTTTGTTTTGAAAAGAAGATTACATTAAAAATATTTTTTTGTTAGAAAAAATCTCAAATATTCACACTTTAATACCCTGGAGTTTAAAGTGCATCAATTTAGCGCCCTATAGTTTTAGTTTTACTTTTTTATTAACAATTCTACTTATTTTTTTAGTTAAATCAGCGGCAAAGTTTTTTTTTTTTTTTTTTGAGAGAGAGAGAGATAGGCAGCACGCTACCCGCTTCGTTTATTTCATTTATAAATAAGTTTAGCTGAAAATGTGAATTAATTAGGATTCGAACTCGGGTCTCGGATACCAACCATCAAGCCTTTTGCCACTTGCGCTAAGGACGGTCGGTAATCAGCGACAAAATTAAAACGAAAAGATACTAAAGTGATATTCGATAAAACTAGATCGGATATCTAAAGTTTTTTTTTATATAATTTAATAAAATATTAACGAAAAACGGACGAAAAGATACATAATACTAATTTAATATACTTTAAATTATAGAATAGTAAAATAAAAAAAAATATGAAATTATAGAAATAATAATATTTTTAAGGCATTGTTTGGTTAGGGAATAGAAATAGGAATAGGCCCTTATCCCCCTCTTTATACCCAAACGCTAATTTTTTACTCGAGAATAGTAGTTCTCGGTTATCCCCACCAACACCTTCATTTTTTATATAAAACTACCTAATATTTTTTTTTATCCCCGGGAACAACCCAATTTTCATCCAAAAGCTATTTTTTTTATCATAAATACTTGTATCTATTTACGTAATAAACAATTAACATATTATATATCAAAAAACCTAGTTTATTTTTATTTGGTTTTAGGAGGGTAAACTAAACATGGCATTAATTAGCTGGTATGATGATGCTGACGATGATGCGTCTGCGTGGGGACTGTCGGTGCCATGAGTGTGTGTGCGTGTGGATGCATGCTCTGCTTTTTCTGTCCTCCTTTCTTTTCCTTCTTTCTTTCTGCGCGGAGGGGAAGAAAACATAAAAAATCGTACGATCTGATCTGGCGCGGCCCGCGCTGTGATTGCGACGTTTATTCTGCAGCAGCAGCGCATTTTCTTGTTCTTCGGCATTTGGGAATGAGCTGTGAATGTGCGCGTCGGCATCGTATATTACTCCCATAATCGTACCGTACTGGGTTTACGACTTAGAAAATGATAAGAAAATATGAGTAGGACTGCTGTGCTTCGTGCTCCTGAACTATTTTTTGACGATGAAATTTTTGAATCGACGATCGGCTCAATTAGGCTTGATCTAGTGCATTTGAAGTTTTTAAAAAATATTTTTTGTAATTTTTTGATATTATTTACCTAGTGATCGAAAGGGTTCAAAATTAATAATTTTTAATGGTTGATGCCTACCGTTTTCAAGTTTAATGGTGTAAAAGCATTCAAATTAGATGAAATTTTGATACAAAATTCTTTACACTATCTACAACAAAATTAATATTTCTGATCGAAAATTTTAGTACTATATCACCGTTTTTTATAGAATTTTTATTTTCAGCCGTTAAAAATTATCGATTTTGAATCCTTTCTATTACTAGATAAATAAATGATATCGAAAAATCGCAAAAATTATTTTCTAAAAACTTCAAATACGCAAGATCAAGTCTAATGAAGCCGATCGTCGATTCGAGAGTCTCATCATCGAAAACGGCTCAGGAGCATGAAGGGCTCTGTGATCCTGAGAGCACAGCAGCCCTACTCAGAAAATATTGTACCCGTTAATGCTCTCACTCAAAAAATAATAAAAAAAATATGCTGATTCACTTAATAGAAAATGGTAAGAAAAGAATATTTTGACTCACTTAATCAATTAATTCGATCGGTTCGGGTTTCAAATTAGACATCCGAACGGAACATCGAAATAAAGATTTTAGGTTCAACCAAAAAATCAGTCAAATTGAATCTTAATGATTGCAGTGATTTGATTTTAACCAAATAGTGGGCATCCAAGTGTCCGATGACCAACACATTACTAACACCCAAATACAATATTTAATAAAAGAACGAATCACCGACCGTCCCTAGAGCAAGTGGCAAAGGGCTTGTTGGTTGGTACCCGAGTCCCTGGTTCGAATCCTAGTTGATTCACATTTCTAACTAAGTTTATTTCTAAATGAAATAAACGAAGCGGGTAGCGTGCTACCTATTTTCTCAAAAAAAAAAAAAAATAAACGAACGAATCTACGGTGTCACACTTATGCCGTATCATCGCTAACAAAGCAATCATATTTTATTTTATTTTTTTTAAAAAGGTACAATAAAAGAATTTTTTTATTAATCATGATGAGTTGGATGAACCTAAAAGGGGCAATTTTATTGATCGGACATGTCATGTCAGCAATCTAACTTGTGCATTTTAGAATCTTTCGTGATAAGCTTAAAGCAGTACTCTTATTGATGTATTGGCATCCTGATTGGAAGATTTTGGTACCCCTCAGGGCCTCAGTTGTAAAAGTTTTCGAAACAAAATGCTCAACTTCAATTTTCTTAATTTAAGTTTGTTTAAACTTCTAATTTTTTTAAACTCGCATTATTCTAGTTATTTGAGTTAAAAATTTTCCTAAATTTAATGGATCAATTGAGTTATTATAGATTCATTTATCTTATTTTGTTGCTAACTATTAATTATGATGAAAATATAAATTTTTTTTTTTTTTTGAAAGCAGAAGTTTAGGAGATGTTAATAAAGAAAGTTTTTTTTTAAAAAAAATGATGGCAGGGCTATTTCAAAATTTCGTATTATTGAGAGGGCCTTTATACATTTTTATAAAGGATTTCAGTTGGTTTTTGTAGAGACATGAAAAGCCCCACATTGAAAAGTGCCTACACACCAACACATTATTATAAGTAAAAGGTGAAACCATGCATTCAATTTGTTTCTTTTGAATTACATGATTTTACTACTATGTTTTAATTCACCCACTTCTAATTTTATGAAGGCCCCTTCATAATTGTAACTCAGTTTCTATGGTTGAATTTCCAAATCAACGATTAACACCAATAAACTTAAATTTCAATATATACATCTTATAATGGTCGAATTAAAATTTTCAATTGTATTTCAATAAATATTTAATGAGAATTGATCTATTATACTTTTAATAACAGATGAATAACATTTACTATCAACTTTTTAATTCTTCGAATCATAATAATAATACTACCATCAAATAATAAACCCTAAACATAGACGGCAAATGCTACTCCTCCAGTATCAATAATAAAAATTCTTAAAAATTTTGAGGGGACAGCATTCCTACATTCCCTGCTCCACTTCTATTTTAAGAGGCCGTTTGGTTCGAGGTGTGAAACACCCACCGAATTGTTAACTAAGCACACAAGTTAGGTAGGATCACAGGTGAAGAGATTCGAACATCCTGATGTTCGATTGCATTGGACTAAGATTTGGGTTTATACTAAGAGCCATTATTAGGACACATCAAAAGCAAGGTTTTAAGTTTCCGTCGACACACGCCAGATCATCGCGGCCAAAGCAAGATTGTCAAAGACGACATAGATCCTGCACACACGGGTATAATACCTCAAAAACTCCTCTATTCTTTAAATTAGTAAATAATTTCCTTAATAAAGTTGAAAATATGTGATAAAAAGACATAATAAATAGTTAAAATATTTTGTTGCTAAAAAAAATAAATATTTCATGCTATTATGTGTCGGCACAAAAATTTTTTTGACCGCACTCATCGGCGCTAGCACCGTGCCGGCAAGTTTCGGACATGATCCCGTGCCACGACACTTAAATCCTTGATCAAAAGGGTCACTTACTGCACAGTTCCTGCACTTCCAATCATCATATATAAATAAATAAAACAAACCAAACCCACTCACTAACCGTCCGAAAAGTAAACTCTGTCTACAAAAGTATGCGGGAACGCAGTTCTTGAATATAAATATACGACACCCAGATTAATGCGAGTTTCACAGAGTCATGATAAAACAGTGTGCAGACAAACTGTGATGCGTATAGCTCCAAGAAGTAAAAAATCATAGTACTGGAAAAATGGAAGAGACGATGTTTGGAAACTCACAATCCTTCAAGGATGAAGAGCTGTTTAATGAGCTAATCATCTCGAACAATAAATGGAATCCATCTCTCTGCAGCGCGTGCTCGGCCCATACAAATATTTAACCATCTTGGGCTAGTAAGATACCGCCTTTCCTTTCCTGCAACAAGCACCACAGCAAACTTAAGAGAAGAGCTCACCAGTATGGTACAAAGGTTAAAGCCAGAACGGGCCAGAACACCGCAAATTGGAAGATTAATCAATTTCATTACAATGATTGATAACAAGATCAAATCAAATTAGAAGGGTGTTTAGAAGAAGAGACCGCTCGAAATATGTAGTATGTTATATGATCGTCAAGTTATACTCTGGGATAGGAATTGTGCATAATCAGTACTCAAGATTAGTACAAAAATAAAGTTAATTGCCCGAGACAAAGGATTACAAGGGAAAAGATGAAAAGCAGTACAAAACGCGAGCAAATAAGTTGCAAAAAACAAATCATTAAAGATTATTTTGAAAAATGAAAAAAAGGTGACAAAAATGCAGCATCAATGACAATTGATTTCCATCGAGCAGAAGCCTTGGGAAAGAAATAGCACTTTGATTAATAGTAAATTTGCATGAAACAGTTGAATGTAAAAGTAAATTCATATCAATATGGCAGATCCATGTAGTAGGACTATTAGGCTTCAGTTAAGTGTACCTGAGCCATCTTGCGGTCCTTGTTCAACTTCAAAGTCCGTCCTTTACTAGAGATCTTACTAGAGATCCTCTGAAAAGAGTGAAACAAACAGAGTTAAACACAAAACAGACACAATAACAGAAGACATGCGATAGATGGTCTCGAAGGATCATAACAGAAGCTGAGGTAAGTTGTTTCAGAAAGGACAAAAATCAGACATCATGAAGACAAGTGATAGATGGTCTCGAAGGATCATAACAGAAGCTGAGGTAAGTTGTTTCCGAAAGGACGATAATCAGACATCATCAAGTACACTCCGCTAGCTCTATTACAGTGTATAATACCGCCGCTACATATCAAAAAGAAGTTTAACCGCATTAGGTACTCGTAAACTGGTGCCACTGACCCCACTGACATGGGGTCGACCCTTAAATCAGCCTCTTTTACTTATCAAGGGTATGATACATATCACTATGAATAAGAATATATCCATATTTGTTCTTTTGCGAATTTGATTACTAACATTTAAGATTGACAGGAGAGGTATGATTTGTGAATTCTCAAAATATTGTTTTTGATATCACGGCTTTTCAAAATAGGTAGTAAATCGTCAATGGATATTTAAGACACAAATTAAACCAAAATGAGCTGGGTATTTAAATGCTATTCTTAGATCAATAGAGAATAAGCAAAGGTAGAGAACTAGGGTAAAGGCAATGATATTGTATCCTAAATATCTGGTAACTGTACTTTCTACCAAAAATTAACAATCCTGAACATAGGTACAAACCGTTATGTATGTTAGTACAGACAAATAATTGTAAAATATCAACCATCCTATTTTAGTTTTGAAGACAAAAACTATATATACAGAGGAAAGAAAGAAAACGAGGTTAGAAAATAATTTCCCAGTTGATTTCTCTCTCATTCTTTTACTACAGTGGTAGTAAAACTGATGATGAAAAAAACACATAGAAGGCATGAAGGACAATCCCAGGTCATCACTGGGGAAAAAGAAGAAAAATTCTGCAACAAACACAAGTAACTAACCTTCTGTTGAGTGGACAGACTTTCTGTTATATCTTGACTGAAGTCAAAAATATCATGAAGTAGCTCATTTTCCTGTACAACCAAATAAAGCTGTCAAAAGTTCCTAGATGAAAAATATAATGTCATCGATCAAATCAGCTTCTCATGAAGAAAACTACGAAATCAAACTAAAGGATTAGATTTTTTTTAACCTGAGCATGCTTGAGAAATCCTCTCCCAAGAAACCGCTTCAGAAAGTTCAACTGGAGGTCAACCAATAAGGAATTAGAGAATGTTTGTGAGCTGCAATGTTTGTCAGCTGCAACCACAGTAGTAGAGAATAGATAACTAAAGAAACTAATTTTATACCTGTATCAACTCGGTCCAGGACGAAACCCTTAAAACATCATGCTTGCTTGATATTTTAACTGATGCTTCCGGGCTCTCACCACTCTGTATGAGAAAAAAGTGCTAGGAGTTAATGAAAATCAAATTCTGCTTAAGTACATTGGAGAAATTCGGAAATCAACCTTTATGAAGTCCCAAATTTTTTGAAACAGTTCTCTTTGATCATTAAGGTTTTTCTTGTCAGTGCCCTTGCCTCCAGCCTCCATAGAAAGATTATTTGCTCGATCTGCAATTTTTGCCTTCATAGATTGCATATATAAGAAATCTCGACGCTTGGAATCTCCACTATCAAGGTTGTAGGTGTCACTCTCATCATTGGAGTACGCATTTAGTATCCCTATCTCAAAACATGCAGCTATAGCTTCACCAGCTGCCATTCGGACAGCACGATCTTCTGCGTCCAGTAGAGTGGAGAGGAACCAGACCGGCCTAAAGAAGATAACCATAATATGTAAATTGCTAAAATACTGTTTAGAATGACAACAGCAACAATGATACTAACAGAAAATACAAATATGGAGAGATATGCATATATTTATCTATTCACAAATATCCCAGCCAATCTGAATTTTCATGTACGTCTTTCTAAAAAATAGCTGTTACATATACGTCCTTGTAATTGCAAACAGTCTCTTTTAAGAAACATTCTTCAAAAGAAAATTGCCCCCATTAGTTGGATAAGTGGCCAAGTTAAGCAAATGGCATTTTTGTAAGAAGCTGAACTTTAGATTATAGATGAAAATTCAGTTTTTATAGGAGTTAGTATACATACACATACAAACATATGTACACTACACACAAAGTACATGCATATACACAACACAAGAATACACACACATCAAGCAAATTTAAAATAAAGCAAATGCCCACTTACTCCTTCCATGTATCAGGATTGATTCTCCAAGCACTGATAGTTGTCACAAGAAATGACCATGCAGAGAGGGCAGCTGCCAATACTGCAGGCGGCCTTTTGGGAGTTCCAACCTAAAGGTTAAAGACCAGAAAAGAAAAAACATTATATAATTATTAGTTGCAACCACCCACGAGGGAAAATAACAGTTGAAACAAAGACAAGAATCATAGTTGAATATAAGTACATGAAACAAATTTTACGTACTTTAGAAGCCGGTTTGGGATGAATCACTTCCCATATGGCCTTCAAGGAAGTCTCAGTTTCAGCCAGATCAATGGCTCCAATGAAAGTAACAACAGCTAAACAATCTAGTACCTACAATCAGTTGAAAAAAAGTTAGCAATCTAGTAGACCTACCATGAGTACAACAAAATCAAGCTATAGAAAATAATGGAGCAGTAAACATATACATCTACAACTTACAGATGCCATTTTGGATGCATCAGATCCAGAAAGAAGCACCTTAGAAAGGTGTGGAAGTGATTCTTCCATTATTTCATGTGAGCTGTCTCCGCTGCCGACAGTAATGGCTAGCAACCCTTCAGATAGGAAATACACAATTGAGGACAAGACAGAATGTGTAAAGCCAAAACAATACCAAGAAAAGAAAAGAGGACAAACCAATAGCACGAGAAGCTAAACAGGCCTCCTTTGTGGAACCTTTTTTTATTGAATTAAGGAATTGGTGTAATAGTGTAATACACCTGTAGCAATCATAAAGCAAAGAGTTAGAAAACAACAAACTAGATAGATTACCGTGCTTAGTAATGTGGCATGATAGATAGTCAAACAACAATAACCCACTTGTTCTCCACAAATGTGGAAAGCATATTACTTTCAAAAGCATTGACAAGCCCTGACAAAGCCGTTTCTCGCGTCGCTCCCCTATACAAATAAGAAGCAAGATTTGTATTAATCAGTTCCAGTACGTCAAAGATATATAATGAGACATACAAGCCATGACTTCCAAAAAAGAAAACGGATGCCAGCATTATAAGAATATCCTTAGAAAACAGCATCCTCTGTGTCAAAAGACAATGATACAATTCTAGATTTTGCAGCTAAGATAATTATGAAAAGACATCCTAATGGCAGTCAAGGGGAAAAAAAACAAACAAATAGACTATGCAAGGCATTTGAAAACTAATCAATTATAAATCCTGATATTTAATTTATTTTAGAACGGATATATTTTTTCCTAGGTTCATAAAACACCTACAGCAACATGCAGACAGTTAGGAAACAAATTCACCAAAATTCTAGATGTAAAATTTGTCTTCTTTTACAGAGCAAAAGAAAAATTAAACTAAAAGCTTAAAAGAATAGCCATGGGCCCTAACAGAGCCAATACACCTCTGATTGCTCCACAGCTACAGGCAACCATAGCAGGAAGAAAAGGCCAAATTTCAATATAAATATCTATCAGACCTTAATGAGGTGTTTCATTTGAACCATAGATCAAGTAAGATTTACGACAAAAGCAACCATCCATGTTAACGGCAGAGATCAAAACAGCAACACGAATCCGAAAAACGGCTAAAAAAAAACCCTACTTCATGGAGCATAAGCACTACAAAGAAGGTTGCAATAACCTATCCTTTGTTCAAGGGTTTTGGTAAGCTTATTGTATTCGGTACTTATGAAAGATAAAGAAGACACCAACAACATTCCTGCAACTATGATGTTCCTTTTATTCTTCTTTCTTCAGCTATTATAATTTGTTGACAAAAATTCTAAAAGATTATCAAGCTACTACAATTACTCTCTTTACTGCTACAAGACTTCAACACTCGATCAGTGATCTAAATTTGCTAATTTATACTTTACAACAAGAAAGCCACATCTATTTCTTCCTGTCCTAATATCATAATTTCTTATATAAGATTATGCAAAATATTCCTGTTACCAAATAATAAACAATAAGATAAATAATTTGCTGCTTTAGTTGAGGAATACCAATACTTGATTCTCAATGCGAACACAAAATCTAACATGCTGCGTAGTATTCACACAAGAACTCGCATAAAATGAAAGAAAGAAAGATGCAACCGAGGCAATTGAGAGCACCACAAGATCAAAGAAATATCTGAGCACCTCTTCTCGTAGAGAGCATCGATGAACTTGTCTAGAGCGTAATCCTGCGAGTTTAAGAACTCGGTGTCGTGCGCCACCGTGACCTCCGAGAACGCCGTCGAAGCAGAGCTCACACTTTCAGTATCACTGCTATCAAACTGATCGGCAGCACCCTTGCGTCTGTTACCTGCACAATAAATACCTCAAATCACAACCCCCTCCTCCTATACCTCCAAATAACCATGCTAAAAGTAACAATAACATAACAATAACGATCATGATGATGATGACGACGACGATAGCAAGGAATCCAAAGCAAAAAAATCTGCAACCCTAACCAAAATTTACGGGGAAAAAAAGAGGGGATTTTGACCCACAAGAACCAAAGAAAAAGAGATCATTGTTTCCGAATCCGAATCGGTCGTAGGGAACAACAACTTACTCCTACCCATGGCGAGAGGTGCGCGAAGGGGGCTCGATCGAATCAGGACCTAGGGCGATGAATCCGAAACAACACGGCGGAGCTACAGAGGGAAAGAGCGGCGGCGGCGGCGGAGGCGCGGATCGCGGCGGGGCTCACGGCGATGAATCGATCGGAGAAGCTCAAAGCCATGTGAGGGTGAGAGGAGATGAGATTTGAGGAAGCGAAGGGGAATTAGGGATTTGAGGAGGAGGAGGAGCCGAACGAGGAGAGAGAGAGAAAGAGGGGCGAAGAAACGAGAGGTAGGGATTCGGACGAAACTCGCTTTTATGGAGCGGCGACGACGACGACAAAAATAATAATAAAAAAATTAATTATTAAGCATTTGTAAAATAGAAAGAGATGTACCAACACCCCCCTAAACTATCGATAATTGTGACAATGACCCATATTATATATATAATATATATATATATATATATATATATTTTTTCTTTATTAAACATTTAATTTAAGTTAAATCCTACTAGATTTAATAATTTTACTATTTATTAGATATTATTATATATTTTAATTTTATGGAATCACCCACATAAACTTCATGAAATTTTTTATTGAACAAAAAAAAAAAGGTACGAATATCAAAACTATGCATAGTTGATGGATCCAGTTACAATTTTACAAAAAAAAAAAAAGAAAAGAATTTGTAAACCCTAATCAGAGTAGAAAACGACGAGAACTATAGGTAGGTTATTGTGCGGGTAGTGTCGCATGCGGATTCTTAGACGAACGGCTGAGATTTCCAATGGGCCGTGGATCACGCGCCACGTGCGGATCCGCATGCGGTTGCTGTGTTTATATGGGCTTATCCCGAATTGTGTAGATCGAGCCCGTGACATATAACCGTTACACGTTAACCACATTTGTTTTTTTTTTTAAAAAAAATTTATTTTTTGAGCGCATTGAATTTATGGCGAACGCGTAGCAATAAAAGTGTCAAGAGGTGGGTGGATTGTGGTGGGATAAGAAATAAGTAAAATATAAAATTATTTAAATAAAATTATAAAATAGAAAAATGTGGAAAAACTCTAATTATTATATTCGAAGCCTTTGTTTGGTTCGGGGTTAAAGGGTGGAATAACCCATTAATTCCCATATTATTTCCAAACAAACTAAAAAATGGATAGGGTTAACTAAACCCACCTCAAATGGGCTATTCCGGATTAGCTAATCCCACCAAATCCGGTCCCTCGTTTGGTTCGGGGTTAAGAAAAAGCTAGTTATTCCAGGGATAGTGTTAAGTTTGGGGTTAAGGTGGGGTTAAAGTATTTTTGTGTTTGGTTGGGAGTTGGAGTTAGTCGAGGATAGTGAAAAATAGTGTTTGGTTGAAGTAGGTGAGATAAGAAGGATAGTAAATTATCATGAATAGAAAAATAGTGTTTGGTTGGGGTTTGGTGGGGTTAGTTAAGCCGGAATAACTTTTTGAGGTGGGGTTTGCTAGCCCCCACCTCTTTTTGGTGGTGTTTGGGGATAAAATTGGGATTAAGGAGTTATTCCACCCCTTAACCCCCAACGAAACGCGAGCACGAAACACTGTTTTCTATTCATAATAACCCACTATCCTTCTTATCTTACCTATTCCAACTAAACACCATTTTTCACTATTCTGGACTAACTCCAACCCCTAACCAAACACAAAAATACTTTAACCCCACTTTAACAATGAACTTAATCATATTCCTGGAATAATTAGTTTTTCCTTAACCCCGAGCCAAACGGTAGCGAAAAGACTAAGATCTACTCACTTATTGTAGCGAAAAGACCTGTATGCATTTGACCCATATTTTTAATACTCAAAATTAAAAAAAATATTTATAAATTTTTGGATATAAAGAATGTAAGAGTGCACTTTTATACGAGAGAACATGTAGTATGTTTTAGAGGCAATTGCTTATATATTACTGAAAAATTTTTGATTTTTTGATTTATCCTTCTTAGAAAGCTAATATTAAAAAAAAAAATTTTGTGTTCCAACTATTTCAAATATACCTTTATAGACTTAAATTCTATTAATAAACTGTTAGCAATAGCTGTTATCTGTATAAAATTACTATTTTGCCATTTCAAATATACTCTTATGCCAATACCGACTTTTCTTATTTACTCTTAAGTTAGGAGTACAAAAAATATTTAAATTTTTATTTTTTTCAAATATACATTTTTATTATCACTAATATTTTTTATTTGTCCTTAAGTTAAGGGCAAAAAAAACATTTTGATTTTTTAAAACTCTAATAGATATTTAACTCACGTTTAGCCCAAAATTAACTTAACAAATGTAGCTATGACGTTTTAAAATAACGGAGAAAGCATGTAGCGGGTATATTAAAAAATAAATAAATAAATAAATGAGATATTTCTAAAGTTCTAGGAGGTATATAACCAATTATCCCAATGTTTTATTACGAGTAGGCCCCATAATTTTCTATTTTTGTAACGTAGTCCTTAATGAACATTAAATGGATCATTTTGACCACTTCCCACGTGGCAATGACCCGGCAATGACACATGATGCACGCATAATTTTCCTAATGCATTAAATTTATAATATATGCAAAAAAATTAAACAAAATAAATAGAAGGAAAGATCCGTAATGTTTGGAATATATAATATAATAATAATAATAATAGTAGCTTAATTAAGCTTAAGTTTTAACAAATGGATAAGTATTTTATATTATTTTTAATATGATACCTATTAAAATAATATTTTTTGAATTTGAGTTTCACTAAGCTCCTTACCTCACGTAATTTCTTCTCATCTATTTATTCCTTTTTTTTAGATTTATCAACTAATAAAGAAAATTTAATAAATAAATTTTAAAAATAATATTCTGTAATAACTTAAAAGTTAAAACTAGTATTATTAGAGACAAATAATTATTAATATTATTTAATAATTTGTATATAATTTTTTACCACATCATTTTATATATATATATATATATATATATATATATATATATATATATATATATATATATATATATATATATATATATATATATATATATATATAGATATATAGATATATTTTTTTTTATTGGGAAAAAATAGAGGTCAAACTAGAATTAAAAAAAGGAGCCCTTCATGTTTTGAAAAAGATTCATTTATTACAATGCATTCATGAAGCACTTTTTCTATTATTATTAAATAAATAAATGAGGGAGAAGCAAGGGGTTTCTTTAATAAAGTCTAAGTTATGGGTTTCCATGAAAAAGTGTCCTTCTTTGGATCTTTTCTCATCAACTCTAGAAGGAACCATTTTGTAGAATATTCTCATTTATTCCAGAAGAATATATGGAGAATATTCTTGGTATTACTAATCCTTAACATGAAAACTACCACCAAGTGCCCTATAATAATTTTTTTTTCTTAAAAAAAAAGACTACTAAGAATAAGATTCTGAAGTCTAATTTAAATAGCTGTGTTAAGATTTGGTTAAATTTGAATTCATAATATTCAACAAAATTTATTCTGAAGTTGAATTAATAATATATTTGCCTATCTCACAATGGATGGTAAAAATTTGTGAACATAAATTGCTTCGAAATATAAATAAGCTAAGCAGCTTCAATTTGACTCGAAATTAAATGAGATGCTTTGAGTTTGAGCCTCGCTTAGCTCGTTCGTGTTTTGACTCAAGTTGTACCCAAAGTCGACACTAAAACTTCATATATTAAATACCATAATTCTTAATTACATTTTATTTTATCTTTTCTAGAGCAAATAATAGCTTATTTTAATGTAATCGAGTTCCAGATAACAATGTTAATATATAGAAATATGCTTGAACTTATATGATCTTTATAATATGCTATATTTTAAAAAATAAATAGAATAATTTTTATCGTATTTTATCACTGCACGTAATGCTTCTCTGTCAGCAATCCTCGTATCAATGCCGTAAATTTTGAGAAAAACATAATTACAAAGCCCAGCCCAACAAGACGGGCCTTGTTTGTTAGACAAATGGGCAGGGCCCACTAAGATAAGGCCCGGCCCGTAATTTTTTTTTTTTTTTAAGAGATAGATAGCACGCTATCCGTTTCGTTTATTTCATTTAAAAATAAACTTAGCTAGAAATGTGAATCAACTAGCATTTGAATTTGGGTCTCGGATACCAACCATCAAACTCTTTGCCACTTGCTCTAGGACGGACAGTAATTTCTAAAGAGGGAGTTTGGTTTCTCAGAAAATTCTAAAAAATTATTTCTCTAAAAAATTAAAATCAACATTTTTCGTAATTTTTATCTTTTTTATGCAAAAAATTTGAAAATAAAAATACTGTTTTTTTTTTTATAAAATCTAGAAAAAAAAGGTTTTCAAAAAAATTATATTTTTTGAAAAATCAAATAAATTTTTTTTTGAATATTCTGGAGAACCAAACACCTCCTAAGAGCTCGCTTTTGGTTGCACTAACATTTTATCAATACATATATGTATATATATATTTTTTAATCTCAGCTACGCACAGTTGAGTATTATAATACATATAGATTTATCTATTTTGTTACTGTTGGTTAGCTCATAAATTTATCCTCTTTTTAATAAGAAAAAAAGATGAAAAAGAAAAAAATAAACTAGTAACATTCTTATTTATCTCGCCAAATGAAATCCACAGATATATAGATTGCAAACAATATAATAATAATAAGCAGATTTAAAAGAAGAGCTAATTTAATTTTACAGTGATGACAAATATATTCTTATATTAAAGTTTAATTTTTATACATTGGTCCTGCAAAGGTTCTAATATTTTCAAATATGCTTATGCCGTTAGAATCCGTTAGAAAAATTAATTAACCATTGATTAAATATTTAGTTCTGGTTAATTTTTAATATTTTAACTCATTTACGTTATACTATTATGCTTTTTGGAAGGATACATTTGTGATGGCCAAATTGAAAATATAAACAGTTCTCTAGTGATAACAAGTTATATGAACATATTTAAAAACATCAGAATATTTATAGAAAAAAATATAAAAAAATTGAACTTCATACGGAAACATTTTTTTTTTTTTTTGAGAAATAGGTAGGCGAGCTAACTGCTTCATTTATTGATAAATGAACTGGGCCAAACAATATGGAAGCAGCTGGGGCTTCTGTGGAAAGAGACAAACATCAAGAAAAACAGAAAAATCAAGAAAGTACCAAAAAGTTGCCACAGGCCCGAAAAGAAAAGTAAGAAATTCAAAAAATTCTAAAAAGGAATAGTCGACCGGATTAAAGGTTGTTTCATGCATCGGGTGGAGCCACGAGCTCGGCCCAGGGCTTAGATAAGAGGGCAGCACGCCGTACCGCACGGACGGCGTCGGAACTCGTCAAGCGAAAGATTATGTTGTTCCTATTCGTCCAGAAAACCCACCAGGTGGCCGCTAGGGAGGTAAGGGCCTAGTAGCCGTAGCCTCTCGTAGGTCTTATGTTTCAAAATCTTTTCTAACGATCTATATATATAAAAATTAAAAGATGTTTTTATTCCTTTTTGATAACCTCCACATTTACACACACACACACACACAGAAACTTAAATATTCAACCTTAAAAGTAGGTATTGTGCATCTTACTGCTAGACTACTAATAATTATCTTGAACCATGCATGGCTATCATAAAATTATAAAAAATTAAGCTTTGCAGGCAAATATATATAACACAAGATGATACAAAAAGTTGCTCATTTAGTCTTTAGACAAGGAGGTACACTAAAGTTACTCATGCCCATCATCATCATTTAATAAATTAGAAGCTAAAAGACATGATAACTTAAATGTCTCCACTAGATTTTTCTACATCATGCTCTTTCCCAAGGAGAGGCAATTGAGAGGGACCCTATGACATGACAGCCCTTCAGCCTTTAGCCCTTGGATGTGAGAAAATTTAGTATTCGTCAGTCACACTACATTATTAATAATCAGTCCATGAAAAAAATTCTAAAATACAACGGATATATTGATAACATGGCGTAACAAATCAATCAATTTTTTTTAAAAAAAATATATATCCCATCGTGATTATAAAAAAATATTTTTATTGTACTTTTGTTTGAAAAAAGAAAGATGGTTTACTTGTTATTGATGACGTGGTGCAAGTGTGATAGTGTAGAATTCGTCCGGTCGTTGATATGTGTAGAACTATTATGCTATCGAAAATATATAGAATATGATGTTTCTAATTTTTTAATCATTGGATCAGAAATTATACGGTTGAGATGATTACGGTCCCCCAAGATTGAGTAATACCCCTGGGGTTGAGTGGTCTTCACATGATAATAGTATTAATTCAAATGTTAGAAATGATCAAATGGGTTGATCTAAGAGCCAAAAAGTCGGAAATACCAGATCCTCTATGCTTTCGATAGTATAGTACCTCTACTCCGATAATATAATAATTCTTTAGCCTCTCGTCTTTGAATATAAAAATATTTATTAGGTGGAAATCAAACTATATATTATTTATAATCTGTTGGGAATCGTCGTCTGGGATCTTGTGAATACTTGCTCTCCGTGAGGATCATGTGAATTGAATTCTTCTGTTGGGATGCGTGATGTGAAGGAAAATCTGGAATATGTTGGGATTTCGATGGAAGGCGTCTGAAATCAAAAATCACAAAATATACGGATAAAATAAGATTAAATTAAATAAAGAAGATTACGTATCGGAGCTTATTATCTTGTGAATCTAATATTTCAATAGCCGATAATATCTTTAGAATCTCTTACATTCTTCTGTATGTATAAAAACCTATAAAGAAGACAATTCTTCACATGCACCCGTGCACTCAACTCTTGACATGCTCTCTCTCTTTTTCTCTCTCTGGTACGACACCCAAAAGCCAAGCCTCCTGCCGTACTACACCTACAGCACCTTTTGGCTTCTTGGCTTCCTGCCGTACTTGGTCACATAGCTAATTAATTAGCCCAATGCATTATATATAATGATCACCAAAGATGTACTCCAATTCTAATATATTTAGAATTTCTACTCTAATTAATATCTAAATTTATCTTAATTTATCTCTAATAGATTTAAATATTAATTCTAATCGAAATAAAATTTAACTACAAATCTAATCCAATCCTAACATAATCAACCAATCATATTTCAATTTTTAAAATAAAAGTATAATAATAAAATTTATCAAAAAATTATGATGAAATAAGTAAATTTTAAGAATATATTTTGATAGGCTAGAAGCACTACGTCAGCAATTGTGACTGTTGTTTCTTTGTGTGGCAGCATTGAAGTAGGTGATGGGTGCTTAGTGGACTAGGGAAACAGGAGAGCTTGCGGGATTTGGCTCTGCCCATCTCCACATGGTTTGTCAAATTAGCAATGCCATATAAAAATATTGGAATTAATGTACATCAATAAGTTAGCTTTGTGATCACTTAGAGCATGTTTCGTACATGGTTGATGCAACGACCCGACCCGCTAGCAATAATACCTTGTTCGGCCAAACCACCGTCCCGATCTGTCTGTGTGATCTGGTTTGAACCCGACGAGAACGTCAGGGTCTAAACATGGGAAGTTTGTAACGCCCCAAATAGTCCCACATCGGATGGGATACTGATTCTGATTAGTTTATATGAGGTCTATCCGCTAGCAACAATAACTCGTTGGACCAAACCAGCGGTCCAAAATGCTTAAGCCTAGTTATTATTCTGATGATGTGGAACTATTTGGGGCGTTACAAACTCTGATGAACCAAATAAGTCTGGTTAACTCTCTCTCGTTGATACACGATACAAACTTATCCACAGTTCAGATGTAAGTAAAGGCTTTACATGCTACGCGTGATTAGCACGGGCTTTACATGCTACGCGTGATTAGCACGGTACAAACTAGAATTCATATTTTAGTATACATTATGAGACTATCCTGTGTAGGTATAGTTAATTAGTAGTTTAGTTTTTCCGATCAAATGCCTGTTTCAAACATTACTAATCAATTGCACTTTTAGGAAAGGAAATTTGTTGGGGTACTTATTAAAGTACTAGTGACACCCTGCTTTGTTTCGCTTTTAGTCTTAATCGACCTTGCGAGGGAGCCGCGATCAGTATGCGCTCGCTCCTTCCGTTGTATAACTTTGGTACAGTTGAGATTCATCTTATATTTGCAACTGGTAATTTGCTCCAATATGAATTATGATGCTTCGCTTCTCAGGGAATCGCCCATTCTAGGACTACTCTAGTCGTAACATGCTTAACTTTCTTAACCTCTTGAATATAACCACTGCCCAAAATATTATAGCCGAGTTAAGAGTTCTAGCCCTATTACATTTTAGGGATAATTGCCTATATACCCCTCATACGTTTGAAAATATCTGATTTATTTTTTCTTTTTTTTTTTATTTTAAAATATCCCTAATATGTTCCACCGTTATTACAAAATACCCCCGCAGTTATCTCCTGTTAAGTCAACTTGCGTTAAACGTGAGTTAAATATTTACCATAGTTAAAAAAAATTAAAATACTAATTTTGCTCTTAACTTAAGGGCAAATAAGAAATGTTGGTGACGGTATAGGAGTATATTGAAAAAGACCAAAAGTCAAAATATTTTTTGTGCTCCTAATTTTAAGGGCAAATAAGAAAGACAATGATGGTGGAGAGATATATTTGAAAGGACAAAATAGTAATTTTATAAAGATAACAAAGTTAATTAACAAATTTTAACTCTAGAAATATATTAGAAATAGATTGGAACATAGAAAAGATATTTTTAATATTAGCCTTCTAAAAAAGATAAATCGAAAAATCAGAAACTTTTCGAAATATATAAAGCAATTGCCCCTACATTTTATATGTAGGACAATCTGGAGTTTCAAACTACTACTTATGGCAAAACAAGACATTGTGGAAAGGGAAATGGCATGATCCTCCTAGTCCTCTACCAATGTAGCTTGGTTTGCAGATCCCAATATGATTAGGTTGCATAGAGCTCAATGTACATGGCTTTTGTAATTGGTAGGTTTGTTCATGTTGGGGTCCCTTTTATCTCTCTCTCTCTAGGTTGGGGTTACTTCCAAAGTTGACAAGGACAATGTATGTAATTACTAGCCCATAGTGGACCACACAAATGGGTCAAAGGGGATCCAGGACTATTTGACTAGGGTTTAGGACAAGGCCCTGGCCCATTGGCAAAATTAAGTGGTCAATTGACCATTTTGTGGGCGTGTTTTGTTCGCCCAATTTTCACCCTGGAATTGAAATCGGAATGAACGAATCTGTTTATCCATATTTAGTATGCGGGGAATTCTTATTTCGATTTTGATTTTTGAGTGAATGAGAATTTTCCAAATACTCTTTTTTTCAATCCGGCCTTGTAGGCTGGATTGGAAATTGAATCTGGGCGAAATATATTCGGATTGGAAATTGAATCTGGACGAAATATATTTGTTCAGATTAAATTTAAATTTTATAATTTCTTTTAATTAAAACATAAGTTAAATTTAAAAATTATATTTATAAATTTAAATTTAATTTGAACTTAAAGTTAAAATTAAATTCAATCAAGCATTTCGAATCTAATTTATAAATTTGAATTTAAATTTAAATTTAAGTTAAAATCTAAGATTTTATTCAAATTTAATTTAAAATTTAAGTTAAATTTATTATGAATTCGAATTGAAGTTTAAATTATAGTTTTAAGTTTGAATTTGAATAAATCAAATTTTACTTTTATATTTTGAATTATCCGTTCAATTTAAAATTTTAATTTTTTCTAAAAATATATTTAAAATTGTGACATAAGTTTTTAATATTTAATCTCAGTTTGAATTTAAATTAATATATTATAAAGATAAAATTGACATATTAATTTAATTAACTCTTGATACTTTATCTGAACCAAACACCGACAATACGAATGGTTCATTCCGATTCCTATTTAGATGATGAACCAAACAGAATGATCATTTCGATTTCGATACCGATTTCGAATTCGAACCAAATGCACCCTATGTGTTAAGCGTGGTCCCTAATTAATTGTGTTGTGCTACTTTTGGGGTAGGAAAAAAAAAGAAAATGCCATGTATGCGGATAGAAACCAAAGTCAAAAAAGGATTTTTAGCTGCAGCTATATCTAATAGAATCTTTGAAGTATAAATTTATCAATTTATAATAATGAAATTATAAACCTGGGATTTTCTATTTTTTTTTTAGATTAACTTATAAAGGTTGGTGGATGTCTATTACATGCAATTATTTGTCATTATCTGATAATCCAATTGATAAGTGCTTTTATATAGGTCTTGAATTCAAATCTAATATGAATTGTTATGCTTGTATTTGTCAGAGCCTACCGATTTTATTGAAAATAATAATGATAATAAAAATAATAAAGTCTTCTCACAATTTTTATTTTAAAAACTTAAGTCGTTAAAAAAATTATATATATATATATATATATATATATATATATATATATATATATATATATATATATATATATATATATATATATAGAGAGAGAGAGAGAGAGAGAGAGAGAGAGAGAGAGAGTCGTGAGGATACTATCAATAGACTATGCATTTGGTGCTACCAAGTTTTCCGCCGTTAGATCCACCCTTTGATGATTTTCACCGTTAGATCATACTATTCAACCAATCACTCACTTAACCCTTGGAGGCCCACATCATCCTAACCACACATCTCTCAATCCAATGGCCAAAAACTTGGTAGCACCAATGACTTGGTGCTATTAATAGCATAGTAGTCTATATATATATATATATATAGAGTGGTAATTGTAAAAGCACCAAGCATTTTGTGCTGAACGCATTTGATCATTTTCACTGTTAGATTATATTATTCCAACCACCAACTCAATCCAAAAAGGCCCACATCATTCTAAGCGCACATCTATTAATTCAAGGGTTAAAAACTTATACACACCAATAATTTGGCACTTTTAAAAGCATAGGAGCTCAATTCTATATATATATATATATATATATATATATATATATATATATATATATATATATATATATATATAGAATTGAGCTCCTATGCTTTTAAAAGTACAAAGTCATTGGTGCTTGTGAGTTTTTAGCCCTTGGATTGAGAGATGTGCGATTAGATGATGTAGACTTGGGTTAAGTTGGTGGTTGGTTGAATAAGTACAATCTAACGGATAAAAATGATCGAACGTGTAGATCTAACGATAAAAAATTCACAAGCATATATATATATATATATATATATATATATATATATATATATATATATATATATATATATATATATATCAAGTGTAACGGAGCCAATTATCGATTTAGAAATGTATCATTGAAAACAACTTAGTAGCACGAGAGGTCTCCGTACTACGATAGCATACAGTCTATATATATATATATATATATATATATATATATATATATATATATATATATATATATATATATATATATATATATATATATATATATATATATATATATATATAGTTAGTAGAATACTCTCAAAAGCACCAACCAACCACCCATCAACCCTAGGGGGCCCACGTATATATATATATATAGAGTCAAATTACTATACTCTTATAAGTATAGAGCCTCCTATACTCATAATTTTTTTGAATTAGATCTACTCTTTAATCATTTTCACCCGTTAGATTATACTATTCAACCAACCACCCACTCAACCCTGTGGCCCCACTATCAACCTAATCATAACCACTCTCATTCTAACCGCACATTTTTTCATCCGAAGGCTAAAAACTTATGAGTACAAAGGGCTCTATGCTCATATGAGTATAGTAGTATAGCCTCATATATATATATATATATATATATATATATATATATATATATATATATAAATTAGGAATATTAGTAGTAAATTAGTAGTAACTACCAAGTTTTTAACCCTGATGAAAATTTTTGAATGATGTTAGGCAGTTAGCGTTGAGTGGTCCCACTAGGGTTGAGTGGTCCCAATGGGTTATAGTATTTAATCCGATGATTAGAAATAATGATAAGAGCCGATCTAAAGGTTAAAAAGCGGTAGCAACAATGTGATTTTACTACTAATAGTAGCCGGTCAGGCTATATATATATATATATATATATATATATATATATATATATATATATATATATATATATATATATATATATATATATATATATATATATATATATATATAGTTATGGTGTAAAAGCACCAAGCACTTAGTGCTTGTGAATTTTTTTAGATCTACACCTTTGATCATTTTCACGTTAGATTATACTATTCAACCAACCACCCACTTAACCAAGGGGCCCACATTATCCTAACCGCACATCTATTAATCCAAGGGTTAAAAACTTACAAGCACCAATGACTTAGTATTTTTAAAAGCATAGGAGCTCAATTCTCTCTCTCTCTCTCTCTCTCTCTCTCTCTCTCTCTCTTATATATAGAGTCCATTGCTATGCTATCAATAGCACGAAGCACTCGATGCTACCAAGTTTTCCGTTAGATCCACCCGTTTGATGATTTTCACCCGTTAGATCATACTATTTAACCAACCACCCACTTAACCCTAGGGGGCCCATATCATCCTACTCGCACATCTCTCAATCCAACAGCCAAAAACTTGGTAGCACCAATGACTTGGTGCTATTAATAGCATAGTAGCCTAGTTATATATATATATATATATATATATATATATATATATATATATATATATATATATATATATATATATATATATATATATATATATATATATATATATATAGTTGAGCTAGAATACTCTCAAAATAACCAATGAGTTGGTGATTTTGAGTTTTAACCATTGGATGGATAGATGTGGGGTTGAAATGATGGTGATAGATGGTGGTAGGTGAAATAGTGTTTGATCCAAGGGTATTAGTAATTGGGATTTAGATCCAAGGGCTAAAAACTTAGAAGCACCAAGCTCTTGGTGCTTCTAAAAGTATTCTAACTCTACTCTCTCTCTCTCTCTCTCTATCTATATATATATATATATATATATATAGAGTTGAGCTAGAATACTTTTAAAATCTGAGCCCGTTTACTCTCGAGTTGTTTTCGATGATAGAGCTTCCAAATTGATGATCGGCTCGTTGAACATGATCTATACCACTTAAAGTGTTTAGAAATCAAATTTCAAATATTTTCGACATCATTTGCCTAATGATCAAAGGGTTTCAAAATTTGTAATTTTAATGGTGGATAAGAGACGTTTTCTCGTTTAACGGTGTAAAGATATCCAAATCAATTAAATTTTTGTTAGAAAATTTTTTAAACTATTTAAAACAAGATCTATACTCTTGATCTTGATTACAAGATCTGCTATCATCATTTTTTAAAGAATATTCATTTTCAACCATTCATTTTCTTCACTAGATGGATACAAGAACAATATCGAAAGTGCGTGAAATTTGATTTCTAGGTAGTTTAAATGGTTTAGATCATATTTAACGAAGCGATCGTCAATTTGAAAGCTCTATCATTGAAAACAACTCGAGAGTAAAATGGGCTCGATCTCTTAAGAATATATATTCTAGCTCAACTCTATATATATATATATATATATATATATATATATATATATATATATATAGAGAGAGAGAGAGAGAGAGAGAGAGAGAGAGAGAGAGAGAGAGAGAGAGTTGAGAGAGAGAGTTAGTAGTAAAATTCTATTGTTGCTATCGGGTTTTTAGCCTTTGGATCAACTATTTTCATCATTTCTAACCATTGGATTAAATACTATAACCCAGTGGAAACCACTCAACCCTAAGGGGGCCACTCAACTCTAACCGACTAATATCATTCTAACCCTACAATTTTTCATCCAAAGGTTAAAAACTTGATAGCAAAAAAAAACGTTTTACTATTAATAGTATTCCAGCCTAATTCTATATATATATTATATATAAAAGCAAAAAGAACGTTTTACTATTAATAGTATTCCAATATAATTCTATTCACTAGCTAGATAAAGATCAATAACTCCGATCTTGAATTGAAGGATACGATCATTCTTTTTTAGAACGTCGTTCGATTTTGACCGTTCATTTTATGCACACTTGATTGAGTTTCTTATAATTTAAAAAAATTACGAAATTTATTTTCTAGAAGTTTTAAATACTTTTGATCATATTTAACGGAGCCGATTGTCGATTCGAAAGTCCGAACCCTAAACAGAGCGATTTTTCGATAAAGTGAGAAACCACATGATACTAAATTGATATACTTTAAACCATAGGGTACTAAAATAAATAAATGTGAAACCATAGGGAGGTTTTTGAAATTTTTCCTTGTGAGAAAATGCTTGCATGGGAAGCCGCTAAAAATGGATTGGGAAGGTGGGGAGGTGAGAAACGATAACGGAAAAATGCGCTGTTTGTTTTCGTACACAATATTGCGTTCCGCATATTGCGGTTGGTTACGATATATTTTCTGCGATTCCATCGGAGAACGCAGAATTATATTTTTATATACTTTTCTCAATTTTATTCTATTTAATAGTGTCAGATTCATCTCAATACCTAACTAAGCCTAAGATATTGAAGCTTAAATCACCTATTAATGATGGGCTAAAAAAGGTCACGTGCCAAGCACGCGATTGGTGAATAGGTGCAAAATATGCATGTGATACAGCCAAAGTACACGGATCCAAATCTGATACGCACGGAAATTGAAGGACTTAAATCATGATATTATTATTTACTAAAGAAACAAATTAAGAAGGTGCAATTAATTAATAGAATATTAAAACTTTATTTTTCCTTATAGTTTCTGGTTTTAGATTATTTGGTTGTTTTAACGTGATAGCAATGTGAGTGAGAGTGTATCTATTTATTTATACATTATTTTTTTTTTAAATTTGCCACGTGACAATATTTGTTTTATTGTTGAGCGTGAAGTTTATTCCGAACTGATTCAAGTTCTCCATTATTTTTTTTTATACTTAAAGTGAATTGATTTTTCTTTTTTTTTACTTGAATCGAATTAATCAGTATTGCGTGTGGACTTTTTCGAATCGGTTTAAGTCCTTCACATGTTTTTCTCCTTTTTTTTTACTTGAATCGTAAATGTGTTTGGAAAATATTCGTGTTCTAAAACTGGTTTAATTGATCTATCAAACGAAGGCCACATTCAACAATGTATCAATTAAAGCTCCCTTCTCAAATGAAGTGCAAAATAAATTAGAAGAAATTAATAAAGATTCATTAATTTGGTAGCAATGCAATTGGTTTAATAATCCCTTTTATAACTTATCTCTTTTGGGTGTAACTAAGTATATAGAACTAGGCTACTATGTTATTAATAGCACCAAGTCATTGGTGCTATCAAGTTTTTGACCGTTGGATTGAGAGATGTGCGGTTATGATGATGTGGGCTCCCTAGGATTAAGTGGGTGGTTGGTTGAATAGTATGATCTAACGGGTGAAAATTATCAAAAGGATGGATCTAACGGTGGAAAACTTGTTAGCACCGAGTGCTTCGTGCTATTGATAGCATAACAGCCGGACTCAAGTATATATATATTTGTTTTAGTAACATACTCAACAAAATGTATTTGTTTTAGTAATATCACTACAACAAAATTAGGTTATAGGGACACATGTTTGGGACACTTTTATGTAAGTGTCTCATTTATATATACTAAAATTTAAAAAATATCTACTAATGCCTAAATATAAAGCTCAATTCAACCAAAAAATAAAAGATTACTCTACTCAACCCACCACACCCAGTCCATTTGGCCTGATTACAAATAGAAAAAAAAGAAAAGAAAAATTGGTTACTATCTCTCATTCTCCCTTCACTCAATCCACTGAAATCCTAGACGAAGAGTCCTTCTTTGTCATCCTCCTCCGCCGCCGCAGCCAACGAGATAGAATTTCGGCGGTTGCTAATACTTAAATAAGTGTTGGTAAATTAGCAACACTTTTTTATGTTATAGCGACACTCTTTAACTGTCACTATATACTTAGCGATCCCACATATAGCAATACATTTTAAAAGTGTCGGTAATTTAGCTAGCAGTACTTTTTTTGACATGTACCTATATTTAAAAGTGTCGTTATAAACTATTTTTATTGTAGTGTATGTTAAAAGAAAAAATATGTTTCAATAAACCTAGACAACGAATAAGATCATGATCATGATTAAATTGATCACATAGTTTTTGAATTGTTCAACGCATCGTAAACTTGCTAACAAATTTCATAATCATTGGCATTAATTAAATTAGAATTGGGGACCTTTTCTTTTTTTCTTTTTTCTTTTTTTTTTTTTCCTGTCGACTTTTTCCCAAATCTTTTAATTAAGCAATCAGAACAGGCGACCAGATCAAAACACAATTACTATAATTCACTGTGGCTTGTGAGCTCCAATCATATATGGCTAAGGTTTTAGTGACATATTGCATGAATTGCATGCACCTATATATGTATATAAATTTTCCCAAAAACCAATGTTTCATGTGGTCTCCACACAAATCAAATCAAATCAAATGACATATACATTGTTGCTTGATCAATTATCAATGTAGACTATATATATATTATGTACATGTTATCACAATTTCTTTTTACAGCTAATGCATTTTGCTCGTATTCGGATTAACTGAGACAGAAACATAAGTACGTACCTAGTCGAACTGAATAATCATCGTCTCCGTTTAAATATTAGATTCTTATTATTGAGCCTTTCCTAAGTTGATGCCACAAACATAGAGACAAAGTCCCCTAAAAAAAAAAGAAAAGAAAAAGCCCCATGCATGCAAGGCTCCATTAAATACAAATATCTCTTCCACTATGTTACAACTAGAAGAGATACCACCTATGCCAAAAAATAAAAAAGATAGATTTGAGGGGGGAGACCATACTACTTAGAGTTACATTAAAGAGTAATATCTTTTACCTTTTTGATCTTGATGCATATGCAGATTCACGAGATTACTGGGTTGAGAATATAAAACCGCGAACCGTACCAACTGGGATCGAGCAATGGCTTATTTTCTCGTACGATTAACATTCAATTGCAGTTTTATTGAGGGCTTTTTTATAAAGTAACCCTCCAAAATTTTAAAATTAGAGAAATAATCCTGTTAAAATTTTATTTGAAAAAATAATCCTTCTTTCGCCATGTAGGCGCCACGTGAAATTTTTGCTATGAAGGCGGTGAATGATTTAATTACCGTCTCTAGATATATATATAATGAAGGCGGTGATTCACCGCCTTCATTATATATATCTAGAGACGGTAAATCATCTACCGTCTTTAGTGCAAAATATCCTAACTATATCGAAATTTATCTAAGTTCTGAAGATAGATACAGATAGGACGGTAAATCATTCACCGCCTTTACATATATATTATAAAAGCGGTGAATGATTCACCGCCTTCATTATATATATCTAAAGGCGGTGAATCGTTCACCGCCTTTATAGTAAAAATCCAACGTGGCGAAAAGAGGGTTAGTTTTCCAAATAAAATTTTGATAGGATTGTTTTGCAAATTTAAATTTTTTGGAGGATTATTTTATAGAAAAAGCCCTTTTATTGAAGTACCTTGCGCGATAATTAATCTTGTTCATGTGACCTTAAGTAGAGGCACAAATGCAGAGATCATCTTTTCAGATTCTATCACTACAATAGAATTAGGTTATAGAAACACATGCATGTTGGGACGCTTTTGAGTAAGTGTATCATTTATACTAAAACTTAAAAAAAAAACATCTACTAATGCTTAAATATAAAGCCCAATCCAATCAAAAATAAAGGATTACTCTACTCAACACACCACACCCAGTCCATTTGGCCCGATTACAAACAGAAAAGAAAAAAAAAGAAAAGAAAAATGGATTCCCATCTTCCCTTCTCTCTTCACTCAATCCACTGAAATTCTAGACGAAGAGCCCTTCCCTGTCGTCCTCCTCCGCCACCGCAGCTAATTACATAGAGTTTCGACGGTTGCTAAATGCTTAAATAAGTGTTAGTAAATTAGCAGCACTCTTTAACCGTCGCTATATATATACCTAGCGACCTCACATATAGCAACGCTTTTTAAAAATGTCGGTAATTTAGCTAGCAGTATTTTTTTTGACCTATACTAATATTTAAAAGTGTCGTTATAGATCATTTTTTTTTATAGTGTATGTAGAGAACCAGTAGATATATATATATATGTCACTAATGTTGCATGAAAAAAAATATATATGTGGATTTTCACTAATTAATCAGTGAGATGATTGAAAGGAAGATAATATTTTGCAAATTAATGTGAATAGTTATGCTGAACAAGAAAATATTTTACAAAAAATATTCCGCACTTGTGGAGTTTTTTTTCTTTATTTTTTTTTTTTAGAGAAAAGAAAAACAATTGCATGGTACATGTTTCGTTTATTTTTTAGAAAAATAAGCTTAAATAAAAATATGAAGCGGCTAGGCTAAAGAAGAAAAAAAATGGCATAATTTAATTAAAAAATTGCAGTGTAAAACTTTTGCCATTGACTAATTAGTCCTAACATACTACAGTTGAGTTGACTATCAACTGCTCATCCTAAGATCAATACTTGTTTATGAACTCTAAATTTCTTTTTCTTTTTTTTTTTTTGTTATTTAATTGCATCATAGCCCCTAAACTTTTAGTACAAGTCCCATATCGTCCTCAAAATTTTAAATTTTAAATTATTTCATTTTAAATTATTTTAACTAAATGTTATTGTTAGTGAAATTTTATAGAGCTGACCTAAACTTTGGGTGATTTGAAAAAAAGCTATCCAATTTTTAAATATTTTGATTTTACTATGTGAACTTGTAAATTTTGATTTTCCTTGTTAAATGCAATTGCCTACACCTCCTCTACTCGAATATTTGTACACCCTATCTTAATTTTGTTCTTTTAAACGCATATCATATTGGTAACTCAACCTCTCAATTTTTAACCAAAAAAACTATAACATATTGGAGGGTAGAGATTGAACAATCAAACGAAACGATAAACAACTAAAATAAATAAAAAAAAATTTTAAAAAAAAGAGAAAGGTTAGTTAGAGTAAAATCAAAATTTTAAAAGATTAGATAATCATTTTCAAAATGTTCTAAAAGTTACTCGCATGCATTACTTTTAGTCTTCGCCCTGCTTCTATTTGTTTAAATGTTTTTGTTTTTTTTGAGAAGAAGAAAACATGATATCGCTTCGTTGTTTTTGTTTTTTTTGAGAAGAAGAAAACATGATATCGCTTCGTTCACGAAGAAAGTGAATTTAGCAAAAAGAAAGCATTGGTCTGACGACTCGGCCATTAGCAACAATAATTCGTTAGGCCAAACCAGCAAAATCTTAAGCCAGTTATTATTACTAGCGCCTCATATAAACTAATCGAAATCAGTATCCCATCCAATGTGGAACTATTTAAAACGTTACAGTTAGACATCAAAAAAAAATAAAAAAATAAATAATAATATTAATAATAATAATAAAACTAAGTTTAAAGTTTGTTCAAGTACGTGAAGAACGTGTCTGCTGAAACAAATGTGATTGCCTCAACAAATTAATAATTCCTTTATTTCATTCTTTCTCTATATGCAAACTCTGCTGCAAAATCGGACCTGAGAATCTTTTCTCATCCAACTCCTCGCCAATGAAAGGATTCTATCCTTTCAAAAATACGGAGGCCTCCGTGCTTTGATAAACTCTATCTACGTTATTGGAACTATCTAGAAATCAAATTTCATAATTTTTTTCCTTCATTTGTCTAGTGAACGAGTAGTCTCAAAATGAACGGCCGAAAGTAAAAATCTCATAAAAAATAATAATGATAAAGGACTCAAATTTCAAATCGGAAGTATTGATCTTACTATTGATGTTAAGTAGAATTTTCTATTAAATTTTTATGTAATTTGAATACTTCTACATCGTTGAATTTAAAAATATGTCACATCGACCGTTAAAATAGTCATTTTTGAGGCTTTTTGATCTTAAATGATGTCAAAAAATTATAAAATTTGGTTTCTAATGTATGCACTAATAAAGAAGAGAAGCATTAGGTATATTATCAAGGTAAACTACCAAGTATCCCATATCGGCCGTTAAAAATTGTCAATTTTGTGAGCTTTTGATCGTAAGGTAAATGATTTTGAAAAATTATGAAATTTATTTTCTAGAAGTTTTAAATACTCTAGATCATATTTAACGGAGTGGATCGTCGATTCGGAAGCTCTATCATCGAAAACAACTTATGAGTAGTAGAGCTCTACTACTCATAATAGTATAGTAGCCCTACTCTATATATATATATATATATATATATATATATATATATATATATATATATATATATATATATATATAAATTTGGTTGATTCATGGTTTATTTGCTGTCACGATCTTTACAGCAGGGTACGTAATTTATAGGACGGTGCAAAATGGTTCTTTTACGAGCAAAATTATGTGTTGTAATTAATGCTTATTCCTGGAAAATAATAGAGTTTGACTTACGTATCATTCCACGGTACACCGACAAGGAAACACGTAGGTAGGTTTACGCTTAATGAGCTCGAACTTACAACAGTAATGGTCTCGTGGACACTTTAATTTGAACCCCTCTTAATTACTAACTCTCGCAAATCATTTGAATTAAAATAAACAAAAGTTAATAATTATTATTAAGAAAGAAACGATTACAAAATATATATGTATGGCATATAGAAAATGTAATTAAAATTTCTAACTAAACAAGATTCAAGAATCAATAAAAAAAGATCGCTCGCTGCTGCACTATAACAAAAACGATATATAACGACACATTGGAATGTCGGTACAGGATAAAAAAAAAAAATACTGCTGATTAAATTATCAACACTTTTTAAAAATGTCGCTATATGTGAGGTTGTCTTGATGTTTGGCATCCACTCCTTTAGCGATTTATAAGCGCGGCCAAACTCCTACCGCCGAAACCCTACTTCGCTACGGCGACGGAGGAAGAGAAGGAGAGATGGTAATTAATCCGTTTTTTTCTTTTTTTTTCTATTTGTAATAAGATTGAGTGGTCGGGCTGTGTAGGGTTAGTTGAGTGTCGAAGCTTTTTAATTTTTTTTAGATTGAGATTTATATTTAGATCTTAATAGATTTTTGAAAAAAAATTTGGTATAAATAGAGTACACTTACATAAAAATATCTTAAAAATATGTTTTTATAATCTAATTTTATTGTAATGCTTATTTACGTGATAATTAATTTTTAAATTCAAAACTAGACACGGTTTACGATGCAAGTGTGGTACGTCCAAAGGATACGCATGTTGTCCTGTTCAATTATATGCGAAGTAAAATACTATTTATGTACACCCTCTACAGTAGTGTATGCATGTGTGTTACTTATTGCGTGAAATTAAAATTTACATTCGTATATCCAGCGGTCGAAAATTTATAACATAAGAAATTGTCAAAACATATTAAAAGTGGCGATCACGATAAGCTCAACTATAGATTTCAAATACTGTTTCTTCAAATAATGTGTACGATAATGATATAAATGTTAAAGATAGTAATTTTTTTTTTGTCTATTTAGTTATAGAAAATCTTCTTGTTTACTTATTTAATTATTTTAGTTATATTTTTTATAGAACGGATTGATGTGGCTTCATGTTAGAGATGTCAACGGTTCGGATTTTCAAAAATCCGAACCCAAACCCGACACCAAACCCGAGACCTTAACTCGAAACCGAACCCGACAGATTTTAAAAATACATGTCCAAATCCGAACCCAACTAAAAATTCAAAATCCAAACCAGAACCCGAAAATTTGAATCCGAAACCATTAATTGTTTTTTAGTATTTCAAAATATATTATATTAAATCTAAATTTTTAAAATACAAATTCAAATATAACATCAAATTTATATAAATATATTATATATAATATAAAATAAATTTGGGTTCCGGTCGGTTACAGTCAAAATCTATATCCATCGGGTTTTTATTTTTGATATCCATATCCGAATCCATATTTATTTAGTATCGGAGATATCCGTTTCATTCGAGTTTGAGTTCGGATAAAATTTCGGATATCCATACCTATTGATATCCCTACTTCATGTACGGTCTCTAAATTCCACATTTGATTTATATTATTATATTAGATTAGATTACCTTTCCTTTTAAAAAATCGTTATTTTTTAATTACGAACTAAACATAGGATGCGTTTGGTTCGAAATTGGAATCGAAATCGGAATTGAAATAACCTGGAATCCGAATTGGAATAACTCATTACCTAATTCTGTCTAGTTCGTTACCTAAATTATAATCGAAATAAATCATTCCTATTGTCGGTGTTTGGTTCATATAAATATAAAAAACATAGTAAAGTTAATATACTAACTTTATCTTTATAATATATTAATTTAAATTTAAATTGAAAATTAAATATTAAAAATTTACATCAAAATTTTGAAATAATGTCAAAATTTTAAATCTATTTTTTTAAGAAAAATTAAACTTTGAAGTTAAGTGGATAATTCAAAATATAAAACTAAATTTCGATTTATTCAAATTCAAACTTAAAATTCCAATTTAAATTTTAATTTGAATCTACAAATTTAATTTAAATTTTAAATAAAATTTGAATAAAACCTTATATAAATTAAGATTTAATTTAAATTCAAACATATAAATGAGATTCAAAATACTTGATTAAATTTTAATTTTTAATTCAAATTAAAATTAAAATTTAAAATTATAAATTTAATTTCCAAATATCATATTTTAATTTAAAAAGTTGAAAAATAAATTTAATCCGAATAAATATCCATTCCGTCCATAGTCAACTTTCAATCCGGCCTCCTAGGCCAGATTGGAAAAAGAGGTGATTGAAGAATTCCCATTCTACTCGGGAATTGAAATCGAAATGGGACTCACACATGTCAAACACTCACAAACGAATTCACCAATTGATTTTAATTACGGGATGAAAAATAAGCGAATCAAACGAGTTCAGTGGATGGTTGGTTGAATAGTATAATCTAACGGGTGAAAATCATCAAAGGGGTGGATCTAACGGTGGAAAACTTGGTAGCACCAAGTGCTTCGTGCTATTGATAGAATAGCAATCGGACTATATATATATATATATATATATATATATATATATATATATATATATATATATATATATATATATATATATATATATATATATATATATATATATATATGAGTTGGTAGAATACTTTTGGGCATGTTTTGGTCTTCAAAGTTCTAATGAATTGAATCTACTTTTTGGCTAAATAGCTTTAGATACAATAATGGCACTCTCATAACTTTAATAAATCAACCACCACCTACCACCATCATCTCAACATCTCGTCCGATGGTTAAAAACTCAAAAGCACCACCTCAATGGTGCTTTTGAAAGTATTCTAGCTCAACTCATATATATATATATATATATATATATATATATATATATATATATATATATATATATATATATATATATATATATATATATATATATATATATATATATATATAATTGAACTCCTATGTTTTTAAAAGTGTTAAATCATTGATACTTGTAAGTTTTTAGCCATTGAATTAATAGATGTGTGGTTAGGATGATGTGGGCCCACTTGGGTTAAGTGAGTGGTTGATTAAATAATATAATTTAATGGATAAAAATAATTAAAGTCGTAAATCTAACGGTAAAAAATTCACAAGCACCAAATGTTTGGTGCTTTTACAAGCACCATAGCGGGACTCATATAGAATTGAGCTTCTATGCTTTTAAAAGTACTAAGGCTTCGTTTGGTATTGCGGAGAGACTGCGTTACGTGCGGTGAGAAAGTACGTTGGGAAAATATTCCGTTTGTTTCCGTACGTAATATTGCGTTCTGCATATCGCGATGCGTCGTTTACGATATATTTTACGCGTTCACCAGGAGAACGCGAAGCATATCACTATATGCTTTTATAACTCCATTTTATCTAATAACGTTAGATAGGCTTCAATACCAAACTAAGCCTAAGTCGTATGTATATATATATAGTAACTGCTTCTAGTGTTGTAGATTGATTGAGACGAACCGCATTTGAGATTTGAGCTCGAAATTGGATTTGGGTTTAGATTGGATCCTGCTTCTAGTGTTGTAGATTGATTGAGACGAACCATATTTGAGATTTGAGCTCGAAATTGGATTTGGGTTTAGATTGGATCCTTTCGGGCATGATCCGATTTAGCGTCCCACAACTATTATTATTATTATTTTTTGCCTAGAGTTTGGATCCATCTCGATCACGATTGAGATGTGGACTTTGGGCTCAGCAATTGGAATTGGGTTTGGATTTGGATAAAATAGAATTTGGATCCTTCTTAGACTTGGTTTATGCTTCAAGTTGAAATCGTAGTACATGATTTAATGTCGGAATAATTTATTTATTTGACAATAACTTTATCATTTTAATTTATTATTAAGTTCTGATAAAATACAAATTAATTATAAATGAATATTTTTATTCTTTGGCCAATTAAATTACTGAGATTGATAAGAAAATACTAATAATATTATTATTACTATGTGTGAATGGTGTGGAATTATTAAGATGATGATTGCTAGGAGCCAAATATCGCACATGATTGGTTGGTTAAAACGTTATTATTTCTCAAATCTAATAAAATTACAAAAAGTGATCAAAGCACTGATGGAAATTTGTGGGTAAAATGTTTGATTTATAAATCTATAATTTAATTTGTCATCTATTTAGACCAAATATGGTTTGTGTACAAATTATCCTAGAGCATCTTATTTGTCAAAAAAAAAAAAAATTTGGTGAAAGCATTATAAGAGAGGTTTTTTTTTTTTTTTTTGATATTTTAAATGGTGATAAAAAGTAAAAAAGCATTCATCGGATATGATGCTTTCATTTGACTAATATATATATATATATATATATATATATATATATATATATATATATATATATATATATATATATATATAGAGAGAGAGAGAGAGAGAGAGAGAGAGAGTTGAACTAGAATCTATCGGTAGTAAGCGAGCCGTTTTACTACCGATTTGTTTCGATGATAGAGCTTCCAAATTGACGATCGCTCGTTAAATATGATCTAAACCATTTAAACTACCTAGAAATCAAATTTCACGCACTTTCGATATTGTTTTTTATCCATCAAGTGAGCAAGAAAAATGAATGGTGAAAATGAATACTCTTTAAAAAATGATGATAGGAGTCTTGTAATCAAGATCAAGAGTATAGATCTTGTTTTAAATAGTTTAAAGAAGTTTCTAACAAAAATTCAATTGATTTGGATATCTTTGCGCTGTTAAACGAGAAAACGCCTCTTATCGACCATTAAAATTACAAATTTTGAAGCCCTTTGATTATTAGGCAAATGATGTCGAAAAGATTTGAAATTTGATTTCTAAACACTTCAAATGGTATAGATCATATTCAACGGAGCCGATCGTCAATTCGGAAGCTCTATCATCGAAAACAAATCGGTAGTAAAACGGCTGCGTTTACTACCGATAGTATTCTAGCAAAACTCTATATATATATATATATATATATATATATATATATATATATATATATATATATATATATAGCTCCTATGCGTTTAAAAGTACCAAGTCATTGGTGCTTTTAAGTTTTTAGTCCTTGAATTAATAGATGTGCGGTTAGGATGATGTGGGCCCCCTTGGATTAAGTGGGTGGTTGATTGAATAGTATAATCTAACGAGTGAAAAGTGAAAATGATCAAAGGTGTAGATCTAACGGGAAGACATTTACAAACACCAAGTACTTGGTACTTTTACAAGCACCGTAGCGCGACTATATATATATATAAGCGATTATCTTTATAATAATCTTATACCACTCATTATTTTTAGGGAAAACTTCAAAACTCCCCCTGCGGTTTCACACTTTTTCATTTTAGTATCATGTGGTTTAAAGTGTATCAAGTTAGTAACATATGGTTTCGTACTTTATCACTTTAGTATCCTGTGGTTTAAAGTGTATCAAGTTAGTACCATGTGGTTTTGAATTTTATCATTTTAGTATTCTGTGGTTTCACACTTTATCACTTTAGTACCCTGTAGTTTAAAAAACCACAGAATACTTAATATAAAATTAAAACCACAGGGTACTAAAATGATAAAGTGCAAAACCACATGGTACTATTTTGATACTCTTTAAACCACATGGTATTAAGGTGATAAAGTGAGAAACCACAGGGTACTAATTTGATACATTTTAAACCATAGGGTATTAAAGTGAAAAAAATTGAAACCACAAGGAGGATTTTTGAAGTTTTTTCTTATTTTTACCACTATTTCATTGTATAAGAAGAAGAGAAAAGAAAGGATAAAATTCTTTCAAATTTTTCGAATTCTTTAAACTAAATTAAAGCTATGGAATTATAAAGTAGATAAATAAAATTTTATTTTATTTTTTTAAAAAAAATCCTAGACCTTGTAGGTGAGCCTTTTTGCACCAACCCCCCCAAAAAAAAAACAAAAAAAACAAAACAAAAAAGAAAGAATAAAAAAAAAAGAAGCTCACTCCTTGCTTAATTATGAGCATATAGTAGTTGCTTTGTCTCTTCTCTCTTTCTCTATCTCTCTCTCTCTCTCTCTCTCTCCTCCGTAACCGCACTTCACCCCCCCCCTCTCCATTCCCCCCCCCTCCCTCCTCCCTCGATCTCCCGCGCTTTACTCTCTCTTCTCCCGCCATAAAAATGGCTTCTTGAAACCCCTTCATCAACCTCCGCCATTACCATTCCCCATTGCTGGTGCGCGTTCTCTCTCTCTCTACCTCTCTCTCCACCTCTCCAATGGTGGATTCCAACAACGCCAACAACAACAACAACAACAACAACAACAATCCCACATCGGAAGAAGCCCCAAGAGACCCCGGGGACGCTGAGGCCACGGCATCGCCGTCGCCGGCGTCGACGTCGACGACGACGACGGCGACGATTGCGTTGGCCCGAGACGACCCGTTCCTCTCCGAGTCGGAGGACGGCTACGTCGAGCTCCAGCTCTCCAGGGAATGCTCCATCTACGCCGCCGCCGCCGCCGCCGCCGACCGCCGCGGCTCCTCCGCCCCCTGGATCGCCGCCGCGCGCCCCGCCGTTATCAATTGGATTCTCCAAGTGCGTCTCTTCAATCCCCCCACCCTACCCAATTCCCCCTCCCCCACCTCTCCCCCGTTTGCCTCATCTAATCCCCAGTCTCTTCTTCTTCTTCTTCTTCTTCTTCTTCCTCCTCTCAGTGCGCCGCCCACTTCGCCTTCGGCCCCCGCACCGCCTTCGTCGCCGCCGCCTACTTCGACCGCTTCCTGCGCCAAGAAAACGTCGACGTGAGCAAGCTGAAAGATACAATAAAAATCCAATCTTGATCATCTTCCTGCTCTCAATTTTCCGATTCCGATTCCGATTCCTGTAAATTGAGCTGAGTTTGTGTTATATATATACATATATGCATACACCACATGCATTTTTACTTGTGTCAATAGGATCGGCCGCAATGGGCGCTGGATTTGCTCAAGGTGGCGTGCGTGTCGCTGGCGGTGAAGATGGAGGAGCGGAGCCCGACGCCGCTCCCCGCCATCGCCCGCCGCGACGAGCACCAATTCAGCAGCGCCGCGGTCCAGCGGATGGAGCTCTTCGTGCTGCGGGCGCTGCGGTGGCGCATGTGCTCCGTCACCCCCTTCTCCTTCCTCTGCTACTTCGCACACAAGTTCTTCGACAAAGGTTATGTATCGGATCACCTGCTGCTGAGAGCTGCTCAGTTCATCTCTGTAACCATCAAAGGTGGGTCGTCATTTGGTGGTTCTCTCAATCGGGCTTTGCGTAAAGGCGGGATCTTTTCGAGTCTCCTTACATGTTTGGTGACGGTTGGTTCAATGCAGTGATGAATTTGGCTGTTACTGCGGCGTCGAGCATTGCGGCGGCGGCGGTTTTCGCCGCCGCCGACGGCAGCTTAACCCGGGATTTGATAGAATCCAAGGTGACATCCATTGTTGACTCATTACCAGAACCATTAGACCCTGTGAGTAATTTACACTGTTACTACCATTGGAATATGCATTGATCCTGTTGTTCTTTTTCTATAAATTTATGGGTTTTTCTCCAAACTTTGTGGAGAGTGATGAGTGAATGCAGAGTGTTATTGCTCTGTGCTGCAGGAAGGTGTGTTTTCCTGCTACAGTGTGATGATTCAAGAAGCATGTAAGGAGGAGCCTAAACCATCAAAGGAATTGGATTCCTCTTTATCAAATCCCCCAGAAGCTAATCATGCCAACAATGATGATCCTACTGCTGCTAATAAGAGGAGAAAGTTGGAATAGAAAAAATGGAAAAAAAAAAAAAAAAAAAAAAAAAAAAGAGAAAAGGATTCTATGAGTAATTTTGAAGAGGAGGACCCAAGCACTGTTTTTTTTTTTTTTTTTTTTTTTTTACTTTTCTTTAACATAAAGTTGTTAATGGGGGCATCATGATTCTTCTTTTTCAATTGAGTTTTATATCAGGCTCATTGGTTAAGCTTGAAAGGTTTTGGTTTTTGGAGGAGCCTTTTCCACACTTACTGGTGTGTGAAAAGAAGGGAAAGGGGAGAAGAGAAAGGCAAAAGCTATACAGCTCTAAGTGAAAAGACTCCAAAAAAGAAAAAAAAAAAAAAAGAAAGAAAAAGGAAAAAAAAAAAGAAAAAGGAAAAGAAAGGCTGACTTAAGAAAGAAAGCTAGTAGTAGGAGATCACTATCCAAGGGCAAGTGATGAGTGATTTTTGTGAATAGGAATTGGGATTAGTCCTTTTGTGTTTGATATCCCTTTTGTCATTCATTCATGAACAACTTTACCCAAACATTTGTTTTAATTCCTTAATTTCTTCTTCTTCTTCTTCTTCTTCTTCTTTACCTTTTCTTTTCCTTTTGCCCCCCACCTGTGTGTTGTGTTGAGGCTAACTGGGTTTCAGTGGAAGGTAAAAGAGTCTGGTTTTGTATCTTTTGGAACTGTCCCTAGAGCTATCCATTTTGGTAGAGGAGCTTGGGATGTGTCCTTGTAAGCAAATGAGAGGGTGTTGGTTGTAATTCTGAAGATATGTGAGGTTGGTTAATGGAAATGTAATTGGATTATTGTTGGATAGTTTTTGTTTTTCTAATGCTGCTGTTTCCTGCTGTGTATCAAATAAGTAGCAACCTTTGTTGTTGGAACTTATGATAACTGGTTCATGGAGGTGATAAGTAACTGTTTGTTTTGTCTCCTTTTAGTGCCTTGATTTTTGCTACATTATTTTTTATTCAGGGCATTTTATGGATGGGAATCTAATGGTGGTTTTGGACTACAGCTATAAACTGAAAAGCAGCAAGAACTAAAACCAGAGGTGAAGGGACTTCAACTGCTCAGAATCCTGCAAATATCAGATAATGTCCACAATAAGAGCATTAGTAATGTTATCCAACATTACCCACTGACAAATGGATTAGCCTCACATTAATGTAAACCCATATAATAAGATCATTATCCAATTGTGGTCCTAATGTCCTAAGGTCATATAAAGAGAAATCTAGAAAGAGTTCTATCCTTGGCATATTTGTATAAAGTAGTATTTTCGAACAAAACTTATATAGGGAGCCTCCTTACGGTGCGATGGTCTAATCTGCCTTCCATAACATGCAGCGCTCGAATCTTGAACCAACCTCACAAGTTAAGAAAATGCACCTATGACATTGCAAGCCTACGCAGACAACTAACATATGTTTGGAATAACTTATTTGAAAAAAGTAGCAGTTAGATATTTGGTAAAAAAAAAAAAAAAAAAAATCCTCAATCTTTTGCCTATGAAAAGAGGCCAAAATATGCTGCATGCTTTGATAGAACATCCAATTTAAAGCTTTTGCTTCCGTTGGGTTTGTTTCTGCTTTAGCGAAAAGCTCCAACCAAACAACTCTTCTACGGAAACTCGCTCGAGTTAAATATGCTTAAACATGCCTTCTGCAATGGCCTATATAGTGCAGGCCAACTTCACCTACTGTGTAAGAGATGGTTACAAACTATCTAGTAACTTCACCTACTGTGTAAGAGATGGTTACAAAGTATCTAGTTATGGTTGTTAGGTCTCTGCATGCAATAGAGTGGTGGGCTCACTCAACCATCCCAAAGCCTCAATTTTACCCTTCACAGATTAAAAAAAAAAGAAAGAAAAGCTACAAAAGAAAGAATATGAAATAGGACTGGTAAAAGCTTAGGGGGTGAAAGGACTTCTTCCTCAGCTTCTCCCACCAGCTGCTAATCTTCTTTTGTGAGGTATTCTCAGCTGGTGCAGCATGTGAGTGCTTTACTGTCTTTTACTTACTTCAAGGTGGAATCCATGTGTGAGCCCTTCATTCCTTAAACAGTTGGTGTGGAAAATTTGAGAGCCCTCCAGCTAATTTAATCCTTGATCAGAGGGCTGAAAATGGTCTTCCTCTTCACTCAACTCTAAAACTTATTGCATGCACCTGATCTACGCATCCATACACAGCACGACGTTTACCGTCCATCTTATCTTATATTTCAATCTCTACCATCCAGTGTTTTCTACTTGAAAATTTGATTTTTATGGTTGGACCGAAAGTATGAAATAAGATCAAGAATGAATTTTCCTAAAGACTATTCCTATTTTGTCTGACCACGAAGAGATTGTTTGGTAATACGGCATCAAAACTGATTGTAGACCCTCTTGGTTCTCACTAAGATAGTGTGGTTCTCTTTCTCGCATCAACCATTAAAAACATTGACTCCCATCTTTTACCTCTTCCGGTATCTGTTTTAACAGCACGGTATTCATATAAGCAGGGATGTTAAGACTAATCTTGAGTTATTTTCTACCAGATCAATCAATTGAGGTAATAGATGGCGGTGCGTCGCGCTGATATAATAGAGCTAAACCAGATGTAGGCAGTATCTCTCTCTCTCTCTCTCTCTCTCTCTCTCTCTCTCTCTCTCTTGAAGCAATCAAAAACAGGCAGTAAATACATATGTTGTGTAGAGGAGTACCACACACAAGTTTGGTAGTGAGTTAGTGAGTGGTACCTCCCTTTGCTGGGTTGGCTTGGCCTGGCAGAGCAGCAGCAGCAGCAGCAGCAAGGAAAAGGATAAAATAATGCTAGAGAGAGGCAGCTTGACCTGTTCAGTTGGAATTTTACACATTGAATTGAGACCTGTGGCAGCAAAACAAAAAAATAATAATAGTAAATAAATAATAAATAAAAAAATATGTTGCATCAAATGTTGGCCCCTGCTCTTTTTCCTTTGCAGCCCAAGTGAAGAGAGAGATGCCACAGTAAAATAAACAAAGCAGCAAATCTACCAAAGCCCAAGAAAGAAAAACAAACTCCATAGATGCCTTCACTTTGACTAGTCAACATAAGTATTTTCCATGGGTCTTGTGAATGATGAACTGTCACACAATAATTATTGGGGCTGTGGGGGTGAGTAGTTACAGTGTTAGGGTGAAGTACACAGGACAACAACAACATTTTCTGGTGTAGTTTATCAGATGCTGTTGTATATGTCGATTCAATAGTTAAAAAAAGAAAAAGGAAACTGATACATAAGAACACATCAGAATCATTGAAACTGATCAGACTCAATTAATAAGCAGTAACTAAATTTGTTCAGATCCATGCATTATTCTTCTCTTGGGCAAGTTTGCAAAAGAAACATTACTCAATTAAGGCGAGAAACATTGAGGCAGTGGCAGCAGTTGCCCAGCCTGATATAGTTTCAGCATTACCAGGTAAACCAAAAAAAAGAACAAAATAAAGAAAAATCCTAATAGGGAGATCTCGCCCTTCTGAGTACAATATATAGTTATCAACTCGGGTTGGTTAGCTCTCGAAAGCACCAAAAAAATGGGTAAAAATGAACATACAATGATAGTGAAGAGAAAAATAGACATTTTAGGAAAAATAAATTCCAGACTCCTGCTAACTACAAATTTAATTTTCGTGCTACTACCGATTTATTATTAGGCGTCAACAGGGATTAATTTAACTGCAGCAGCGATAGGCATGCTGAGAAAGCCGAAGAGGATGCTAGCGAACCACTGCATAACGGTTAGTGGGGTCGTGTTCGCAAAATCTCCAAGGAATTGGACGATTATAAATTGGAAGATGACGGTGCTCACAATCACAGCCACGAACACGCAGTTCTCCAAGATGCCCTCGAATACATTGATCTTCTCCATCTCTCTGGAGCTGATCTCATTAAAAACCTGTGCAAGCAGACTTGGCCTTTAGCGGAATCAATTACTTAAAAAGTTTGAGCATTAAGAACCTTTACCATTGTCTATTCAGAAAAAAAAAAAGAAAAAAAAAACGATAACAAAATTCTTCAATTTAGCATTCACAACAATGGTAAGAAGAAACAATCCCATAACAACAGAGGAGAACCATCGCAAGGAAATTACCTGACAAAACACGAAAGAATTGAATATAAGAGTATTCAGTGCAGCATCAGAGTTCGGGCCCTCAAGTTGAAACAGCCCTTTTCCTTCGGTCTGGAGATACCATATCACGACAAACTGATATAAGGCTTGTCCTAGTATATTCCGCCACATCACATTGCTAATGAAATTTCCTTTCCTTCCGACTGGAGCTCTTTTCATCAGATCATTATTCGGTGGCTCAGTAGCTAATGCAAGCGCTCCAAGTGTATCCATGATCATGTTGACCCAAAGCAGCTGGACAGCAGTTAGAGGAGCATTACCTAGGAAATAATAACACCAAAGGAAAAGAACTGTGAGGAGTGGCATCTAAAAATAGTAGGACATTTTAGTAAATGTAAAATGGTATTATTTGTACCTGTTAAGCATGCCGAAGAGAAATTCACGATTAGAGCTACCACATTAACGGTTAGCTGAAACTGCACAAATTTCTGAATATTTATGTACACAGATCGTCCCCATTTTCCCACGGTGACAATAGTTGAAAAGTTGTCATCGAGAATAATGACATCAGCACTTTCTTTTGCCACCTGCATAAAAGGAAAAAAAAAAGAAGAAAAGAAAGAAAAAAGGAAAGAGAGGTTAGTGGTAATAAAACTGGCAGAGACAAAACACAACAAAATTCAGGAGAAGCAACAAGAACAATGGTTCCAGTTAGCTGTGGAAAACAGGAAAAACTTGTCAATACTCAATTTAAGTTTTATTTCTTGACTCGAACCAAGTTTGCACGAGTATGCGAGGAAGTTGTACTATAATGTGAAAAGAAAATGAAAAACTAGCATAGAGCTTTACATAGCAAGTAGTTGAACGTCCATCACATGCTTGAATGGTGTCAAGCTAAAGATTGCATGATACATCACAAGAAATAGTTCTTTTACATGGATGGTCTGCAATAATTTGGCACGCCTAGAATAGAAGTAGCATGTTGATAAATAGGGTTCAATAGGTCTCAACACATAAGTTACTGTCTAGTAGTTTGGTTGCTAGATAGACAGCACACAAAAGATTTTCTGGAGTAAAATATGACATCTCAGTTAGGACATAGGAGGTTTTTATACATGCGATCTTAAGCTTCATAGAGCATGGAAGATGTTGTTACATTTTATTATTAATTAAGAATTTATTGAGTTCATGGTTACTGAAGTTACAACTTCACTTTACTTGCATTCAATGTAAACTTTTTAACCTATACTTTTGCACCTACATCAAATGAATTTAACATTAGTGCATTTACTTTGCAATGCTTACACTAAATATCTTGTAACCTATGGGTTTTAAGCACTTGCAACATATACTTTCCATCTCTCATAACCTATAGACTTAAGGTGCTATAAATAGATGGCTTGTTTTATGCACTTCCATATGCCATAACAAAACTACAACAACGAAAACTACAATATCTATATTCTACTTGAGAGAGAGAAAGTCAAAGAAAGGTGTTTCTTTTGGTAAAGCTTTGGGCTCATCTACTTGTGCAGAGTTGGTGAAGCCACACGACAAGAGTCGAGCCGTTGTGGAGGGGACAAGTCAGTGCTCTGCTGCATCGGTTCAAAGGCTTTGCCAACTGCAGAGAGCTTGAATTTCCTTAAAGAGAGCGAGATATCCGTGCCTCGGCTTGATCGACTCGTCGATATTTTTTAAATTATTTTGTAACTAACCTCTATTTTTTGAATATATACACCAACAATTTTAAGGAGATTCAAAAATGGAGGCTACACGTGAAAAGTTCAACAATACTGTCGAAAATCTCAACAAGCAAAAGGAAATGTCTCTTGAGACATTAATCACGCGCATACGCGTGTAAGAAGAGGCAAGAGGCCAAGATGCACTTGAAGCAAAAGAGAATGATGCTAGCGCCAGTAAGGTAAACTTAGTATCTTCTAATTCTTTACCTAATAACAATTGTTCTATAAATACATACTTGAAGCCTAAGAAGAAAATTAGAAAGAACAGTGATAGGCCTCAATTTAAGAAAAATGACCAAGCACCTCTTTCAAATGTAAAAATTCTATAATTTGTTATGTCTGTGGCAAAAGTGGGCATATTGCTCGAACTTGCAAATAACGGAAACTTAAAGTTATCTTCTAATTCTTTACCTAATAACAATTGTTCTAGAAATACATACTTGAAGCCTAAGAAGAAAATTAGAAAGAACAGTGATAGGCCTCAATTTAAGAAAAATGACCAAGCACCTCTTTCAAATGTAAAAAATTCTATAATTTGTTATGTCTGTGGCAAAAGTGGGCACATTGCTTGAACTTGCAAATAACGGAAACTTAAAGCTTTACCTCAAGCTAATGTTACCGAGAAGCCACTTATGGCGATGATAACAGATATATGCTTAGTGGAGAATGCTGAAGGATAGTGGGCATACTCTTGTGCCAACAGGCATGTCTGTCATGATGAGACTTGGTTTAAAACATATACTCCCTATGAACAACCAAGAAGTAGTATGCTTGGTGATTCACATACTTCTGAAGTTTTAGGGAATGGTGAGGTCGAATTAAAAATTTCTTCTAGAAGGGTGCTTATCTTGAAAGATGTGTTGTATACACCCTCGATTAGGAAGAACTTGGTGTCAAGTTTTCTTCTTAATAACGCTGGCTTCAAACAGACCATTGAGTCTGATCAGTATGTGATTTCAAAGAATGAAAAGTTTGTAGGTAAAGGTTATGCATGCGACGAAATGTTTAAACTAAACATTGAGAATAAAGCATCATCTACTTCTGCTTATATGCTTTCTTCTGTGAATTTTTGGCATGCTCATTTGTGTCATATTAACAGCAGATATGTTAGCTTGATGAGTAGTTTAGGATTAATTTTCAGACTGAATAATGATTTTGACAAATGTGAAACATGTAGTAAGTCAAAAATCACTAAACGACCTCATAAGAGTATTGAAAGAAGTACCGAATTACTTGAGCTAATTCACAGTGATATTTGTGAATTTGAAGGTAACCTAACTCGTGGAGGAAATAGATATTTTATCACTTTTATCGATGATTTTTCTAAATATACTTATGTTTATTTATTAAAAAATAAAAGTGATGCTTTTGAAAAATTTAAAGATTTCCTCCATAAAGTAGAAAATCAATTCGGTAAAAAGATAAAGAGAATTAGAAGTGATCGAGATCGTGAGTATGAATCTACGGGATTCAACTCTTTTGTACAGTCTTTAAGAATTATCCATGAGACTACAGCTCCATATTCACCTGCCTCTAATGGAGTGGCTGAGAGAAAAAATAGAACATTTATTGAGCTAACAAATGTTATGATAGTTGACACTGGTGTACCATTAAACATTTGGAGTGAAGCTATTTTAATTCCATGTTATGTCTTGAATCGCGTGCCACATAAGAAGTCTAAGGTGACACCTTTTGAATTGTTAAAAAGGTATAAATCAAATTTGGGATATCTTAAAGTGTGGGGTTGTTTAGCATATGTGAGGCTACCAGATCCTAAAAGACCCAAATTGGGTGTTAAAGCTGCCACTTGTGTTTTTAATGAATATACTTTAAACAGTACAGCCTATAGATTTTTAGACATTGAAAATAATATGATTTTTGAATCAAGAGATGTTATTTTTTATGAAGAAAAAATTTTTCTTATAAATCGAAAAATAGTGGGGGTCAAGATTTTAAAAGTGTTTCAAATAAACAGAGTTCTTCAAACTCTTTTGTGCAAAATCAAGAAGAAAAAAATTTTGAACCAAGAAGAAACAAGAGAAACAGAATTGACAAAGATTTTGACCCTGATTATGTTGTTATGAATATTGAAGAAAATCCGCTTTCTTTACAAGAAGCTTTATCTTCAAATGATTCAATTTTTTGGAAAGAGATTGTATCTGATTAGATGGAATCCCTAATTTCTAATAAAACATGGAAATTAGTGAATTTACTACTAGGCTGTACAACAATTGATTGTAAATGGGTCCTCAGAAAGAAATTGAAACCGGATGGGAGTGTAGCCAAGTATAAAGCTAGACTTGTTGCAAAAGGTTATAAACAAAAAGAAGATCTAGACTTCTTTGATACCTTTTCTCCAGTTACTAGAGTGACATCCATCAAAGTTTTGATTGCTATAGCTGCAATTCATGACTTACAAATTCATCAGATGGATGCACAAACTGCTTTCTGAATAGTGACCTAGATGAGAAAATTTATATGGACCAACATGAGGGGTTCATTGAGCCTGGACAAGAAAATAAAGTGTGCAAGCTAAATAAATTCCTTTATAGCTTAAGACAAGCACCTAGACAATGGAATGAAAAGTTTGATTCTTGCATGATTGAGAATGGCTTTAAATTAAACAAGAGTGATAAGTGCATCTATTACAAAACTTTTTAAAAGTTGCGTGTTATTGTTAGCCTTTATATGGATGATTTGTTAATTTTTGGCTCTAACTTAAATGTTATAAATGAGTCAAAAATTATGCTAAATTATTATTTTGAAATGAAGGATCTTGGTGAGGCTAACTTTATTTTGGGTATGAAAATTATCAAAACACTAGATGGGATCTTTCTTGATCAGTAGCATTATGTTGAGAAAATTTTAAGAAAATATAAGTTTTTTAATTGCAAGCATGTGACTACACCTTTTGATTCAAGTGTTCACTTATTTCCTATTAAAAGTGAAAATGAAATTTTGAATCAAAAGGAATATGCTAGTATGAGTGGGAGCTTGCGGTTTGCGACTGATTGTACGAGACCTAATATTGCATACGCAGTAGGGATACTTAGTAGATTACAAGCAAGCCGGGTACAGAGCATTGGCATGCCATGAAACGTATAATGACATATCTCATAGGTACCAAAATTTATGGCTTGTTTTATGGGAAGTATCCTGCTGTGATTGAGGTTACAGTGATGCTGACTGGAATATCCAATCAGGTGATTCTCTCTCTACCACTGGTTATATTTTTACTTTAGTAGGTGGTGCTATATGTTGAAAATCTAAAAAGCAAACTATTATTGCTGACTCAACTATGGAAGCCGAGCTTATTGCCTTAGCTTCAGCTAGCGAGGAAGCTAGTTGGTTGAGAGACTTATTGTCTGAGATTTCATTTGTGGAAAAACCAGTTCTATCAGTGTTAATACACTGTGATAGCACTGCTGCTATTGGTATAGTAAGAAACCGTTATTATAACGGTAAATCCAGATCCGTGAGAAGAAAATACAGTACTGTGAGATCATATATGAACAATGGTATTATCAATGTAGATTATATTAAATCTACTGATAATCTGGCAGATCCATTAACTAAGGCCTTGGGAAGAGAAAGGATCTGGAACATATCAAGGGGGATAGGGTTGAAGCCCATAACATCATGAACCACGTATGAGGATACCCAACCCGATGATCAGAGATCCTAAAATTAGGTTCAATGGAAAAAACAAATCATATGGTGGTCGTAAAGAATGCACAATATATAGGTCTATATAATCACCTATCCCTATGGTGTAGGTGCATTCATTCTGTAATGAAAAGAGGGTTGAGCTTTTGCTCTTAATGAAATCTGTGGCTCTTATGAGCAGGGTGTCAGAATTACAGGAGCACCCTTGATGGATTTCACTTATGTGAGCATGGAAGTGAGGCCGCTTCCTATGAGAAAGAGCTTATTCTCAAAAATGCTCATGAAAACTAAGATCAGCACAAGGCCGTAACGTGCTAGCTATTAAAGCTCATGTCAACACTTGGATTGTTATATGTGAGCAGTAACTTTCTATTTCCCCTAAGCAGCCAAAATTCAAGTCTGAGACCACTCTGGTTCTGGAGTAGAGATTACTGTTTTACTAAGTGAAGGTTCAATGCAGAGCACACCTTCATTATGTATAACGGTTCCTCTTTGGCCATCAAACTCTCATATATTTTAATAATAAAATGAGTGGGGGAATGTTGTTACATTTTATTTTATTATTAATTAAGAATTTATTGAGTTCATGGTTAGTGAAGTTACAACTTCACTTTACTTGCATTCAATGTAAACTTTTTAACCTATACTTGTGCACCTACATCAAATGAGTTTAACGTTAGTGCATTCACTTTGCAATGCTTACACTAAATATCTCGTAACCTATGGGTTTTAAGCACTTTCAACATATGCTTTCCATCTCTCGTAACCTATAGACTTAAGGTGCTATAAATAGATGGCTTGTTTTATGCACTTCCGTATGCCATAACAAAACTACAACAACGAAAACTACAATATCTATATTCTACTTGAGAGAGAGAAGGTCAAAAAAATGTGTTTCTTTTGGTGGAGCTTTGGGCTCATCTACTTGTGCAGAGTTGGTAAAGTCACACGACGAGGGTCGAGCAGTTGTATCCTGGAGGGGACAAGTCAGTGCTCTACTACATCGGTTCAAAGGCTTTGCCAACCGCAGAGGGCTTGAATCTCCTTAAAGAGAGCGAGATATCCGTGCCTCGGCTTGATCGACTCGTTGACATTTTTTAAATTATTTTGTAGCTAACCTCTATTTTTTGAATATATACACCAACAGAAGATATAACTTTTTATTTTCTCTCTTTGTTGCTGAAATACGTGTTGTTTATATAGGTTAGCGTAATGAAATATTACCTCAGTTCCTGCAATACCCATTGCAAGCCCAATATCTGCCTCATGAAGAGCTGGAGCATCATTTGTACCATCTCCAGTCACGGCAACAACTTCATCGAACGTGGTGCGCAGATGCTTCACCAAGTTATGCTTATCTAATGGTGAAGATCTAGCCATCACCTGACAATTGAACAAAATAACATGTTAATTGAATAATATTTCACAAAACAAGTATATTAGGCAAAAATAATAATATTTATCGTAGAACCTGAAGTTTTGGAATCAAATGGTTTAATTCCTCTAGACTCTTTGTCCTGAATTCTGGGCCTTCAATAGCTAGCCCATCATCCGTAAGTATCCCACATTCTCGAGCAATTGCTTTTGCCGTATTTATGTTATCTCCCGTTACCATTCGCACTGTAATACCCGCATTCCTACAAATAGCAACCGATTCCTTTACACCAGGTCGAACGGGATCTTTAATACCCACAACTCCAATACAAGTGTATCCACTTAAAGGAATTTGTTCCCCAACTGAGAAACCATTTTCAATCTCCATATACGCAAGGCAAAGAGTACGAAGTGCTTCATTAGCAAAGCTTTCAATTGTACCCTTGAGATGACTAACCGCTGCTTCATCAAGAGGAACAGCATTACCTGTAGAGTCCAATACTTTATCACAAGCAGCCAATATAATTTCCGAAGCGCCTTTAGTATGGGCATGATATATGCCTCCAGGAAGCTGAAACACCACTCCCATTCTCTTTTTCAGAGAATTGAAAGGCTCAACTTTAATAAGGCTACTTTCCTCGCGAACAACTTGAAAATTTCCACCCAGTGACAGCCCAAATTCTAGTAGAGCCGTTTCTGTTGGTGTTCCAAGAATCTCAAGCTTACCATCTTGGTTAGTCACAACCTCTCCACCAGTGTTATTAAATATAGACTGCAGCAAAATTTTCACAACAGAATCTGGAATATCAGAGCAAATACTAATAGCTTCCTTAGAATTACTTACTTCCTTGATATTTCCACATACGCAAGCCTTCACAACAGTCATGTGGTTGGTCGTTAGTGTTCCTGTCTTATCACTACAAATGGTAGTGGCTGAACCCATAGTCTCACACGCTGCAAGGTGGCGAACAAGTGCTTTATCGTTCATCATTTTTTTCATGGCAAAAGCAAGGCTTAAAGTAACAGCGAGTGGAAGCCCTTCAGGAACTGCAACAACTACTATAGTAACTGCGATCGCGAAAAATTCCAACAACTCCAATGCATCATCTCCAGACCAGCTAAAGTATGAACCATCTCGGAATTTACGCCGGATTAGGCTCTCACTTAACACTGCAAATGTGACAACAGCAAAAAATAGACCAATTTTTCCGATAATAGTAGCAACTCCATTCAATTTCACTTGTAATGGAGTTTCGTCATCTCCACCTTCACTAAGTGTGGCCATTAGCTTACCCCATTGGGTTCTCATGCCAACAGTGGTAACTAACATTTTACAGGAACCATCTTGAACCTTGGTCCCAGATAGAAGGAAAGGATTTTCTGTACTAACAGCCACGGGTTCACTCTCTCCAGTCAAACTGGATTCATTAATTAATAAAGAGAAACCGGATATGAACAAACCATCAGTTGGGACCTGATCTCCTATAGCAAGGTGTACTACATCACCAGGAAGAAGATCATATATCGATATCTTCTGTCGAAATCCATCTCGAGTAACTTGTATAGATATTTTCTTTTTCTCCTTATCCAAATCCTTGAACTGCAAAGATTGGCGATAATCACTTGTTGCTGTGACAAAGACAACTAAAAGAATACTTGCAACAATGCCAAGGCCATCGTGAGCACCTTTTGGCCAGCCTTCAGTAGCAATCCCTACGATTAAGGAAACCAAGGCACACACTGCAAGAATAATGAGGGTCATATCTTGAAGTGCTTCCCATACAAACACCCAAAAGCTCCTGACTTGGCTTTCAGCAAACTTATTTATTCCGTATATCTGCTGCCTCACTTTTATTCTATCCTCCTGAGTAATAAGCCCATCCTTTGTTGATGTGGATAGCTTGTCCGCTACACCAGCTACACCACCATGCACTTTTAACCTCTTCAGATCATGGCCTTCGACGATCGAGCTTAATTCCTCGGCACATATCTCGAAGCCCGCAGTCTTTACTTCAGCTGGTACTGTGTACTCGCTATGCAATGTAATGCCTAAAGAAATTCATGAATGTCTTATAAAATTCACATATTCCAATTTTGAAAATATGGGTCGGAAAAGAGTGCAAGATTACCATGTATAAACTGAAGTGCAGCTTTTGAAACCAAAACAGCAACCCGCAACTTCTCCTGTAAAAAAAGAACATACGCATTTACATCTTCTACCGAAAGGAAGAAATTTAGTTCATATTCAATAAATCATGCTTCTTCCGTTACAAGTTGTAACAAAACCTAGAAGTAAACATTCAATAAAAAATTGGAAATAGGATGTATATATTTTTATGCCTAGAGTGGGATATAAGGTCTTTGGAGCAGGAAGAAAGTTAAAAAAATGATGAATTGTCAATAAAGCCTTTGGATGTGGATATTAGGTTAAAAATATAAGCTGAGCATACGTTTTTCCAAGAATATGGACATAATTATAACTAAGGTATATGTTAGGGTAATGTTTCAAATGATGCAGAGAGTAGGATGCATTCCCTCCAAGCAAGGGCCTGTGATTGTGTAATGCAACTGCTTGATCGCTGTTAATTTTCACAGATAGGGCCCTACGTTACCGCATTAGACAGCTAAGAGGAGGGTAATGTGGAAATAACTAGATTTAATTGGAGGGAGGATACTTCAAGAGATGCAAAGAGAAAAAACAGGATATTTTCATGGACATCTGACATATCCCTTTTGTACTATTATCTGTTAAAGCATTTTCTTTTATGTTCTTTCTTTGATCTACAATCACAGCAAGTAAAAGAAAACTCCAGGTGAAGCCAAAGCAATGAGATGGCAATCATTGATTGAGCAACAATACACAAATGCCCATTGGCATAAGCTACCCTTATTATATTATCTCCAAAAAGTGTAAAAAATTACATTGAGATGCATATTCTCTGATTGGTGGCAAACATGTTAATGGATAACCTTCTGAGAAAAAACAACAAAAGGCAATGCCAGATGCCAAATTAGTAATATATGTCAAATTTGTTCTTGTCGCATTTTTATGTAGCTTGAGTGTCACTAATTCTCCATTGAATTCACTTCATCCTCCCATCATTTGATTCACATTGTTAACATTTGCTCCAAATTAGAAGGGGAGGAGATAACAGGGGAGAGATAAGGAAAAAGTGAAAATAAAAAGTGTTTGTTTTTTTTTTTTTTTAAATAGAATTTTGTATATCAAAAGGTGTAGGAGTGGACAGTAAATGACTTACAATCCTTTTATATCCAAAGTATTTACTTGAGAACAAAAAATAAAAACTTGAAAACAACTTTTTTGTTTTTTGCTTTCAAAATTTTTTAAATGTTATATTTGGTTTAGATTTGTAGTTACCTAAATTGGAGTTAAATTCTAATTGGGATTGAATTTAATTTGACATATATGGATTATAATTAGGAGTGTAATTCTAATTGAATTAGAATTAGACTCTAGTTATGAGACATGTATTATATATACATGCCACGGCCAAGTTAACGACGCGGCAACCCAAATTAAGCCATGCATGTTGGTCCGTACGATCAGGAGCCTCAACCCTATTAAGATGCCATGCTAATTAATTAGGGGTGAGGTTGCTTGCTTCTGTTGGAGGAATTGTAATGCACTAATTAATTAAGTGGTTTGTGATTGGTCCGTACGGTGGCAACAACACCATCAGCTAAGCTGCCGTACATCCTCGTTTTAGTGAGCCGAGCCAAGATATATTGTCCGGACGTGCTAGGCAGGTGCCGGTAACGCACGTCGAATATATATTTACTTTGGTTTTCAGATTTTTCGGGAGATCTTCTTTGTACTCCGCTTTTTCGATATTAATAAATTATCTGTCCGTCACACACTAGGGTCATTACCAATCCACGAATATCGCACACTATTTTCCGCTTATTTTTTATTTTCTTGCATTAAATTATTTTCTGGATCTATTTTTCGCCGATCCGATTTTAACATTAAACAAGTTGTAATCTACCATTTGACCGGATGCATTACAAGTTAATCAACTATAACAACAAACAAAAAGTCTTTCTTTCAACACAGTCAAATTATCTAGAATCAGTGTTTAATAAAAATAAAAAATGAGAATCTTTAATACCAAAAGAATAAGTCACAAAAATTGACTTTGAAAATCCCGAGAAAATATAACTTATAACAAGATCAGAATAGGATTCAGCTCCAACTTTCCAATTCCATAACACTTACAAAAGAAAATAGATTATAATTCACAAAGAGAAAAAAAAAAAAAAGGAAAACAAATATGGAATTTAGGGGCCGAATGGTTATTTCGAAGGAAAGAACAAAATCAACTTTAACCAATCAACAAACGGAGAGGGATATATTTACAAAGCATGCTACTTTGGATGGCATATATATATATATATGATTGTTACCTAAAATGTCGATCTAGTAGGAAACGGACTCAGAAATATATATATTATCGCCCTTACATGATGATGAATATGAATGACCATTCAATCTCATTATATAATACAAAAATTCAACCCACGACTCCGCATAAGGTCGATCTAGTAGAGAACGGCTCAGAAATATACATAAAAAATGATAATTAAAATTTTGCAGGGAAAAATACGCAATTTTATCGGTTTCAAGGGACAAAATTAAATGGAGTAACCAAACTCGAACGCGCCAAGATCCCAAGAACGCATTCGAATGCAAAACAAAAAAAAACAAAAAAACAAAAAAAAATTGATAATAATAATAATAAGAACGAGAATCAAAAATCGAAACCTGATTGGAGCGCTTCATCGCCGCGGCCTCGGAGCGCTTGGAGAGATTGGCGGTGAAGCGGAAGCGGCGCTTGGGGTTCTTGACGACGCCGCAGAGCTTCCGCCACCGCTGCAGCACCTCATCCGAGGAGTGCTTCGACTTCACCCCCCCGAAATTCTCGTTGAGATAGCTCTCCATCGCGCTCTCTCCTCTCGCTCCCCTCCCCAAATTCCCCACCTACCAACCCCCAAATCTCCAAAAAAAAAAAAGAACCAAAAAAAAAACCCTAATTTCGTACTCCCTCGCCTCCTCACTCCGCTGCTCTTCGCAGCCGCTTCTTGTAGCCACCGCGGCTCAGAAGCGCTTCTGGGGAGAAGCTTCCATGTGATTAGGGCGAAAGCGCGCAGTGGTAGGGGAGAAGAGGAAGGGTAGGGCAATGGCGTTAGAGGGGGAAGAGAAGGGGAAAGAGAAGGGGAATGAGGGTGCGGGGGATCCGAAAAAGGGTGGGAAGGGAAAGGTGAGTGGCAGCGTCACCGCGCGCGTGGGAGGAAGCAGAGCGGAAATTGTGGAGGGCGCGAAAAAACCGAGTCGTCGGCAAGCGCTTGGAAGCTGAAACTCTCCCGAAAGTCCCTGTGCCATTACTTCATGGCAGTTTGGTAATTTTCTTCTCTTTTCCTTGGATAAATTGCACCGTTTAGTCCTCAAACTATGAGGTTGGCGACACTTCCGTCCTCAAATTTTAATTTATAGGCCATGGCTACTATAGTACTATACTGTGAGTATTGGACCTCGTACACATTAAAATGGAGCTTCCGAATCGTAGAAAATAAATTTCGTAAATTTTTAAAATTATAATAAAATCCATCTAAAAGATAAATTAACTGGCCAAAATCGAACGACGCCCTAAAAAGATTTACCGGATCCTTCAATTCAAGATCGGAGTTATTGACCTTTATCTAGTTAGTGAATAGAATTTTCTATCAAAAATTCAACAAATTTCAATTCTTTTACACCGTTAAACTAGTAAGTATTTCATACCGGCCGTTAAAAATTGTTAAATTTGTGACCTCTTGATCGTAATGTAAATGATGTCGAAAAATTATAAAATTAGATTTCTAGAAGTTTTAAATGCTGTAAATAACGTTTAACGGTATGGATCGTCGATTCGGAAGCTCTATCATCGAAAACAATTTATGAGTACGAGGGCGATCGTACTCATAATAGTATAGTAGCCGGACCGTTAATTTATAATTAATTTTAGAGAGGATATAGTAAAGTTTAACTTTTTTATGTTGTTTCTTGAAAAGTCTTAATATTTTTCATATCTCTGCCGTTAGGATCCATTAGAAAAAATTAGTTAACGATAGGTAAAATATTTAACTCTAATTAGTTAATAAGGTGAATTAATTTTTTTACCTCTTCAATTAACAATTGGGACGTATTTATAAAATAAATAGTATTTTATGATAATAAATCAGAGAAATATATTTAAAAATATAAAAATTTTTACTATTTTTATAATTTATTATATTTATAATTTATTCTATTGCAGTTTGGTATTTTTTTTGTTCCCTTTTCCTTGGATAAATTGCACCGTTTGGTCCTCAAACGATGAGGTGAGCGACACTTCGGTCCTCAAATTGGTCCTCAAATTTTAATTTATGATTAATTTTTTACAGGCTCCTATAAATAAAGTAAATTATAAATATATTTCTATAAAATTCAACTTTTATATATTGTCTCTGTAAAAGTCCTAATATTTTTAAATATGTCACTTCCGTTAGAATTCGTTAGAAAAAATTAATTAACCATAGGTAAAATATTTAACCTTAGTTAGTTAGTAAGGTGAATTGATCTTTTTACCCTCTTCAATTAATGGTTGGGACATATTTATGAAATAAACAGTGTTTTTTATGATAACAAATCAGATTAATATATTTAAAAATATAAAGATTTTTACAATTTTTATAATTTACTATATTTATAATTTATTTTATTTGTAGGGACCTATATGAAATTAATCCTTTAATTATTATAATTTTTTATTATATTTGTAGGGACCTAAAAGTGATGCCGTATCTTAATTATTGTCGTATAATTAATCCATCATAATACTTGCATATTATTTTTATATCAATAATTTATTAACATTTAGCCAAATAAATTAATTCGTGGAATTTGATTGTAATAATTTTAAAAATTTGAGCCGAAAATTACGACAAATTGAAGTTTGAGTGCCAAATAGTCACATGATTCATGTTTTGAGGACCATGTGTCCAATTTACTTTTTTTCTTTTCTTTTTTTCTTTTTTCTTTTGTGGGTTATTTGATTCTATTTAGTTACAACTACACTGTAACTATAATTATATATAAATTTAATTTTATCCATACGCAGCATTTGGAGAAACTAATTTTAAAGAAAATAAAACACTTACCTCGATAATAATCTTTTAAATAAAATAAACATAAAAGGTAATCTCCTCACCTCGTATATAAAATAAGAAAACTTGTTAACTATATATTTCAATTGCATATAATCAAATAAATTATTTATACTTGTAACATTTTTTACTAAATTCAACTAAATAAGATGCATGTAACTAAAATTACTATATTTCTAAATGAATGGATCTCGAACTATACTATACTTACAATCACATCCAACCAATTAAGTGGACTTTTTAGTTTAGATATAAAAATGTATGGAGAATTTGGCACTTATTCAAGTAGACACCTACATTTTTAATTTTAGCATTATACATTTTAAAAATGTAATCAAATAGTTTAATAACCATGTTGTAGAGACCTGGAAAATTGCACCTGAGGCTTGTCGACAGCTCCGACGAGTGTTGGGACAAGTCCGAGTCGCGTTGGCGCCAAATGGACGCCATACGGGCCCCGTGGGAACGCGAGAGCAGCGTGTGTCACGAAAATCTGCAAATAGCAGGTTTTCTGTGAGCTGTACCGGTACAAATCTGATTTTGTACCGGTACAAGATTGGTTGCTATACCGGTATAACCACCAGGGCTATACCGGTATGGCCCTGCGCAGCTAGGGTTTTGCTGTTTGTACTTCTAAGTGGGTTTTGTACCCAGACAAAGCAGGTATGGTGCAGTTTGACTTTTTGGGCACTTGTCACATCACCCCTCACTTCTCCTTTTTATTGCAGCAGAGAAGAGAGAGAGGAGATCATCTTCCTCCTTTCCTTCTTCTTCTCCTTCCGTTGTCGCCGTCGCCGCTCTCCTTTGCTCGAGAGGAGCCGAGCCACGTCGACGCGCGCCGCGGAACGGATCGAGCGACTTTGCGACGACGAGACGCTCGTGAGGGAGCCCACCTCGCGTGCGGGATCATCGACCTCGACTCGCGAAGGATTTAGGGCTTGTTTCGAGGTGAGTAGCCCATCAAGTTTCCCTCCGTTACATCTTTTCTCGGATTTTCGAGCTTGCTGCTGGCAGCACCGTCGACCTGCGGAATTTTGACCATATCTCTGTGTAGGAGGATCGAAACGCGGCGATTTTTGGGGCGTTGGATCCGTGACTTCCAGACGCTTCCAACGACACCTTACACGCTGGATTCGGACAAGGTATGGTCGGTCGGGACCCATCTTTACTTGGCTGTCCGGTTGCGGGCTGTTTCGAAAAGTCGAATCGCAGATTTCAGGCGTCGACTCTTCGTATTTCGACTCGTGCTCCGCGTAGAAGCGACGAAATCCGGCGATTCTTGGACCGTTGGATTCTTGACTGCGAGACGAAGATTTCGAGACCTTACTCGCTGAATTTGGATAAGGTTAGCTTAGTTAACTTTAAGCTTTTCTCACCACGTTTTTCCTGATCGAATTCGTGAAATCGTGCTTTTGTCCCTTCGCGGGAGACTTCGGACCTCGGCGGATCGCCGAAGGATTACCTTGACCTGGATCGCTCCCTTCGCTGCCAGGAGATCGCTTGAGAGGTGGGTTTACATCGGAATGCTCCTAAGTATTCATAGTCAACATGTGTAGACTCCGGTTCCGTTTAAGTATGCTTATATGTGATAGCTCTAATGCATGGAATTGTTATGAATATCTGAACTTGAAGAATGCTTAGTATGTACTTAGTTTTATACATGTTGGACTTGGATTTGACTTAGGAGAAAACCACGTTTTGGATCGTCATTAGCCTACACTACCAGATTTAGCTCTAGGAGCCGTTCTGTGCCGTATCATCGCCGCGGGAGTGCGATGGATACTCGGGTAGTGTAGTCGTTTTTACGCTCGTGCTGGGGATGCCGAGCTTACTTTTCAGCAGAGTCTAGTCGTGCTGGTTGTCGGGCACCGTCGGGGATTTGACGGTGGACCCAGTGTACTGTGTGGTTACAGTTTGTGCCTAGGGGCACGTGGTGTGTTAATTCTTGGACCCTGTGTACTTGACTATGCTGTGAGAGCGGATTGAGCTCGACAGAGATACGCTTGCATACTCTCGGTTGGTTCGCGCCCACGATTGCCGCTCCGAGTCCGCTTAGTGCTTTGCGTTGGTGTCGCCGCGCCTCGTTGTGGGTTGCTCTCCGCTAGCTACCCCCGGGGTAGTTGTAGTGTTGCTCGACGGGCGGGACGGGTGCTTTCACGTCCTCGTAAGATTGGGTCGGCCTTTTACTTATTCTACAGAGAGTGGTTTAGAGCAGGATAGTGTAGGGTTTGTTAGCTGTCGAGTGTTTCCAGCTTCTCTTACTTTCTTGCTTACCCTGTAGACTTAGTGGGTGGACCGATGTGTTTAGGGCGGTACCCACTGAGGACTACTTGTTTTTATAGTAGTTCTCACGCCCTCTTTCTTCCTCTGTTGCAGTGGCCTTCGTTGCGCCGCCGCCCGTCTCGAGTCGGATCGAGGTGGGCGTCGCGAGCTAGAGCCCTTCCCCGTCGAGTGCCGTGTTAGAGGACCCTCCCTGCAGTAGTGAGCTTTTTGGTTTTGGACACTTTTGTACATACAGTTGAACTCGCCGGGCGAGTAGTGTTACTCGTATCCGTGATTGTATGTATATAAAGTGGTTGTTTTTCCTACTGTTTGTTATAGTTTACTTGACTCTATGCTACCGTTTGTAGCATTGTATGTTTTTACGAGTACGCTACGCTTCGTATACAGGAGAAATTCTTTTGTATACGGCGGATTTGTCGGCGCGCCCGGTGAATATGCAACCCGGGGCGTGACACATGTCTCCTCAATTCAAATTAAATAACACAACATTTTTGACTTTTCGCGTTTCATGCGATATGATATAACTTTAAAACAAAAAAAAAAAAAAAAAAAAAAAAAATCTCTATTCTAGCGCATGAAATTAAAAACTATAAAATTGAAGATAAGTTCATTCTATTCTTTAATCCTGAAATAATATATAATAACAATAGCAAAATACTTGTTTGTATTTTAAAATTATATAAAATTATGTACACAAGATATGTGATTAAATAAATTGCTCAATTAGTAATTAACTTTGTTTGAAGTGAGAGCCTAATTGAATTATTTGCTAAAGTTTATGATGTCAAATTTTCAAAATTAAATATTTAAATACCTATTTCCAAAACTGCTAAAGTTTAGAGGCCTTTGTACAATTTTTTCTACTTCAAGGCTTCAATAAAGATATACATCTTACACCCACTCTTAGTCAATGGCCAACAATTTGCCTTCTCTTGTAAGATTTTTTTTAAATTTTTTTTTAAATATTAAAACTTCAAAAGGTTTTCTAAACCTTAGGATCAAGGGAATGTAACATATACACCCCAAAATAGAAGGTACAGATACTATTTCTTCTTTCGAGCTGCGATCTGTACAGCTGAGTATAGGAAATGTACATCTTACACGAACAGTTGATCCAAGAGTTGATACACCTCTTTTGGAATCGAGCAATACTACTGATACATCCTAAAGCAGATTGTGTATCTTACACACTCTTCATCCAAAAAATATAATTTTTTTACTTGTCATATTATTGTTTTTTTAACTATAACTCATTAGAATTTTTGTAAACCCTACAATGATTGGTGTAAAATCTATACCTTTCTTTTAGGTGTATCTGAAGAATTTTTCTTTGGATTATAATTTTTTTGAAAAAATGGACAAATAAAGTGGATTAAAATATAGGGCACAAGGCCATTTAGGGGTGTAAACTTTACATATGTATATACATTTTCTCAAAAAAAAAAAAAAAAAAAAACTTTACATCCGTACACAGGGCATGTAGATAACATTGCATTTTATTAAATCCATAGATGATTTCATTAATTTTATAACTTTGATTATTTTTAGTAAATAAAACTAGACAAATCAAATAACTAACCTAAGTATAAAAAGCCAAATAAAGAAAGGAATTTGAGGAGTCACAATAAAAAAAAACAGTTGAGTGGTCTATTTCAAAATCGGCCATCAGAAGGTGCTGACAGCAGACGCTCTAGTCAATCGTGGTTGGCACGGTCCTTCTGTTTGCGTGCTTTTGCAATTCAAATTCTGAAACTCTCGAGCATTTTCTATTAAACTGCTACTACGCCAAATCCTTGTGGACTTCGTTGCTTCGTTCTGCTCCAGCAGCGCAGCATCAGATGTCCAACTCACCGGGTGGGTTAGCAGCTCAACAGTGCTGGTCAAGAAAATTACTGACAGATTGGGCTGATTGGTGTAAAGGCGGGTGATGCTGGTATATATTTGTTGCTCGCTCAACTCTGTCAACGGTTTTTATCTATATTGTATCTTTCTTTATTGCATTTTTTTCTTTTTTCTTACTCTTGCTTTTCGTTGATTTTCTGTTATCTAGAGGAAACGGCACAAATACTTGCTCATTCAGAATTGATACTTAATGAGTTATGAATAAGGCCAGGTAGCGTCTACTTTTCTCTCTCTCAAAAAAAAAAAAAAAAAAGTGCTTAGTCAAGAAAAAATTACTAACAGGGGAATCAAAAAAGAGTTTCAATATTTGCGTCCCAGCGGGATATTGGGAGTTATGGAAAGAGCAGAACATGAGATTATTCGACGATTAGATAAAACGGAGCGAAAATCTTGGAAGACTAATTCATTGTACGGTCCACCATTGGGTCTCTGCGACAGGAAGCTAAGGTCGTCGACACTTTCTATACAAGTTTGTTAACACTCGGGGTCTTTGGCCCCTACTTTGAGCGAATTCGGACTCACTACCATTGCTCTTTCTTTCACTTTGTTTCTATGGGTCTGTAATTTAGAGCCTCCGTTTTCTATCTTTTTTTGGTCGTTGTACCTGGTTTCAAATAAGGTAAATTCCTGTTTAATCAAAAAGAATTATAAATCGGCCATAACTAGGGTTCTCCATACATTTTTCACCTTTAGTTTAAGAAAATATTTTAATTATTTTATTTTAGTTCTCGTCTCAATTAAAAATATTTTTTGCGTCAAAGTTCATAAGTAAACCTATGTACATTGAATCATTCTGCTCCCCGTATCATATTTTTATTTTAATTATCTAATTTTTAAAAGGAGAAAAGGTTATAATTAACTCTAAATAAAATAAATTTAAAAAATAATTAGAATATTAAATGTCAGATTTAAAAATTGGAAAACACCATGAGAAGTTCAAAAAAGGGAATTAGTGATATAATTTATCCTGATCTCCGATTTTGTTGGAAAAACTTTAGCCTGAAAGATCTGGACCGTTTGATAGACGTAATTCTGTTTGGGAAGAGATAATCATGTCAGTATTTTCAAAATTCGACGGAGATGATCAAATATAGTTATCAATATTTTTGGCCAAAATCATTGTGATTCGATTTCCAAATGAGATTCAAGTTTATAAAGAAAATTAGATTATGATTTGAAATGCTAAGACTACAAGTACAACACAGACGAATATAGACATAATCTTCTTCAGCGGTAATAACATATCAACCAAAATTTTAAGTGTCCGTCGACACGAACCGTATCCACCGTGCCGTACCGTGTCAACAAATCGATACAGATTCCATACCGATGGCATAGCTCGAAACCTTCTATTTTTTAAATTAGTAAATAATTTTCTTAATAAAGTTCAAAAGATGTGATAAAAAGATATAATAAATAGTTAGAATATTTTGTTTCTAAAAATAATAAATATTTCATACACAATCGACATACCATGATCGCATCGATACGATCGACACGATCTTTGTGCCGTACAATGGTAAGTTTTCGACACAATCCTGTGTCACGGCACTTAAATCCTAAATATCAACTCTTCGGGCGATTTTAAAATAGGAATAGTTCTGATAGTTTTCAGTATAAATAGTTTTTTGGTAGTTTTAGTAGCAACAGTTTGGATAATACGTCTTCCTAACAGCAATTTTGGAAACTTAGATCGAAAGGTCAAGTTATTGTAGTTCTTCGGTACCAACATGACAGATCATCAGAATTCATTCATTCTAAGTTTGTTCCGAACTAAGTGGCGTAACATAGCGTGCTTTAGAAAGTTGGATTCCACCAAAAAATTCAAACCAAAAGAAGAATAAATGGCAAAAAATTTGGTGGTTGATATCCGAGGCTTTAGTTCTTAGGATTTGATTAGATTTGTAGTTGATTCCTTCTTAGATAAGAATTAATATTTAAATCTATTAAAGATAAATTAAGATTTAAATATTAATTAGAGTATAAATCTAATTAGATTAGGATAAATATTTAAATCTATTGGAGATAAACTAAATATAAATTTAAATATTTATCGAATAGGAATCCTAACTATATTAGGATTTGGATAGCTTTTGATTAAAGCTATAAATATAGCACGTGTACTATTATTTTGGTGGTGGTGGTGGTAGTGGTACGGATTAGCCACACCCATATAGCGTGACCAAGATGGTCATAATTTTAGTTGCACATGGGTGCAAGAGGACGTGTGCCGCTTTCGTAGCGGTGGGTCATTCGTATATTTTGTGCACGGATGCACAGGATGAGAGAGATGTCTTTTGGGAGTATAGAAGATGAGAGAGATGTCTTTTGGGAGTATAGAGGACGAGAGAAGGGTAGGAGGGTGAGAGAGATGTCTTTTGGGAGTATAAAATACGAGAGAAGGATATAAGAGATTCAAGAAAGAGGGCTTGGGTTCTAGCTATTCTGTGCAGAAGAAAAGTCAGGTGTAATATTTTTTTATTTAATGAATTTAATGAATCTTATTTTACCCACATATTTTTTTCATTTATGATTGTATCCGCTTCCAATGGTAAGCATTTGTGCTTGGCTGTGAAAAATCTAATTCGACGCTCATTGCGAATTCCAACAATCGATATTCGACAGGTTGCGGATTCAAAAGATCTTAGTACGGGGGGGAGTACCGGATTCCCAGCATAAAACTAGTACGAACTAGAATTTATTTATTTAATTAATTCTAAATATCGTACGCACGTTACGTACGTGCAATGATCAAGTGTTACCGTTGCACCAAATTTTTTTTTTTTTTTTATAATATTAGGTGAAGTGGGGATCATGTCTCCAGCAACGTGCAACGAACCTTTAGTTAAATATATTGTATTAGTTATGTGTCAATTTTAAATTGGATTGGAACCTTGTAAATAATTATGTACACACCAACAACCTTAAAAAGAAAAACAAAAAAACAAAAAACAAACAACCAATCATTTTATAGAACAAAAAATAATGTTAGTTGGTCTATACTCAAGTTTAAAATTTGAGTTAAAATTTGTAAATTTAATTTTACATTTTGAATTTTGAAAATTTGAAGTTTGAATTGAAATCAAAATTCAAGTTTTAAGTTCAAAAAGTGGGCCTCAAAACTCTTTTCTAATCAAGGGCCCATCTCACTACAAAAGCAATCATGTTACTTACCTTAGTAAGGCCCAAAAGGGGCTTAGATTTTAATCAACAAAAGGGCCCATTAATTATCCCTATTTTTAAAAAATTATTTTTGGGGACACTCCTCTATAGAGGTAGTGTTTGGATTGGTAAGAGAGATTTTTATTTTAAATTTAAATTTAAATTTTCAAAATTTATATTTTTAAATTTTAAATTTATAATTTAAAATTATAAATTTTAAAGTTTAAATTTTAAGTTTGATATTTTTAAAATTTAAATTTAATATTTTGAGTTTTTAAATTTTAAATTTGCTATTTTATATTTTTGAAATTTAAATTTGGTCTTAAATTTAAAATTTGATATTTAAAATTAAAATTTTTAATTTTAATTTCAAATTTTAAAATTTAAAAGTTTAAAATTTAAAATTATAAGTTTAAAATTTAAAATTACAAGTTTAAAATTTTAAATTTTAAATTCAATTATAAGGGTAATATTATTTTCTTTTTATTTATAACTAAGAACTATTTTTCTTATTCTCAAAAACCATCCAAACGTAATTTTTCTAGTTCCATTTATACTTAGATTTTCATCCAAACAAAAATATATTCCCACAGGGCGCGGCGCGCGCGTGTTAGCGCGGCACAGGTTTGCGCAGAGCCGAAAAAAAAAGCGAGGCCCATATTTGGGGTTTTCTCGGGGTCGACGGCCACTTCGGCCTCGTCGACCATGTGAGAGGCATTCTTTATATATATATATATATATATGAAATTTCTTTATCTTTAAATAGCAAAGTTATTAGTCTTCTGTTTTAGTAGTTGGATTGAGAGATGTGCGGTTAGGATGATGTGGGCCCCTAGGGTTAAGTGGGTGGTTGGTTGAATAGTATGATCTAACGGATAAAAATCATCAAAAGGGTGGATCTAATGGTGGAAAACTTGAAGACCAAGTCTTCATGCTTATTGATAAGATAAGTGACTATATATATATATATATATATATATATATATATATATATATATATATATATATATATATATATATATATATATATATATATATAATTGAGCTCCTATGCTTTTAAAAATACAAAGTCATTGATGCTTGTAAGTTTTTAGCCCTTGAATTTATAAATGTTAATTTTATAAAAGCATTCACATATTAATTAACATATATAATAATTTAGATTATTGGTATTAAATATAAATGTTAATTTTATAATATTGAGCATTCACATATTAATTGTACATTAAAAAATAAAAAAAAAATGATACAGCTTAAGTTAATTTTATATTTGACGAAAGTTAATGGAAAAAATCACAAGTAATGATTTCTCTTCTCATTCACTAACTACTGGAGAATTATGATACTTACTAAAAATTATTTCACTAACTAATGAGGGACTATATATCATGCCTACTAAAATTTTTTGATATACTTATTGCACTATTTATTATTTCACGTTTGGAATAATTAGTATGGGATAATTTCATTCGTACCCTTGAAAATAGTAAAAATATTATAAATAACCTTACAAAATTAATAATATTAAATCAAACAAAAGAGAATAAGATGAGAAAATATTTAATAAAGTTGAAGAACTATTTCAAATATCTTATTGTTGAGAGAGCTCCTTATATTTTCTATATTAGGGAAGTTAGCTGCATTTATTTAAAATTATTTTATAATTTATCTGTAATATTTCATAATTATTCTGAAATTAATTTTTATAACTAATTTTTAAAATTAAATTTTAAAATAACTACCCGCAGCATCGCGCGGGTCCCTTAACTAGTACTATATAATTACACCATATTTTGAAGGAAAAAAGAGTTATAATTAGGAGAAAAACTATTAAAAGGTTTTCCGTTCAAATAAGATGATGCCCATGATAAAGTTGAAAAAGATTAAAAAAAAAAATATGGGAAAAAGATTAAAAAAAATATGGGAGAAAAGGAAAAGAATTAATTTACCTATCCAATTGATTCTAGTAGAGGAATATATTTGTAAAAGAGTATAAAGTGATTGATGGTTCGCAATAGAAAATAGGCAATTTTTACGAGGTCAACTGATGGATAGGAATTTATTATGTATGAATTTGTAAAGTTTACGGGAATATATATATAATGATATAAAATTTAGAGGGGGTAAAAATGTGATTCTAATCAAAGATATGGTAGGCAATTTTTCTTATAATTTCGGTTTTTTTTTTTTTTGCATTTAGTCTCCTCAAATTTTTTTTCTTTTCATAAATAGCGCTATAAAATTTGTAGAGAAAACTTTAAACATCTCTCCCGTGGTTTCACTTTTTTTTTATTTTAGTACCATGTGATGCAAATTTTATCAAGTTAGTACCCTGTGGTTTCTCAATTTACCACTTTAGTACCCTGTGGTTTAAAGTGTATTAAGTTAGTACTCTGTGATTTTGCACTTTATCACTTTGGTACCCTGTGGTTTCGTACTTTATCACTTTAGTACCTTGTAGTTTAAAACCACAGGATACTAACTTGATACAAAAATAAAATCACAGGGTACCAAAGTGATAAAGTGCAAAACCAGGGTACTAACTTGATACACTATAAACCACAGGGTACTAACGTGGTAAATTGAGAAACCATCGGATACTAACTTGATAAAGTTTAAACTACAAGCTACTAAAATGAAAAAAAAGTGAAACCATAGGAGGGGTTTTTGAAGTTTTTCCAAATTTATATTTGTAAGATTGATTTTATTCCCGTCATGCAAGTGCCACGTGGATGTGGCAGTAGGTTATGTTGAACACGGTGAATCATTTACCGTATTTGAATACGGTAAATGGTTGACCGCAAAACTCCAAATATTACATAGTATTATGGTTGAAAAATAATAGAATATAATGAATTATTTATCGTGTCCAAATACGGTGAATGGTTCATCATGTTCAACTTAACTTTACACCGCCATCCATTCTCGCACGACGCTTACGTGGCAGGAATAGAATCAATATAATAAATATAAATTTTATGAGACTATTTGTAAAATTTCTTTTTAAGTGGCTAAATGCGAAAAGAAAGTCCTATAATTTCCTATGGTGGGACATCCCCAACACAACCATGACACATGGCCTCATCTCCATGCTTGATGCTTGGTCCATCATAAATACTTGGAAATATACTCTTTGACAAAAAAAAAAAAAAAAGAAAAAAAAAAGGAAAAAAATCTTGGAAATAGATAATGATGTAGCCATATATAAAGTGGAATATATAGGAGCTAGAGGGTAAGGGCTAATAAGGACCCCTTGCATGGTCTCAATAATTAGAGTACTAGAGGCCCCATGCATACTTTATAGGTGAAGTTGAAGAGGGCTTTTGGGTACTTCATTGGATGACTAGGAATCCACTAAGAGAGAGATAGAGGGAGAGATAGAGAGAGAGAGAGAGAGAGAGAGAGGTGCTTTAAATTTTTCTTTAAAAAAGGAGAATTAATGGATAAGAAAATGTGTCTTGCATGCATCTTGGTGAGGTTATAGCAAACTAACATCACATTCCATGCACGTTCTGTTTGTTTTACTGAAAATCAAGTTTAGATTGAAATAGACTTTTGAAATAATTAGAGTTCGGATGAAAATTATTTTTCTTTCGTTATTTGTTTGTATCGCTGTGAAACTAAATTTTTTTTTTTTTTTTCAGTTCTGTTGTTTGTTTGGCAAAATCATAAATGACGTAAAAGCTGAATATGTAAGAGATAGATTAATTTTTTTAAATTTTTTTTCTCACTTTTTCTTTTTCTGTAATTGACTTCGGTAAGGGGTGGACCGAAGTCAATTATGTTATTTTGGAGAGTTCAAATCGAAGGAGAAGTTACAGTAAATCAAACAATAAAAATAAATATTTACATCTCCACTTTCAGTGAAACAAGAGCACTCTCTATGCGTATAAATCAGTTAAAAAAGTTGTATGTCGGGTATAATTCCATGAGCAGAAAAATGTTGCGCATAAGGTGATTCTGTTCTAGCACCCAGATGCATCCCGCTGTAGATAGAGAAAGATTTTCTTAGCATAAGTTGCAAAGAACTTATTGGCTAGTACTGGATATCTCTCTATATGATATGTGACAATATATCAATAGTCAATAAAACTAGTGTTATGATCGTATGTCATATTTGAATATCAAAATAAATTACTTCAATTGTGATTGAAAATTAGGAGTTTGATATATCTTTGCTCCTTAATGTTTTGTTTGGATGCATGAATATTTTATCTGATACCCTTTTTTTTCAATGTAGTCCAAAAGCTTGTAATATCTGGCATATTGCGTACTTCAAATCATTTTTTGGGGAAATAAAATAAATCATCTTATAGCTAGATGAAGTAAGTTATTCTTACCTAATAATTAAAGGATGCCAATATTACTCAAGAGCAAAAATCAAATCTTTAATTTCCAACCACAAAAAAAAAAAATACCTTTGTAAATTGAACAAATTATCATTGCATATCTTATTCCGACATTCAAACAAGTTCGAATTCATGCTATGAATTAATTACCTTATTTCGAAAAAATAATTCTGTATACTAATTACATTAATACATTATTCTTTTCTTCAGTATGATCATTGGTCAACTAACTAAAGAAGAGTTGCTCTTTCCCACCACATCCTATTCGATTCCAACATAGAAACATTGGAATCCTTTGACGTTGTATGTTTTTATCGTAAGTGCCATTGTGGAGGATAAGGTCGATGACTCACCCCAACATTACTCCTCCAATGAATTCATGACTTGTGCCCTCAACATATATAAAGGGATCTCTCTCTCTCTTTCTTTTACTCTCTCTCTCTACATTTTAGCTAATTAAGTTCCGTTAAATATAAAAATATATAAACAACTGTTCTCTTAAAACTTAAGCTTTTAGAGTACAACGCTTATTTCACATGGTATTAGAGTAGAAGGTCCTGAGTTCGAGTCACGTCCGATTCCTAACATATTAATTTTCTCCTATTTAATTCAAATCTATATCATGGGTCGACTAAAAAAAAAAAAATGAAGTCTTGACTCTTATGCCCAGATGTGAGGGGTCCTGAGTTCGAGTCACGCCAGATTTCTATTATATTAATTTCCTCTCATTTAATTCAAGCTCACGTCATGGACCGACTAAAAAGTCTAGCAAGAGGTCCCGAGTTCAAGTCATGCCAGGCTCTAGCATATTAATTTTCTCCTACTTAATTCAAGCCCATGTCATATGCACCTAAAAAATCTCGAGTCCAGACGTGAGAAAACATATTAAATATAAAAATATATAAACACTGTTCTCTAATAGTTTAGGCTACTACATTCATGAGCTTAAAGCCAAGTGGTTCCTTCTCTGACAAAATAAAGCTTTTGGATTGGATGTACCAAAATGTAATCTTCATTTGTCGTACGTGCCCACTAATTTCTGTAACATTAATTATATATTATTTTATGGGTTAATTGCATATAAGCTTCTGCAAATACAGTAAATTATAAATATTTCTTTTTATAAAGTTTAACTTTCATATATATATATTATTTTTACAAAAATTCTGATATTTTTAAATATATTCCCGTCGTTAGAAATCATTAGAAAAATTTAGTTAATTATAGATTAAATACTTAATTTTAGTTAGTTAATGAAGTGAATGACCTTTTTATCCCTTTTCAATCAAGGTTGGGGCATATTTGTGATGACAAAAATGTCATTTCATTTATAAAATAGACAGTGATTTAACGATAACAAATCAGAGGAATATATTTAAAAATATTAAAACTTTTAATTGTAGCAACAACATATATATAAAAATTAAATTTTATAAGGACATATTTTCAATTTACTATATTTGTAGGAATATGTATAAATTAACCCTTGTTTTATCAAATTTACAGTTGCAGATGGGTAGGCTAGTATTCCGTTGCCTAATTTGTATGTCGTGCCCAAAGAGAAAATAGAGTTGAGACTAAGGACTTCCGTCCACCACAGCTAGAGAAGGGTCTGAATGATTTGCCTTCCGACAATGGTTTTCTTCGTCGATAGTATAGTTCTCGGATTAGCCTGTTCTACTGCAACTGAGGCGCTGTGTAGAAATTCCACCACCATTTAGTTAGTAGGGCTTGATTCATGATCGCGACATCTAGGATGCCTAAACTGCCTTTCTTTTTACTCTTGCAAATGTTCCTCCAAGCTATCCAACAGCCCTTGCAGGTGAGTTACTCCCTCTATTCCAGAAAAAAATCTCTTCTACTCGCTTCAATGCTCTTAATTACCCATTTGGGTGCCTTGAACACGGAAATGACGTACAAGGGTATGTTGGTTAGGACCGCATTAACCAAGATCAGTCTGCCCCCCCTGGACAGGAGTTTGGCTTGCCACCCGTCTTTGCCTTATATTTTCTGAATGATCCCCCTCCATGTCTCCTTGGATGGTGGTTTACAGGAGAGGAGTAAACCCAGGTATTTAGTCGGGAAAACTCCCACTCTACATTCGAGGATGTTCGCCAGCTTAGCAGCTTTTCCATTTTCATGTCCTAGGTAAAACAATTCCGATTTCTCCCTGCTGACCTTCATACTCGAAGCTCATTCAAAAAAATGCTATAGAAATCCAAGGTTTCTCATGTATCTTCTTTTTGCCGCACAGAAGAAAAAAATGTTGTCCGCAAACTGGATGAGGGTGACCTTGTTGTCCTCAGAAGGTCCCAATCCTTTGAGCAGATTATTGGACACCGCTACATTAGACATACGAGTCAAGCACTCCGCCACCAACAAGAAAAGGTAAGGCGACAGCGGGTCCCCTTGCCTAACCCATCTCTTCGTCTTTATCCAGTTGGTCGGCTCACCATTAATAAAAATACCAACCATCGCGTAGCACACGCAAAGTTCAATCCATCCGCATCACTTGCTATCGAAGCCCCACCACCGAAGGATTCGTAAAAGGAATGGCCAGTGAATCCTATCGTAGGCTTTTTCAAAATCTACCTTCACCCCAACTCCCTCCACTGTCTTTCTGGGTGTATTTTCTTTTAATTGGATGCATGAATCAAGTGTAGACACGTAGGGGCATTTTTGTACATACACCCACTACAAGAAAATTTTATTGCAAGAATGTTTTTTGACGACGCTTGAAAAAAAACATCCTCAAGCGTTACTATAATATAGAAAATATTGACGCATCAAAAAGTATTGTCATATAAATCTCTATTGTATCAAACCAATTTATTGAATGATAAATTTTGTGTGGCACCTCAATAGTCCCACATCGGATAGTTATGACTAGATGTGGGAGTATATTAAGCTTGATTGGGCTAGATATAATAATTGGGCATAAGTATTTTTGGCCGGTGGTTTTGACACAACGAGTTATTATTGCTAACGGATTAGGTCGTTACATTTGGTATCAGAGTCAGTTCACCAGCCGGAAGTGTGAGATGAGTCTTGGCTGAGCCAGTATCAGAATGACAGATTAAGCCAGGGTTGCTTATTAACGGGCTAAGTTAGGATCGGAATGACAAAGACTAGCGAGACACGTCTCGCATCGCCTAGTGATCTTGGGTAGTGTGTGTTTGGATAGGTATATATGGCTAGATGTGGGAGTATATAAGCTTGATTGAGCTAGATATAATAATTGAGCTTGATATAATAATTTGGCTTAAGCATTTTGGGCCGGTGGTTTTGACCAAACGAGTTATTATTGCTAGCGGGTTAGGTCGTTGCACTTTGTGAATTTTTTTAATTGTACGATACTATAAAGTGTCAGAATTTTAAAAAATTCTCACACTTTGAAGCATCAAAATATATTTTATCAACACTTGGTATAAAAGTCAGAATATTTGTGGTGACTCTTTATTTGCCACAACTTTCAAATATAACGGTAGATTAATTCTGAATTGCTTTTAAACATCATTAAACACCGAAAAAAAGTTCTTAGGTATTAACTTTCGTGTAGTGAACCCTTGAGAAATTCTTGCTCGTTTAACCTGAAGGTACTCATATCATCAATTTTGTATATGCAAAAAACCCTAAATTTATTTCTAAATGAAATAAACGAAGCGGATAGTGTGCTACCTATCTCTCAAAAAAAAAAAAAAAAAAACCCTAAATTTCAAGTCTTGATTACATCCTTAATTAATGTTTGAGTCTACATTTCTATACTTGATCAAACATGAGCAAGCAATGACTCAACATTTTACTCTTATTAGGATATCAAAATTTGGATATATATATATATATATAGCTAGGAAAATGGTTTACAATTTAGAAGTGAGTCTCTTTTAAAGCATGTTGTACAAAATGTGAAATGGAAGTAACCCAAAGACACACATGTAGTATTGCAAAACTATAGTGGAAGGAAAAATAATTCTAAGTGGATAAGAAGTACTCTATGGTCCCTTGAGGAATCTGATCCACATGAAAACCCCAAAAGAGAATAAAAAGAGAGAGAGAGAGCCCAAAAAAAGAAAAAGAAAAAAAAAAGAAAGAGAGGTTGAAGGGAAAGTTGAAGCCACTTATTATGGGAAAGGGGTATTGAAGTGAAAGCACTAGATAGGAGCTAATGGATCAGAACATCAACATATAAACCAATTAAGTCCTGGTCAATCCCCATCAATCCACGTGAAGTTCAATAAAAGGATAAGATAAGGTGGGAGAAAAAAAAAAAAAAAAACAGGGCAAAAAATTGTGTATTTTTGGTCTACTTCTCTTTCTATTTTTATAGGGTTTTAACTCTTACAATCATGACTGATCTTCTATAAAAAAAATTCAAAAATTTGAAAAACACAAGTTCAGCATTTGTAATTATGCTGTTAGAGAGATTCCATTAGAGTTAAAGGAACCTTAATATGTAAGAAGGAAAGGAAAAGGCGAAGAGAAGTTAGAAGTCTTAGTGCACCACTTTTATTCCTACTTTCAGTAATTTCTAATTATGATTGATTTTTTTACAGACCGTTTAGTAAATAAAAAAAAAATCATACTTTTTCCATGCATAGCGGGAAACAGATTTAACATTCTGGTATTTAAAAAGCGAAAACTCTAATCAGCGCTTTTACTCATCATGATCTCTTTTGCTACTACAAAAAAGTATTGACAAAGTATATACTGCTACTTGTCTGGGTCGCTTTTATTTCTACCTTCAGTAACTCACAATTATTTTATAGATCTTTTAGTAAACAAAGAGACGACACACTCTTTTTCGTGTAGCAGAAAGCAGAACTACAGAATTATATATGAAATATAAACAACAAAATTTCTAATGTGATGCTTCTACTTCTGCCGTCGCTAGCTGCAGAATATTTAAGAAAGAAATTATAAAAGTTCTGTTCAGATAACACTTAATCTGTGTAACGCTACGATACGCTGTAACGTATGTAGGTTGGGATAGGGCATACCCATCTTAGTGGTGGGGCCTATGGCAATTGTATGTGGGGAATGGGGAATTTGCATTGGTGGATGCGGCAACAAGATGAAGAGGCTATGCATTGCACAAAAAAAGCAATAATGGGCCACTACATAATTGGTGAAAGATGGAAATGAATCGGATTCTCGCAACTGTTACCCACTCTTCTTCCCAATAATATTATTGTTCTCTCCCCCAAAAAGAAATATTATTGCTCAACAAATACTCTACCGTTTGGTTCGGGGTTTCCAAAAAGAAATATTATTACTCAACAAATACTCTACCGTTTGGTTCGGGGTTAAGAAAAAACTAGTTATTCGAGGGATAGGGTTAAGTTCAGGGTTATGGTAGGGTTAGAGTATTTTTGTGTTTGGTTGGGAGTTTGAGTTAGTCCAGGATAGTGAAAAATAGTATTTGGTTGGAGTAGATGGGATAAGAAGGATAGTGAATTATTATGAATAGAAAATAGTGTTTGGTTAGGGTTTGGTGGGGTTAGCTGACCCGGAATAGCCCATTTGAGGTGGGGTTATTCCGGGTTAGCTAACCCAACTCATTTTTTAAAATGTTTGGAAATAATATGGGGGTTAAGGGATTATTCCACCCCTTAACCCCCAACCAAACGGAGGAGTACTCAAAATATATAATATGTAGTCATTAGATAGTATACTATTTGTTTTGTTTATATTTTTTTAAACAAATTAATTTAATTGAAGATATAAAGTAACTGGAGTTTGAATTTGTGACATCAAATAACAACTATGGAACTCTTTTGGTGCTTGGGTGTTTGGTACCTCGAACGTACCAGTTCGAAAAAAAGTTTAGGAAAAAACTTTTCACGGAAAGGTTTTTTTTTTTTTTTTTTTCCCAGTTTTTCAGCTGTTTGATTTTAAGAAAAACTATTTTTTTAACAAATTTTGTTTTCAAATTTCAAGAGAAATTAATTTTCTTGTTTTTCTTTTGTTTTTTAGGAAAATGAAACGGTTAGTTTTCTATAATATTTGGAAATAAGCCTTTAAAAAAAAACTAGTGTTTTTTATAACTAAACCGACGGAAATTAAAACTGGAAAGGAGTTTTCCATAAAATATTTTTTTCGCGAATTATTTTTCTATACTTTTTAGAGAAACCAAATAATCCTTTGTCACTTGTGCTAAGAACAGTCGGTATATGTAGTGTATATGTAGTGCTGTTTCTTCGGAAATTGTAGAAAAACTATTTTTCGAAAAAAATTTTATGGAAAATAAACTTTTCATGATTTTTATTATTTGAATGCAAAATTTTAAGAACGAAAAGAAATTTTTTTCTCGAAATTTGGCAAGAAAACATTTTTCTAGAAAAACTACTCTTTTGAGAATCAAGTTCGAATCTTAAGTTGGTTCACATTTCTAGCTAAGTTTATTTCTAAATTAAATAAAGGAAGCAGGTAGCGTGCTACCTATCTCTCACAAAAAATAAAAAAAATAAAAAAATAAAACCAAACCCAAATGACAATTCAGGCCTCATATTTAAACACATATGTGAGGGGTGGATCAAACACATAATCTCTTCAATTAATGGCTAATTCAGATAACAAACACTAAGCAAACTACTAATTAGTAGCTGTCACTAAAATTCAGTGTTAATTATTTCAATACTCCCTCTAAAAGAGTATAATTTTACATATGTACGCGCTACTCTAAATTTGAAACCATTATGTGTGTTCTTATGTATAGAAAAGGATTTAAGATTTAGGCTTAGGATTTGGGGTTTAGCAGTGTATTGGCGATATTTTAGGTTTTGGATGGGTATTTATGATATTTTGAAGTTTTAGAAGATAAGGTTTGAAATTGCCCCTAACAATAATAGTGCATTGAAGTGGCCAAGAAAAAGTCGTAAAATGATTTTTTATTTTGCGAGACAGAGTACATATATATATATAAATTATGCTACTATACTATCAATAGTACCAAGTCTTTGGTACTATTGAATTTTCGGCCGTTGAATGAAAGGATGTGCGGTTAGAATAATAGTAGTCTCCTAGGGTTGAGTGGGTGGTTGGTTTAATAGTATAATCTAACAGGTGGAAGTGATCAAATGGTAGATCTAACGGTAGAAAACTCAATAGTACCAAGGACTTGGTACTATTAATAGTATAGTAGCCGAACTCTCTCTCTCTCTATATATATATAAGAGAAAGAGGAGGAGAAATGCTACTGGTACAATCAAATATTGATGGTAGATCTTACATCTAATTCATCCAAGAATTTAGAGTATTAAAAAAAAATACAAGATATGATAACACTAGTGTAAAAAAAAAAAAAAAAAGACTTAAATGAAGAGGGCATAGAATCTGTCCCTACTTTTGATATTTAGATAGTATTGCTCTACGAGAAAATCGATTCGCTTCAACCATTCTTTTTCTTGCGTGTTAGGTTGGCTTTGAAATTGGTAACTACAGCCATTTTCTAGAAGAGAGTCCAAATGGTTAGAAAATAGAAGAACTCTTTCAACCGTGCACCTTTCACACTGAATTTTTTTGTTGGATTATTGTACTTAACTATCATATCCGCTTATGCGCGCATTTATTAGTAGAATTTAGGGATTAGGACTACGATTTTGTTACGACTCTCTGTTGCTTCTTTCCAACATAAAAAAAAATGCATGTTTAGTGGGAGCAATATCTTACTGAGCTTTGTTGTCGCCTTTTATTTGTCCCTTTTCCTCTCTCTTTTGTTTCTATTTTTGCTTTTTTTTTAGGTCTTGCTTTTTCATTTTTATAGCTCAGTTTATTTTTCTGTATGAATGGAGCGGATAGTAAAAGATACCTTTTTATCAATCAAGAAAAAAGAAAAGTTGTTTGGAAAAATAAAAAGATGATCAATGATGCAATTATACACTTCCTTATTTTCTTTTTTTTATCCACATGACTATTCCTACCAAAAGGACTAAACGATGCAATCATAGAGCCGCCCCTTAAAGGGATAGGTACAAGTAAGTTTGGTTCGGATATAAGTAAGAACTAGTTATTACAGGGATAGGTATAAGTATGGAAATAAGAAAAATAACGTTTGGATGAAAATTAGGTTGTTTCTGGAGATATATAAGAGAAATAACGTTTGGATAAATAATATGAAATAAGAAAAATAATGAATAATTTTATATAAAAAATAAAGGTGTTGTTGGAAATAGTTATACCAACTTATTTCAGGTACCCGAGAACTATTATATATTCTCGAGTAAAAATTTAGCGTTTGGGCATAAAGTGGGAGAAAAGGGTTATTTCACCCTTTATCTCCTAACCAAACGGTTTAATAACTACAAAACTTAAGTCTCATTGGGATCTATTGCTGTTTTCTTTTTTTTTTTTAACATAGAATTTCTATATGAATTGGTGTAGATTCTAAATAAAATAGTATAAATAAAAATAATAAATTACTTACAAATCTTATATTTTAACTCATTTGTTTCAAAATAAAAAATAAATATTTGGAATGCAATATTTTTTTGCTTCTAAAGTTTTTTGTTAAAAAAAAATATCATTCGTCACGATATCAGAATGCATTGCAAACTAACTAACGGCAATAACAAATGGATAAATCAAATTATAAATAGGAATAATTACCTATATACCCCTCGTATATTTGAAAATATCCGATTTATTCTTTTTTTTTTTCTAAAATACCCCTATATTCCAATGTTATTGTAAAATACTCTTGCAGTTATCTCCTGTTAAGTTAACTTGGGTTAAACGTGAGTTAAATATCTACCACGGTTAAAAAAAATTAAAATACCAATTTTGCCCTTAACTTAAGGACAAATAAGAAATATTGGTAACGGTAGAGAGGTATATTGGAAAAGACCAAAAGTCAAAATACTTTTTGTACCCCTAATTTTAAGGGCAAATAAGAAAGATAATGATAGTAGAAGGATATATTTGAAAGGACAAAATAGTAATTTTATAAAAATAACAGAGTTAATTAACCGATTTTAACTCTAGGGGTATATTAGAAATAGGTTAGAATGTAGCAAGAGTATTTTCAATATTATTTTTCTAAGAGAAGTAAATTAAAAAGTCGGAAATTTTTCAAAGGTATATAAGCAATTGCCCCTTATAAATATTAGTGTTTGAAAAAAACATAATGAAAGAATTTCACATTAATCCCAATACATATATCAATTATTTTAGATAACTTATTGCCTACACATATTCATTAATTATTTTTTCCATCACATGTTTCAATCCTACTTCTCATCAGTTACAACATTTTTTAAAATAAAAAAAATAGATCTTTAAATTGAAAGTATGAGAGGGTGAAATAATGATAAATTCGGATGCATGAACGAAAAAATAAACTGAGTGTCAGCAATAATCTAAAGAAAAACCTAAACTAAAATACTTTTGAAAGTTCAAGGATTAATAAATCTAACTAAAAATTCAAGATTTCCAATAATGTCCAAATCAAAAGTTTGGGAATAAAAATTGGGAAAACTTCAAAAACCCCTCTTTTCATGCATTCTCACTTTAGTAAAAACGTATCAATTTGCTCCCTTGTGGTTTCGTTTTTATCGTTTCAGAAGCTTTTTCGTTAATATTTCGTTAAATTATATACAAAAAACTTCAAATATTCAGTTATGTTTATTGAATATTTACTTTAATACCTTTTAATTTTAACTTTATCACTGATTTAAGAAAAAATAATAATAAAATTGATAACAAAAAGAAAAAACGAAACCACGTGAAAGAAATCGATACGTTTTAAACCACAAGTACTTAAAGTGAGAATGGATGAAACCACATGGGGTTTTTTTTGAAGTTTTCTCATAAAAATTTGACTCCAAGTTTGGGGACTTGTGGTGCAATTTACTCCCAAATTTTTGTTCATATATATAAATGGCCTCCAATCAATGTCACAAATTAATAATTGTCCTCATGTATGGTGTGGCTTCATGGGCTTCACACCATAAGTTTTGAATAATATTTTCAATTGAGATAATACAAGCCTAGTGATGAGAACAAAAAGACAAAAGAGAGAAAGAGATAGAGAGAAAGAGAAATTGTTCATTGGCCTCTTGCCACATCCCTATCAATTAGTGAGAAACTAGTGAAAGTATCCGTGCGTTGCGACAGATCGATTTTATAAAAATAAATAAAGTAAAAAAAAAAAATAACAACTGTTACAGTATAAATAAAAAATAAAAATATAAGAAGGTTAAGAAAGAATTAAAAATTATAAAATAATGAATTATATTTATAGCAATAGAAAAAGTTGAGAATTAAAATATTATATACTGCATAATTCGAGTATGAAATTCAACTTATTAAAGTTTGAGAACTAAAGCTTCGCGTGCCTGATTTCATTTAAGAAAAAAATATATTAAACTATCTAATAAATTTTAAAATGCCTAATTGTTTAAATTAAAAATTGATCAATTATATTTTGGATATTTCAAAATATTTTAAATATAGAATTAATCACTTATCAGACTATAAATATGGTATTGAAATTTGATATTAAAATCAAAGTAAAAACATACAGAACTTTTCTGAACTACGAACTACTTTGAATCAGCTATGTAACCTTGCAAAATATTATTTTTACTATTTAACCTTTTCATATGTTGGATTTGAGTCGGTTAATGATATTTTGATTTCAAATTTTGAATGCATCATTTAGATTTACATATTTAATTAGTACTTCATGTAATTTTTGTAACTAAATTTATTAAATAAGAAATTAACTTAGGCTCCGTCGATCTCTTTCTTTTTTTTTTATTGTACAATCTATATCTAATTGATTAATATAATAAAACTAAAATTTATATTTAACACATACAATTTAAAACTATGTAAAAGTCATGTACAAATAACTATATATTTTAAATTTTTATAATAAAAGAGAGAAATATTAAATTAGATTAAAAAATTAAGTCCAATTTCGCATTCTAAATCAGTGAAAAAAAAAATAAAAATAAAAATAAAAAATTTTAAAAAAACTACCCACCGTCTCTAGAGCAAGTGGCAAAAAATTTAATGGTTAATACAAGGATTTGCGTGGAAACCGTAAGATCAGACACCGCACGCACGCGTAAATATGCCGATGTGCCTATCAAAAAATTTGTGTACACATAATAACATAAAATATTTATTTCTTTAGCAACAAAATATTCTAACTATTAATTATGTCTTTTTATCACATCGTTTGAATTTTATTGAGAAAATTACTTACTAATTTAAAGAATAGAGAGTTGTCGTGTCATGTGACGGTTATATCGTCGTCAGATTTTGTTGGCACAAGACGGCACGGTGGATACAAATTTCTGCCGACGCACTTAAAACCTTGGGTTAATATTCGAGACCCAAGTTCGAATCCTAGATGATTTATATTTCGAGCTAAGTTTATTTTTAAATGAAATAAACGAAGCGGGTAGGCTATCTATCTCTCCAAAAAAAATTAAAAATTAAAAGGTGGGCCCCACACCCATCCCCGACGCCGGCCACCCGGATCCCAACTGGGGATTCATAAATTTATATTAGTTGATTAATATTATAAAATTAAAATCTATATTTAATATATATAATTTAAACTATGTAAAAAATCATATACAAATAATTTTATATTTCGATTTACCCCCCTCTTAGAAGACTAATATCAAAATACCCTTCTTACGTGCTCCAACCTATTTCTAATATACCCTTAGAGTTAAAATCTGTTAAATAACTCTGTTATCTCTATAAAATTACTATTCTGCCCTTTTCAAAATATTATTTCGACTTTTGGTCTTTTTCAATATACCCATCTACCGTCACCAACCTTTTCTATTTGCCCTTAAGTTAAGGACAAAATTGGTATTTTAAATTTTTTTAATTGTGGTAGATATTTAACTCACGTTTAATCCAGATTAATTTAACAGGAGATAATTACGGGGTATTTTGTAATAACGGTGAAACGTATGAGGGACATTTTAGAAAGAAAAAAAAGTAAGAATAAATCGGATATTTTCATAGATAGGTACATAGGCAATTATCCCAAAAAATAAGTCCAATTTCGTATTCTAAATCAGAAAAAAAAAAATTGTTTTAAAAAAAAAATCTTATCAACACTACCCAACGCCGCTGAGTTAGGCCCCACACCCATCCCCAACACCTACCACCTGGATCCCAACTGGGGATTCATAAATTCATATAATAAGATATATAAGATGTCCCTTAAAAATATCAAGAGAGCTACACTTTAAACTTTTGCTTGTTTGGCATCTTTATCTTTTTCTTTTTTTTTTTATTTTTTTTAAGTAACATAATTTGTCTGTAATTGTATGCATTGCTGGATGATCAGTTTTCACCCTGAGTCCCTGACCATGTACTGAAACGACAACTTCTGATGAAAAAAATCCAGAAAAGCCAAAAAAAATAAAAATAAAAAAAGAAAAGAAAATAAAAAAAGAAAAGTATTTCCGCGCTTTAATCTTTTTTCTTCCGCGCTGAACATATACAAAGATTATAGGATTTATTATAATACTTAAATATAATTTATTATAAATTTTATTATGATATTTAAATATAAATAATATGTATTAATATAGTACAATTAATTATAATATATAATATATTATATTTATATACTTTAGTTTTAATTCAATTTATAATTTTAATTAAGTTTGAAATTAAGCATTAAAATAGCGCTATTCTACGTACCAAAATGGTGGAATAACAAATTCCTTGCTATACCAACCGTTCCTAAAGCAAGTGGCAAATGGCTTGGTGGTTGGTACTCGTGACTCAAGTTCGAATCCTAATTGATTTACATTTCTAGCTAAGTTTATTTCTAAATGAAATAAACGAAGCGGGTAGCGTGCTGATAACCGGGAATAGCAAGATTTGACCGGGATAAAATATTCGGGTCAAGTTTCATCCCGTTTGACGAAACAGCGGGGATAACTTTCGTTATCTCCGGTTATACCCCCAACCAAGCGGGGCCTTAGTATTTTAAGATGTTGCATTTAATTAACCCTTCTATTAGGGTTTCATTACTATTTCGTTTATTTTTTATAATATATACCAAAAATATCCTGTGAAATAACAGAAATATACTAAAAAATTATTTTTTTTATAGAAAAAAATAAGGTCAATTTTGTTATTTTGTTCTCTCTATTAACGCCATACTTTTCTGTAAACATTTTTAAAATTTTAAGGGGATTAAATATAAATTTTTGAAAGTGAAAGACGGAAAATGAAAAGCGGGTATTTACAAAGAGTTTTCTGTATTTTAGCATTAAAAAATCTATCTATGGAACATAAATTCGACCATATAGATATATGTTTCTTTCTTATAAAAATGACAATAATTTTAAATGAGGACTAAGTTTCTTTTGAATGTAACCTTATTAACTAGTCGAGCATAGTTTGAATTTGATTGAGGTAAAAGAACAAACATGAGACTCACAAGTTTTGGCCACTCACCATTGGTTGAGCCCAAAACACAACAAAAGCCAAAAAAAATAAACAAAAATAAACAAAAACAAAATAAAATAAAAACAAAAACAAAAACAGAAGAACCAATACAATACAATGATGTAACAGGTCAAATAGGTGGGTGCAAAAATAAACCTAGTGGACTGATCGCCCCTGAGTGGCAAATAATTTGGTGATTGATATTCGAGATTTTTAGTTCAAAATCTAGTTGTTTCAAATTTCGAACTAAATTTATTTCTAAAAAAAAATAAAGGAACCGAGCTGGGGCTCCATCCACGCTGCGTGCCCGCGTAGGCGTTTACGTTCCCCCCCACACGACGTGCATCTGATTCTCTTCTGATCACCAAATCAATTGTTTAATTGAAAATTATAAAAAAGATAAGAAAAATTATATAAAGCGAGCTCTTAATTTATATGTATGCTGCTCTCTAGCATAATTTTTTCTTTTTTAAGCCTTAACTTCTAGCTTTTTAATATTTTGATGAACTATATAACTTTTGATCCTCTAATTATGAGACTTGTAATTTCTGATTTGAACTATATGAATTGCTGCATTAAGTCCTAGAACTTAATTTAGTTAACTAGAAGTTGAAGGTGAAATTTCAAGTTCAAATTCAAAAATAAACAAACTGTCAAGTAGTTTAACCCGAACAAAATTGATATTTTAGTTAACGAAGTCAAAACTTTTAAAGTTTCGGTATCGCTTCAAAATGAGTCACAATTTAGATAACTTACACACATTTTTACTTGCTAGACTCATTTTAGATAACTTGCACACGTTTTTACTTGCTACAATTTCTAAAAAAAAACAATTTAGCATATACCACAAAATAAATTTCATATATATGAGAAACTTTTGTCAGTATAGATTAATAAGTCTAACAGTCAAAATACTTATAATTAGATATATCCTTCTTTACAAAAGCTATATATCTAGTAGGCTTTGTGGATCCACTTTTAAGAGCAAAGTACTTACTTTTATTGCCTTTTTAGGTATAATAAAGGAATATATTATCATAGTACACATAGTTTATGTGTGGACTTATCTTATCTTTTCTTTTCTTTTCTTTTCATGAGAAGTCCCAAGTTGAGCTAGAGCGCTTTTCGAAGTATGCATATTTCCATATTTACTTTATTTTTATGACTAGCCATTTAAATCGATGATTGACGCTATTAGAGTTGATCTCTAGTCTACGGGATTTAAACTTTATGATATTTCATCGTTATTCGGCTTATGGTCGAGTGAGATCAAAATATACCGCTGAAATTGAAAATCTTGTAAAAGGAATAATAATATTAGTAAATTTTAGATTGAGATCGAGTTTTGATCTTAGTCTTAAAAGTTAAAAAGGAAATTCTATGCAAATTACGACCGATTTCATGTAGGTCTTAGTAGTAATATTATTTTATGCAGTTAAACTTACAAACATTTCACATATGTCATTGGAATTACTAATTATTAAATCTCTCACCCGCTAGGTCAACTATATATATGTCAGGAAATAACGAAACGTCAAATAATAATGTAGATCATACTTGACTGTATCAGTACGTTGTCAATTTAGATGATTCTTCATAGAAAATAAAATAGAGAAATGAATGCCTCCGTAAGTCTATATAAAAGCACTTCAGCTTAACTCAGTCACTTAATTTGGCATATATTTGTCTTTTTTTACTAGTTTGAGCAACGGACCGCAATAATAACTAAAAGCCGCTCAAGATATATATATATATATATATATATATATATATATATATATATATATATATATATATATATATATATATATATATATATATATATATATATATATATATATATATATATATATATATATATATAGTCTTACTATACTTTTAAGTATAGAGCATAACCCCTCTCTATCATAAGTTTTTTGCCATTAGATTTACTCTTTAATTAATTTCACCCGTTAGATTATACTATTCAACCAACCACCCACTCAATCCTAGGGGGCCCACTATTAACCTAATCGTAATCACTCTCATCCTAATCACTCATTTTTCATCCTGAAAAAAAAAACTTAGTAGAGTGCCTTCAATACTCATAATAAGATAAGAATGGCCTATATATATATATAGTAAACTTTTGGTACTATCGAGAATCTCTCCATATGTACTATTACTTGCGCTTATGAGTTTGTTTGATTAGAACTATTTAAAAATGCTCTACATAATTTTTTTTTATACATAAAATGTTCGCTAAGCAGCCTTCGATCACTTAAAATTACTTGAATAGTTATTTTTTTATTATTTTATAAATTGAAGTGGAAAATTTATATTAGAGCTTTTGCTCTCCACATCGATAAACTTAATTTTGGCTTCCAATTCTAGAAGCTCTGGAAATTTAATTAATTTTCTCCCAATTTCGGTTTTTCAAGTAAAGAATATTATTAATTAATCTTAATAAATAAACAAATCATGCTTATCTTAGAAAAGAAGCTTCATAATAATTAATAGTGCACTCTCTCGTTACCTAACCCACTCCCACTCACAACAGAGCAATTACTATCTAGCGACGTGGATGAGATTAGAATGAGTTATTAGGAAATTAATTGCCAAATGTATAATTGGATAAGATAATGGTAATGGTGACACCTCACCAAGCACAAATAAAAGCTAGCTTAATTAATAAATGAAAAATTTTAGGGTTTAGGGGTTTCATCGGGTTGGTCCTCAAGAAAAGGATTCTCACACGGATGAGGCTTTTCAATCGAGGACGGTTAGATGATCCTACCTGCATCCTCTACGGGTCGGACGAGAAATCAGCGGATCATCTGTTCACCCGGTGTGTATTCGGCAAATTTATCTTAGTTACAGGAGTGGATGACATTCAAGTCTAAGACCTGGGGAACGATATAAAACTAGTTTCGGATAGGTGGACGGTCAAAAAGGATCATCAAAAGAACCGAACCAGTGTTACAGATCTAGTGGGTTGCTGGTAGATTACTTAGAATGTCAAAAATGACACTATCTTTCGAAATATCCTTCTTAATCCGGGGATGGCGGCCCACAGACTCAAGTTGCTTATGAAGGAGTGGGACCTTTCGCTCGAATCTTAACCCTTTTTTTTTTTTTTTCGAGGCCTGGTTGCTTCACACTTGTAATTTAATTTACTTAATCAATGAATGAAGCGGGTAGCGTGTTAACTTTTTATCAAAAAAAAAAAATTAATAAATGAAAAATGTAGATAGAGATAAATGGTTACGTACGTACACAGCACATGCACATGCACACATACGAGAGAGAGAGAGAGAGAGAGAGAGAGATGACTCGACAATAGTATGAAAATTGTCACTCTTGTGGGAAGTGGGGATGATCAGGTAAACTTATCTATACAATCTTCTATTTAGGACTTCTATTCTGCCACATGGCGGGCTCTCATTATCCCTCCAAAGCTAACCTTTCAACAGGGGTCAATCTGCACGAACCATCTTAAAATTAAGGTAAAGAGTTGATTGCGGCTCAGCTATCATGTTACACAAGAGATTGATCTGACGTTGTGATTTAAGAAGAGTTACTTATTCTAAAATTACTCTAATTTTAGCACATTTAATTTTTTTAGTTGTTGGTCATTAATCGGCGCTTAAAATATTATTACCGGATTAAGAGATTTGATCATATTTTATCTTATATATAAAACTATTTTAAATTCTGAAAATGTCACATTTTTTTTGTTTTGAAGTTCTGGCGTTCTCGTCAGACTCAAATACACTCATAAACATCAGGCGATATGAAACTTGTCTTGCTAGAGAGCTTGGATCCACTCATAATGGTCATTAGTTGGAGAATCCCATTCTACCCGTTGTATAAAATTTAAACTAGCTCAGTCGAGATTTATCTTATATGATCTACATGTGACGGGTGACGAATGAAAGCTTAAAAAAAGAAAAAAAAAATTACATTGAAAATTTTATATTTTGTTACCAAATGAATATGTACTTAATTTGGATGCAAGAATTGTAATCAACCTGCCATCCATTTAAAAAAAAAATTTATATAAAAATTGTATTCAATTGAAATGTGACAATAATGTCAAACAATGGCATAACATTTTATTGAAAAAACAAGTGGTAGCTAGTACTGAGCATAATTATTTTAAATTATATAAAATAATCACTTGTCTCTAATAGGTTAAAAGTTTTTAGAAAACGATATTTTGATATTTTTAATATTTATATTCAATATTTTTTTCTCGTGTCTGAGTGGAAGATATTGATAGGCCAAAGACACGAAGTTGAATCAAATAAAAAAATAAAAAAATAACATTAATTAGTAGCCCGATGCGCTGAACTTTTCATATTAAATCGTATGAAACAATAGTTTATCTTCAATATAATTTAAAACTTCTAGCTAATGATATTTTTAATATTTATATTCAACGAATTAAATGTGAAAGATATTCATGTTTTAGACAAAGCAATTATGTATGGGACAAAGCTACTTCCCATACTTGCTTGGAACTCTAATTTCGATTAAACTTATATTATTTCTAACCTGTTGTCACGGCCTTAGCGTTTCTGTTCGCAAAGGCCGTGCGGCGCCCGCCTTCCTTGCTCGAAGATGGGCAAGCCTTCGTCCCTGTTGCTAGTCCGGACTTTCGCATCCTACGACTAAATATGCAAAGGGAATGACAAAGAGAGAGAGGCAGAGATTCTCTAAAAAAACTAAGTACTACACTACTTAAAAAATGAGAATACAACACACACATACACACTCCCTCTTGTGTGTTTTGGTCTTAGCCAAACCCACTACATATAGGCTCCTAGATACAATGAACCTAGACACACTAAGTCACACATTAACTCTCTCATTATGACACACATAATAAGCCCTCATAAAAGCCAAAAGCTCAAGGGTCACCCCATAACTCCCATGAGTTTCATAACCCTTGAGTTACCCAAGCGGGTTGGGTTTGGGTCTACTTGACAATCCGATTCAACCCGTTTTCAACCCGAACTCGCTAGCAGACTTGGGCCACTGTCAAAGAGAAATCAACGAAAAATATTTTGTCCATGACACTATGCTCTGGTTATAATAATACACCATTAAACAATGAATACAAAAAATTTATACCATTGAATAGTTGATACGAAAAATTTGAACTCAAGATATCTTTGAAATCGAGAGGGCTTAGGATCAGCTCTAATACCATATTATTAATCAAAAGATTATTTAAATAAAAACACATTTCTACGTGATAAAAAATTGCCATAAATAATTTTAATATATACTATTCTTAATGGTACTACTCAGACAATCACATTACGACAAACAATACGTCATTTTACAATAGCCTCAAACAAAATCTTCAACTTGATATCTCGACGTACAGGTGGCCACCATAATGTTAACTTCTAGTTATTTCAAAAAAAAACACAAAGAGAAGAAAAAGACATATTATACCTTATAAAATAAATGTACATATTTTACACTCTGCTGATCTCAAAATTTATAACTTTTTTTTTTTTGCCTGTAGTACCACAAAAGGTTGGTTTGATAAGTGAATAAATAATATTCTTTGGATGATCGAGTAGAATGTAAAATTTATAATCTTCTAAATAAGTGTGCACATTGTTTTTTTTTAAAAAAAAATTTAAAATAGGAGAGGGGAAAATAGATAAGAGTGAGGAGATGAGGAGAGAGAGAGAGGACAAATGATAAGGGAGAGATATTGTGGTTTGGATAATTGGACCATCCTAGGCTGAGGACCCCAAACCCTCAAAAAAAAAAAAAAAAACAGAGGTGGGGAATAAAGCAGCTACCAAATTAAACTTAAACTACCGCTTCTGTAATTTTATACCTTTTTATTTCAGTGCCCTGTGATTTAAAATGTATCAATTTAGTATCCTATCGTTTTATTTTTATTTTTTCGTCAGTTTTTTCGTTAATATTTCGTTAAATTATAAATAAAAAACTTCATATATCTTACCTAAATTTATTAAATATTCACTTTAGTACCCTTTAATTTTAACTTTGTCAATTATATAAAAAAATAAATAAATAAAATAGATAATAAAAAGAAAAAAAATTAAACTATAAGATACTAAATTGATACACTTTAAATCACGTGACAGTAAAGTGAGAAAATCCGAAACCACAAAAATAGTATTAGAAGTTTATCCTAAAATGAAAAATAAAGCAAAGCAGAACAGAAGCAAAAAGTAAAAAAGTAAAAAATAATAATAATTAATAATTAATAAAATAAAAACCCCAATTCCCAAATCCCCCTCAAATATCTCTCTGTCTCTCTCTCTCTCTCTCTATCTCTCCCACCAACTGTATTTATACATCCCACCATTGCCTACTGCCCTTCACCCACCAGAGAAAGCCCCAGCCCTTATCCATCCCCACATATCAATTTTACCAAATATCACATCATTCACCTCTCCAACAGCACCCCCACAACCCAAAAAAGAAAAAAACAAAACACAAAAGCCCCAGCCCCAATTATAAGCCCATCATAATTCCCTCAATCCGATCCGACCCGATCCGCGGGCCGCGGCGATGGGCGGCGGCAGCAAAACCGTCGTCGGCGGCGTCAGCGGCAGCGGCGGCGGCGGCGGCGGCAGCGCCAACGGCCCGAGCGGAGGGAAGCTGCTGGAGATTTTGAACGTCCGAGTCGTCGGCTCCGGCGATCGGATCGTGGTGTTCTCCCACGGCTTCGGCACCGACCAGTCGGCGTGGAACCGGGTGCTGCCCTACTTCCAGCGCGACTACCGCGTCGTCCTCTACGACCTCGTCTGCGCCGGCAGCGTCAACCCGGACCACTTCGACTTCGGCCGGTACAAGGGCCTCGACGCCTACGTCGACGACCTCCTCGCCATCCTCGACGCCCTCCGCATCGACCGCTGCTTCTTCGTCGGCCACTCCGTCTCCGCCATGATCGGCGTCCACGCCGCCATCCGCCGCCCCGACCTCTTCCTCAAGCTCGTCCTCATCGGCGCCTCCCCCAGGCTCTTTTCCCCCCCACCCCCAAATCAGATCGGGGTAAATAAAAAAGTCTGAAATTTTTGCTTTTCGGCACGGAATTATATGATGATTTTCCATAGCTGACTATTTTTGATTGTACCAGAAAGCAATTATGTCTCATCCATCATATCAGATAGATAGATCGTAAAGAAAAGTCTGAATTTTTTCTTTTTTCTTTTTTTTTTGCAGCTAAAAATTTTGATTTAAAAGTGAAGCCAAACAGAAACTAATTTTAATAATAATTGATGCGTGGTTGTGAAGGTTCTTGAACGACCGGGACTACCACGGGGGGTTCGAGAGGGCGGAGATCGAGCGGGTGTTCGCGGCGATGGAGGCGAACTACAAGGCGTGGGTGATGGGGTTCGCGCCGCTGGCGGTCGGGGCGGACGTGCCGGCGGCGGTGCGGGAGTTCAGCCGGACGCTGTTCAACATGCGGCCCGACATCTCGCTGTTCGTCTGCCGGACGGTGTTCAACAGCGACCTGCGCCCCGTGCTCGGCCACGTCCGCACCCCCTGCGTCGTCGTGCAGACGGCCAAGGACGTGTCCGTGCCGCTGTCCGTCGCCGCGTACCTCAAGGACCACCTCGGCGGCCGCACCACCGTCGAGCTCCTCCCCATCGAGGGCCACCTCCCCCACCTCAGCGCCCCCGCCATCCTCGCCCAGGTTATCCGCCGTTCCCTTGCCCGCTGACCACACCGCCCCGGCGGGCGGTAGTCGTCATTGTCATTGTCATCGTTATCGTCCTTGTTTTTCCGAAAATAATCTTATGAGTGGCCCTCACTCTTTTTGTTTCCGTAAATAATTCGAGCCAGCAGAGTGATCAACAGCAAAATGCGTTTCCATATATAAATATATATATATATATATATATATATATATATATATATATATATATATATATATATATATATATATATATATATATATATATATATATATATATACTTCTTTTTTTCGAGAAGTTTTAAATGTTCTCTTATGTATTTTATAATAATTTTGTTTTCGCAGTAGTTAAAAAATTATACTTTATTATTTTATAGCTTTATTTTTATTTTATCATAAAAGGTTATTATTAAAGGAAATAATAATAATATAGTATATAAGTTTTATAAACTACAAAATAATAGTAGTTAGTATGTTACTAAAATTTCTACTTTGCTTAATGATAAGATTTTATAATAAAATAAAAATAAAATTATACAGTATTAATTTATATTTTTTTTAAAAATCATACGGCGATGTTAAAAATGGAGGTTTCACTGATGACACGTGGAGAATAAAGTGTGGACGCTGTGGTTGTGCTTTTCCTCTGTTTTTAAAAAAAAACCTTCATACATTTTTTTTTTTATTTTTTAATTTTAATTATTTCATAATTTTAATTATAATTTAAGCATTTTATAGTTTTTATCTTTGTTTTTCGTTTGTTATATCTGATCCTTACATGTGTCGAAAATATTCTACGAAAATAGATAATAAAAAAAAAAATACGTGCCCTTCTAAAAAAATTCATTGAATCCAACTTAATTTTGATAATAACTCACAACACATATGCAGCATATGATTGATTCAACAAAAAAATTAATAGAAGGTGTAATAAAAATAATAAAAATTATTTAATATTTTTATAATGTAATTAAAATTATATAGTACTAAAATAAAAAAAAGGGGTAAAACACATAGAAATATATGAAGTTTTTTTATAATTCTTCTCGTCAGGAACCGATCGTTTCTAGAGCAAGTAGCAAAGGATTTGACAGTTGGTATCCGAGCTCCCAAGTTTGAATCCCAATTGATTCATATTTTCAGCTAAATTTATTTTTAAATAAAATAAACGAAACAAATAGCGTGTTATCTATCTCTTAAAAATAAAAAAAAATCTTCGAAAAAGTGTTTTTATCCCCACGTGGAGGTCACGTGAAAAAAGGCTTTGTGTTGCTTTTCCTTTTTCTGCGAATTAGATGGGATTGGAAGTAAATTTGAGGATTTTTTTTTTTTTTTTAAAGATCATGATGATTTTTTTAAATTTTTTCTTTTTGTGAATTTTATGCTAGCTATGCGTATAAAGTACTCTTAATATTATTTGCTTCAGTTTCTTATTTAATATACACAATTTAAGATAAAGCTGCAAAAATATTCCCATGATATATTACATAAGGAAAAATATATATCCTAATGACATACTAAATATTACATCATAATATTTAATGAATTAGGTAAACGATATCACGTTTATAATATAAAATTTTCAAGGGCTTGTATTGTGATTTTATAAAGTGTTACTTAAGCAGAGAAATATGAAAAAATCAACTACTTGTTTATAAGATCTTGTAGAACACCTAATTTTTTAGCTAGAATAAAAAGTGTTATAGTAAGGGCCAATTACACAAGTCTAATTTATGAATATCTTCTTAGAGGAAGGTATTATATGTTGTTATTATTAGAGCATAAGTGAAAATTTCAAATTAAAGCTACCATTTTGGGCAGGTATTCTTATATTAGCTTTTTTTTCTAAAGTCAAAAAAACTCCAACCAAATATTAAGTGCATTGTACTTTTTGATTAATTATAAAGTTTTCTTTTTCTAACCACTATTACGAAAAAGTATTAAATACTTTACATTTAATATCTCCTAAACAGTAAAATGCCGGTTAAACGCTTGACTTTTACTTCTTTAGTTCATATGCTAGAATTAGTTTTGAAATCGAACCACTTTAATTAGCCTGAAAAGTTTGTACAAATATCTAGATAGATACGCATGTTATATTCAATCTTAAAATTATTTTTCCTTCATACGAAAGGTATGCTTACTAATCTATTGAGTCACGACTGATGAGATATTTCAGAAAACTACAATCAAGCTCATAACACGTAACGAAAGCAAACAAAGGTATTCATACCGTAGAAATCGTCGATGAATAGCTTATTCTGAAGTTCATAGAAAGCAAGATTGATGATCAAAGGAAAAGATGCTCTTAGATGAGATATGGGAAGAGAAAGAAAAGATTTGGTGCTTATGATAGAAGGTTCTGTGATGTGGAAGCCATGGTGATGAGGAATCTAGGTTTTGGGGATTAGTATGGACCCACGGGGGAGGAGGACAAAATTGAATGGAAGCCTTATCCTTTTGATTGGGAGGCACTTGGTCCCATGTTTCCTTTTCACAACACAGTTGCCCCATTGTCCCCTTCTGATGCTCCATCCTCGCTCTTCCGCATTTACCGGTTGCAGACGGGGCACTCGCCTCTGGTTTTACTGTAGGGTGTAGTACTGACTTTACTGTTGAATACAGTATTAATTGTACGATATAGTGCTATTCAATGAAGTATTGATTCATCAGTTGCCGGTGGGGTATATGCGTTCGCCTTTGACCTGACCGTAAAAGTAATTCATCTACGAAAGTCAATTGCTGAACACTCCTTTGGCCTATATAATTTTGTTTGATGAAATTCTATTTGAGCAGTACATTCACTAGCTATAGGAGTACTGCGCAGGTGTTTCTATATTTTTGCGCCTCAAAATTTTGTTTCTGAATATTTTTTGCTACAGTAAAATGGCCAAACTTTTTTATTCACCGAATGCTCCGTTCAAAATGACATTTGCTGAAAATAGAAACGACAGTCGGGCAAAAGAGACATATGATGTAAGTTTTTTTTTTTTTTTTTCAATCTACAAATGTAGAAGAATTATACTGAAATGACCACTTTTTTTTAATAATTCTCGTATGTTGTGCATTTTTTTTTTATTGAAGAGAGTAGAATTGTCATGCATATGTCCTAAAAATTTTAAGTTTGACATGCATTGAGATGGTAGGTACTGTCGAATCCTAGTTGATTCACATTTTTTAAGTTTATTTCGAATGAAATAAACGAAGAAATAGCTACTTATCTAACAAAAAAAAAAAAAGAAAAAAAAAGACATGCATTGCTACAAACAAAATTTCAATAGAGTGCTCTCGAATAAAGCATCATTGGAAAATCTCCAATTTGTTGTCACTATTAGCTTTGCTTCAATAAAAATAGAAAAAAAAATTCTAAAGCTTAGAGGGGAGGATTATAACCTTTTGTATAGAGACAAAATTGATACATAATAGTAAATTAGAAGCTTTTATGTGAAACAATTGTTGTACTCCAAAAAGTTAAGCTGTTAGAAAGCGGTGTTTAAAATTTTTATATTCCTCCCAAATGCAGACAGGAAGACTTTTTGGTCGGCGATAGCGTGGGCTTGAATTAAATGGGAGGAAATTAATATCTTTAGGAGCTGACATGACTCGAACTCAAGACCTCCTGTTCTGATACCATGTGAAACAACCGCTGTACTCTAGAGCTTTTAGAGTACAGCGGTTGTTTCACACAAGGAGTCGTAGTTGGGGAGCTCGCAATTAGCCATTCTAAATTTGACAAGTTTTTGAAAAAGATTAAAGGGATTAATAAGTTCCCCAATTAACATATGATAGACATATCGGTTAAAGTTGGAGAGCGTCTTTTATAATTTCGCAAAATAGTTCTCCAAATTTCCAATATAACCTACTCTCAAGAAAAAAAAAAAAAAAAAAAAAAACTACCAATGTAACCATGTACAAAACCAAATCATCATAGCAGTAGTGCCAAAGTAAGTACCTTGATTAGTTTGCTTACTACTGTGAGTTCAATCTTAAGTTGCCCTTCAAATGGAGATATTATTTCATCTCCTCGCTACAACAAAATATATTTTAGACGACGTTTTTTAAACGACGCTTTTCTTCTAGCGTCTTTAATATTTAGTATTTCGACACTATGATTAAGCGTCGCTAATAAATATATTTTTATCAAATATTTATATACATTTTCGACGATATATTAAAACGTCGGTATATTTATTCCGACATATTTATTTAACGACTTTTTACACGACGGTTTTACAAGCGTCGAGATTATTTTTACCGACGCTTCAAAGCGTCGCTAAATATCATTTAAAGTGTCCTTAAATGCAAGATTTTTTATAGTGCCTGCAACCTATGTATAAATCAGGACCCCTGAAACTTCAATCCTAAATTATGTAATACTCATATAGGAACTGTTACATGTGACACATAATCTCTGAAAAGTTACCGAGCCTTGAAGAGTAAGTAAAGGGTTAGGTGGTTAGTGCCCGGATCTCAAGTTCGAATTCTAGTTGATTCACATTTTCAGCTAAATTTATTTATAAATAAAATAAACGAAACAAAAAAAAAATCTCTGAGAAGTTCAAATATGAAAAGTTATAATTTTTGAAAACTTCTTATCAAAAAGAAAAAAGAAAAAAAATCTATTGTTCATTCATTAGAATTAATGAATTAAACAACATGCAATGTTTTCTTACAGTATCGACTATGTTAATGTAATTTGCTATTTGTTTATATAAAAATAAAGAATTGTATATTAATTTTTTTTTTTGAAATGTTAAGTATTTACCATGTCAATTAGCAAGATTTTACTACCTTCCTGATATAAAACTTCTAATTTAATTAGAACTCTTTATCCAAATTATTTGCGTAAAAACTCGTTGTTTGTCCAATTTGTCCGAAATATATGTCACGGACTTGCATTTTTTGAACGAAATGTTTTGCTTGAATTTGGATAGTTTTTTGTTTGGATCTATCTTATTTGTTTCGACAAAGTTCGAAGCAGGAAAAAATAGAGATGTTCGTCTGAACCAGATCTAGAAATCGGGCGAGGAGAAGCAAAGTCGTGAGCGCCGATGATAACAAATTAAGCTCGTGATCTGACTTTGTCGCGCTAAATGCTGGAACTGTAAAAATTATGTAAAATTTATCTCAGAATCAAGTTTTTAATTTTTAATTTTTAATTTTTAATTTTTTATTTTTGAGTAGCACGTTATCCGCTTCGTTTATCTTATAATCAAGTTTGAACCCCCGCTTTAATTGTTTCACTGCATGGAAGAAATAATAATAATAATAATAATAATAAATAAAAATAAAATTCTGGTTATTACACTGACATGTGGGACCCGCATGTCAGAGTCACAACCACACAGCTTACCCCGAAAACTCCCACAAAACGCAGCGGAGGGAGAAGCGATTTTGCCTTTCTCCTGCTCCGCTCCCTCTCCCATGGCGATGCGCTCCGTCTTCGACGGCGGAGCCCTAAGAACGGAGTTCGAGAGCGCCGGGATCAGCATCCACTTCATCCCCCTCATTTGGAAGTAACGACCCCCTTCTCCCTCTTCCTCCCTCCGCCGTGCTCTTGACCTAGGGTTAGGGTTTCTCATTCTCCTCCTCCTCCTCCTCCTTCTTCTTGTTCAGGCATGTGCTCCAAAACCCTAGCTGCGACCTCGACACCGTCCCCTCCCTCCCTTCTGCGGCATACCCCCTCCTCCGGTCCAAGTTCCGGGCCATGACCTCCTCCCTCACCGCCGCAGTCGACTCCAAGGACCGCGACACCACCAAGCTCCTCATCCGCCTCCAGGTACTATACTCCTCTCCGATCTCTAGGGCTTTTTACTCGGATGCATCTATTTGATCGATAAGCATTGTAGGATCGTGGCAAATGAGCTGTAGCGAATGGTATCCGTGCGCTGAACTACCTTATTAAGAGGATAGACTCATTTGCTTTGGTACATTGTATGTTACAATTAATTTCTCTTTGACTAAGTAATTTAATTGCAAAAGCACTAATTGAACTGAAGATACCGATATAATTAGGTTAGTAAGGTGTTTTAATGAACAATATATACGGTATTAGAAACTTTGAATTCAAAAGTGCTGAGTCATGCTACCAATCTTGTTGATTTACAGTTGTCCTTATGTCTCACTGAAGTGGGTAACAGCTTCTGAGCTTCAATTTCTTTACGAATTACGAGTTATGGTTTTGCCTAGCTGACAAGTCTCTACTGTAAGATTGTTAGACAGGGCAGAATAAGGGCCTGTTCCGGCATTGCTGTATGGTTTACCGCTGTTTGATGTAGTTGTGTTTGAGCAGTGCTATCAGAAGAACACTATACTTTATTCTCAACAGTTTTATTACCTCTTTTTCTGCGAAATCAGAAGCTCAAGATTGGAGCTTCTGCTTTTGAGCCTTAAAATCACATTACTACTTTAGTCATATCTAGTTGCAACTATATATGGAATGGAAAATATCATCCTTTGTAATTCTTTATAACCAGAATGGCGCTTTTGTGGAAGCTGTAATCATGAGATATGACACACGGTTGGGGAAGTACAATGGGAATCCTCGTCCTGGAGGTGTAAGATCTACTCTGTGTGTCTCATCACAGGTATAATCACGTTTTTTTATTTTTTGTGGTTCTTTGCTCTGATTGCTTTTAATCTGCGGGAAGAAATTTTACCTTGTTAGAATATATTGTTAGCTCCTATTTATGTCTCGTTTCTAATCTTACCATGTTGTTCAGGTGGGGTGCAAAATGGGTTGTAAATTTTGTGCTACCGGGACCATGGGTTTTAAGAACAACCTGTCAACTGGAGAAATTGTTGAACAGTTAGTCCATGCACAACAGTTCTCGCGCATCCGCAATGTTGTTTTCATGGTAATTTTTCTAGGTATTTATGTTGTTGGCCATAAAATCCTATGATTGTCTTCATAAGATAAATTTCCTGGTTGATTAATTTTTTTTGTTGTCGAATATGTTTGCTAGAATAAGTAGAAGCAGAATAAATACAGTTGTGTTCAGATTTTCATGTTTTGTTCTGTTTTGCAATAAGAATCTTAATAGCAGGATTTTATTTTAAGAATTTGTCAATTTGTTCTGTTTAGCTTCCCTTTACGAATTTTGAGAACTATTTAATCTATTCTCCTTTGTTTTGTGCCTTCTTTTTCTTTTTCTTTTTATTTTGCTGTTGTGCATTTATAATTTGTTTGGTGTCCATCTTAGCCGAATAACTATTTTAGCAGTTGCCAAATAAATTTGATACACACTGTTGAGAATTATATGGATATATTATGTTTCATTTAAAATTCTTATTGCCAATCCTGTATGCTCTGATTAATCCAGTTGATTTATGATGAACATGCAGGGGATGGGGGAGCCCTTGAACAACTATAAGGCTTTAGTGGAAGCAGTCGAAATCATGACAGGACTCCCTTTTCAGCTGTCACCAAAAAAGATTACTGTATCAACTGTAAGTAGCCTTAAATGTTTTTGCTGTTGAGTATTTTATTTTTTGAAATGCTTTGGAAGAATTATTTTGTCTTATTTATTATAACTTGATTTGCTACAATTTGTGTTTTTTGAGATTCTTATATTTTTTGATAAATCCAGAATACATGTCACATCACTTGATGCAGAATCACTGAATGTAAGTAAATCTTAAGCAATGAATTTGCTAAGAAGCGTGACATTTTCTATCATTGATGGCAAGAATAATTATTCTACAAGGACTTGTTACCCATCAATAAGCTTTTTGATTTCTATATTCTGCTACTTATCATGAGGCTGCATCAATTATTTATATTTTTGCCATTTTCCTATTATACTGTTTAAAGTTGTCCGCTAGTCTTACTTGCAGTAAAAAGTCCATTTCCAATTTTTATGTTGCAGTTCTTCTACTTTGTAGGCTTCTTATTGTGACCAAAACAATTTTATGAATTTCAGACTTAAGCTTTCATATCATTGAGCTATTCGATCACTTATAAGTATTTTCCTATACGTCATTTTCAAATAGATTTTAGGTTTTTCCATTTGTTTACTACTTTTGGCATTATATTTGGTACTTCTGTGAGATGAATCTTCAATTCTTGATTCTCTAAGGGATTGTTAAGTCACTTTTGTTTTGTAATACTATGCTTGTAATTATGGAATCATTAAGGTTTCCAATACTCTGCTATGATTGTTAGAATCATTAGAATAGGGTAATCAAATCAAGAAAATGCCATCTATAAAGTTTCCCTTTTTCCTATATGCTGTCTTTTGTATGTGTTAATACTTGCTGACATTTTGCTGGCTGATAGCTAGCAACCAAGAGTGGCTCAAATATAGGTGTCAAATTTATGCCAATCTAGTCTGACTTTTTCTTTTTTTTTAAATTGCTAAATGTGACGCTCCACTTCACAGGGGGTCACCCATCCTAGGACTATTCTAGTCCTAGCACGCTTAATTCTCTTAATAGTGCTGCTTTCTTGGGAAGACTAATGCTTAGTTGAAGGATACTTAGGAAACTGATGGTGAGGCTTAGAAATGTACACTTCCTGCAACCATCAGTAAACTGCCTGAAAGAATGTTGGAATACTCCAAAAGCCCTTAAAGATCAAAGAAGATTTAAGGTTCTATTGAGATCAAGGTGCTGGGGAATCTTACCGACAACTGGAGTGATATGAATTTCACTTTTAACGTAAGGTTGATCAGCTATGGGAAAGAATCTTACTGATGTTATGAGTTACCTCTAATGACTTTCATCTCTGATTACAATGGTTTTTTGAATTAACACAGAAAGCCAGGACGGTGTTATTCAAGTGGAAGTAATTGCAGAACATTTCCTTCTTTAATGCTATTTGGTTAACTTCTTCCTTGTCAATTCTTTCCTACAAAGATGAAATCTTATCTTTGGTTGTTAGATCAGCACTCTTCTAATTCTGTCTCAAACACCGAGAAAGAACCGTGTCCTCAGAGTTTTGGGTACTCTTGATCAAACTTTGCTGTTGTCCAGCGGGTAAACTACAAATATTGTCCATAATTCAGATTTTGATCTGGCTCCTTTTGCTAATGTTAAAAAGCGATGACTGTTTCTTTTGTTATATTTAGAAAAAGTTATTCTTATGTATGTCTTGTCCAATTCTATTTTAATGTTCCATAACTTTCTTCTGTAGGTTGGGATCATACATGCCATAAACAAACTCCATGATGACCTTCCGAATGTGAATCTAGCTGTTTCAATACATGCACCAGATCAAGATATACGTTGTCAGATAATGCCTGCCGCTCGAGCTTTTCCTCTCGGAAAGCTCATGGATGCATTACAAACTTATCAGAACAACAGGTGCAAGCTTTGAAGAAACTGCTTAAAAATCTCTGTTTGTTTTTATAGTTATTGGGCAGTATGTCACGACAATACTGTACTCTCTTACTGCAGCAAACAGACCATCTTCATTGAGTACATTATGCTTGATGGGGTCAATGATCAGGAGCAGCATGCACACCAGCTTGGCAAACTTCTAGAAACGCTAAAAGCGGTGAGCTACTTTTCTTGTACGATTGTTTTTTTTTTCCTCCTATACAAAATGACCTGTATAACTCGATGTGACTTTGAGGTGATATTAGTTTATCGATTTTTTGCCTTTTGGAGTTTGTTTCTTGAAATTCAATCAGATGTCACAGTCTGTAGCTGTAGTCTTAAAAGTCAGGTGGCCCTTGTGGCCCTCACATAAAGAATCATTCTGAATAATTGTATTGTTGCATCAGCTGCTTTGTGTCGTTTCTTCTTCCTCGTCAGCAAAGCTTGTGGATTTGACATTCTGAATATTTAGTTGCATTTACTGCTGGATAGATATATCATATACGTGCCTATCCTGTTTCTTTGCAGTATTCAAATTCTTTCAAATACGCGCTTTCCTATTCACCTGCAACTAGCAATCTTTCTTCATACCTCATTTGATGCAGCTGAGGAAGTCTAAATATTGATCTTCTGAGAATACATGAGGGCTATTCCGTGACTTGTGGGCAGTTTCGACCTCCGTTTGCTATATTGTAGCAGTGAAAACTTTATTCCTTGATGATGAATCTGTTAAGACTTTCTGACTCAAATCTCTCTGGAAGCAGGTCGTAAACTTGATACCTTTCAATCCAATCGGCGTATCGAGTTGTTTCAAAACCAGCAGTGAGCAGAATGTGAAGAGGTTTCAGAAGATCTTAAGAGGTGTCTATAACATCAGAACGACGGTTCGCCAACAAATGGGTCAAGACATAAGTGGGGCTTGCGGCCAGCTGGTAGTCAATCTCTCGGAACAGAGATCAGCTGGCGGTGCATCCCTCTTAACCGACATCGAAGATCTTCGTATCTAATATTGCTATACTAGCATCGCTTACAAATTTCAGATGAATTCTATCTTCCTTCAGTCTATTTTTGTGAGGTGCACATCTCTCTCCTCGTTCACACTGTTCTTCTGCTTACCATTCCCCCCACAAGTATAGAGATGCTACTTTGACTTGTTAATATAGCCGAAGCTATGTTTGATTTTGTAAATGCTAAATGACATGATAGAACTGAAGTTACCAACACTGTCGCCGGCAGTGAGTTTTGGCACACTACATCATCATATGTTAATATGAGATATGAGAACAGTACGTACATGGCTTGTTGTTTTGTTGCTTGTTCCTTAGGTTATATTAGAGGCTTCATTGCTTACTGTAAACAACAAATGCATCTTACCTTGACCTGGAGCTTAAGGCCTAGTTTGGGCTTGCAGTGTCGAAATACCCATTTTTATACTTTGGAAGGTCTCAAAATATTTGAAAGCCCTTCCAATCTTCCCTCCAATGCAAATAAAATCCAGCGGGAACCGTCATCTGAGGACTGAGGAGCAAGCTAATACATGCTTCTTCACAGCAGTTCGCATTGTAATTTTATAGCATCGGAGAAAGATTACAAGTGCTTTTAAGATTCTTCTTTGGGTCTTTCCATGAAAGAATGGAAATGAGTGTGCTCTTAAGTCATCACAGTATCAAAATACATCTGTGAAACATTTACCAAACAGGCCGTGCAGGCCTCAGCCACGGGTCGGCCCGTCACAGCCCGGATCCTATTACTTTCTGTTGGGCTTTTTTATAAAATAACCCCGTATAATTTTATAATTGGCAAAATGATTCTGTCAAAAAAAATTTGTAAAACTAACTTTTTTTTCGTCACGTGGGCACCACGTCTGATTTTTTTTCACAAAAACGGTGAATCGTTTATCATTTTTGTGATTTTGTGGTGAAGGCGGTAAATGATTCACCGCCTTCTAAAGGCGGTGAAATATTCACCACCTTTAGTGCAAAATCCTACCGCTTCTTTTTTTAAGGCCTCATTTTCAATTTCACCATTTTCAATTTTCTTTCTTGTGCCATTGAGAAGACGATGAATAGTTCATCGCCTTCTCGAGGGCACAGAAAAAAAATTAAAAAGAGGATTTGTACTAAAGGCGGTGAATGATTTACTGTCTTTAGAAGGCGGTGAACCATTTACCGCCTTCTAAAAAAATATACAAAGATGGTTAACTATTCACCGTCTTTGTGAGGAATAGCTAATGTGACGCTCGCGTGGCGTAAGAAGGGTTAGTTTTACAAATAAAATTTTGAAAGGATTATTTTGCCAAATAAAAAATTCCACTAGGTCATTTAAAAAAAAAAAAAAGGCCCCTTTCCGGTAGTCCCGTTTTTGTTTTCTGGATAACAAATTCGAAAAATCAAAAATATAAATAAATTATTCATAAATTGTTTTTAAAAATATAATTTTTTTTAAAAAAAATTTTTTTTTTGTAGAAACTAACTGAACGTAAAAAAATTTTCTCAACTATAAGATTATTTCCTCAAATATTATCTACAAAAGCAAACGCCCACCACCCTAAATAATAGATGGGAGTGGAAACTCACACATTCTCACTAACACGTGGATACCACATTCCCAATGTATGTATCCAATCAAGATTAATTATGGAACTTACAAGTTACAAACTCGCATAATTTTCCCGGCCAGTGGGATTTAAATATTTGGAATCCTCCATTTCCCACGCTCACCCACAGCTTTTGCTCTTTTTTTTTTTTTTTTATGCTGACAAAAATTAGTCGCATAGTTTGGAGGGGTGAGATGGCACATGCAACTGTTCGATGGACGCTGACAGATCTTATTGCCCGGACCAGGTCCACCATGGACCGAACCTGCCACTTAAAATAATGGGAAAACTTCACAACCCCGCCGTGGTTTCGCACTTTCTCACTTTGGTATCTTGTGATTTAAAATGTATCCATTTGCTCCCATGTGGTTTTATTTTTATCTTTTTGGCCGCTTTTTACTTAATGTTTTGTTAAATTATATACAAAAAACTTCAGATATCCACATAGATTTATCGAATATTTACTTTAGTATTCTTTAATTTTAACTTTGTCACTGATTTAAGAAAAAAAAATAATAAAATTGATAATAAAAAAAAAAACGAAACCACGGGGGTAAGAGTACTAAAGTGAGAAAGTACGAAACCACGAGGGAGGTTTTTGAAGTTATTCCTAAAATAATACAATATGGATTGTTGAGCTTTGATAAGGGATCGTTTTCAACTGTTCGATGTGGTACACACTATTCTAGGGCTGCCACGACCGCCAACGAGCTGAAAACAAGCAAGCCGGAGCATACTCGTATTCCCTTATTTATTAAACGAGCTAAACGTAAGCTTGTTAAAATATCAAATTGAAAAATTCATTTCGTATTCGATTTGTTTATTAACAAATCAAACGCAAACTAGCTCAAGAACAACAAGTTTGATTGTCGGTCCTACTTTTCAACTTAAAAAAAAAAAAAAAAAACAACAGATTCTTAATCTAATAATTACAATTCACAAAATAGAGATTTCTTTACATTTGGATTGGCTTAAAATTTAAAATAATAAAATTTTATAATATAGCTATATCGAATTGAATATGATGAGCAAACCCGAGCTCGTGTTCGACTTATTAAGATTTCAAATTAAAAAATTTAGCTCGTTTATTAAACAAGCAATCGATCTTGAACTCATTTCCGACCGAATATGAACCGTCACATGAATAGCTACGAATAGCTAGTTGGATTGCCAACCATGCATATGTATAATCATAACTTTTTAAAACTTTTCATATCATAAATAAAAGTTCTTCAAAAAATTTTTAGGACTAAAAGATTTTGAAAATCTTTTGAATCAACTAGAATTTGAATTTGGGTCTCGGATACCAACCACCAAACTCTTTGCCACTTGCTCCAGAGAGAATGTCGGTTCTAAAACTAATTATTAAAATCAAAATCTAATATAAATTTGATAACTTTAAAAATTGAAAATTTTGGTCCTCGTGAAATTACATATTTGGTCCTCAAACTATGCGAGGTGACAGTTTAGTCCTTCAATTTTAATTTACTATAACTTTTATCTTGCACTTTCAGAATTATCACAATGAAATTATATAACCTAAATTAGTTAACAAAATATTAATATATCACTAACCCAGAAGTAATATGATAGTATTGTAATTGATAATATGTCAATAATTAAAATTATCATCTCATTCAAATCAACGATGCATCAATATATACTCAACTAAATTTTATTGTGAAATTTGATTATAATAATTCTGAAGGTCCTAGCCAAAAATTAAAATAAAAAGTTTTGAGAACTAAAACGTCACCCGCTGATTGTTTGAGGACGAAACAAGCAATTTACCCTTCAAGATATTAATGGGTAGCCAAATATTGGGCGCGGTGCACAGCATGTACGGGTACACCGGGTGCAGGGAATTATTTCTACAGTTGTTCGTGGTTTAGTGACTCGGCGGTCACCAACCATCTCCTTCCCGCGACATCTCTCCTCCCTCTTCTCTCTCTCTCTCTCTCTCTCTCTCTCTCTATATATATATCCAAAACCCCGCGAACACCGTCCCCCTCCGAAACCCTCGCTTCGCCCCTCCTCTCTCCTCCTCCTTAAATACCCTCATCGATCGATCCAATGCCTCGTCCCATCGCCTCCTCCTCCTCCTCCTCCTCCTCCTTTCTCTTCGTCGCCGCCGCCTCCTGAGGGAGGGAGATGTTCGCGCTCGCGCCTCCGCCGCCGCTGCGGAGCTTCGTCGCGCTCGCGACTACGACGACGACGACGAAATTAGGGTTTGGGGGAGGGTTTGGACTCCCTGGGACGAGATCGAAGGCGCCGCGGCCGATTACAGCTGCGGCATTGGACGGGGACGACGAGGCGAGGGCGGGGTTTAGGGGTCGGAGGCAGGGGGCGGTGGATCCGAGCCGTGGGAGTTCGTCCGGATCAGGTATATTGTTTTCTTGATCTGTTTAGTGTTTTTGTGTGTTTCTTTTTTCTTCTTTTTTTTTTCCCCCCATTCCATGGATCTGATGGTGTAATCTCACAAGAATCTTGCGGGAAGAGGTTAATGTCGACGATCTTTTCGTTATTCATGGTAAAAGTACTACAAGGAAACCCCCCACAACCATTAGCCACTCTCTGTGAATTAGGCCCTTTGAAAATCGTTTTTCTTTTTAATTATTATTATCATTTTAATTGACGTGATTGCTTCGATTAAAGCTATAGCAATTAGATGAATTGGGCATTTTAATTAAAAGGAAAAAAAAAGTAGAGGGGTCTATTTGAAAATTTGCTCGGGGTGGTCTTTATATCATCTTATTCTGGTAATTGATTTCATGATTCAGATGCACTGAATTTAAACAGAATCTAGAATTGAAAGTTATTACACCAAATCCATTTTGATAGGGGCAAACGAGATTATTATATATTGTGAAATTCGGACAATCATGTTCAAGGAATCGACCTGTAAATATTAAAAGTAGCTCTATTGCTGGAATTACCCAGCCAAAATGCCTGCAAACCTCTCTTGGAAGATTGATTCAAGAGAATTTTTAGTTTTAGCGATAATCTAGAAATAAATTTCTACTGCCCAGAGAGCATATGTTGATCCGAGTCCTAAATTTGCTTTCTATAGTTATTGGTTATAAGAAAAGACCATTTGTGAGATGGTGGGACCTTCGATGTTGGGAATGTTGGCGAAAGATTTTTGTTCGAAAAGAAGCACATCATGCTGGTGGGCCCATTTATCTCCCAGTGATAGGGCAACAATATATTGAAAATTTGTCAATCTAAGGCACTTAAAAAGTGCCCAAGATTAAAAAAAAAAAAGAGAATGAGATAACAAGGTAAGGAAATATTTTTGAGATATTTGGCTTTCTTGTTCTGATGGAATATTTTGGTTGATCTGTGACTCGGTACACGTAAATTCTAATATGAAAGAATGTTCAACATCTTATTGTGAGGGATCTTTTATAAAAGTACCTCGTTAGTTGGTTGCAAGTCAGAAACCAGATTCTACAACTAGGGACATTAATAATTATGAATTTCTGGGACCTTGATGTCTAGGATGGTTGGCAATGATGAGATAAAAGAAGCATTGTGGCCTTGTGGGACCATACAAATCATTATCATATGAAGAGTAGCTATTGAGGGCTCCTAATTGGTAGAATATGGAAAACAGAAATGTTGTACAACAATAGAAATCCTCTTAACTGGAATATGTGCCTGTTTGGCCCTGCTTCTACATCTTGTTTCTTGGAGTAAATTCTCAACAACACACTAGCACCTGTCATACTGTTGTCCTTCATTCATGATGAAGTTCCATCTGCTTAATATTTTTTTAATATAATTTGCAATTGATAGCTATGGTAGTTGACTATTTCTAGTTCAAAATTATTTTGATCAGCCATCATCCAGAGCATTTTATTTTTCATTTCTGGAGGCATGGTCAGTTGCCTGCAGTTAATCTCAATAAAGAATCAACAGTGCGGCTCTTTGAGGTTCACATGTTTTTTACTTGGTGGTTCCCTGCATAATAATTTCTTGACCTCCACATAATGTCGAACAGAAGAGAAAATTTCACTGAATAATGCATGTTACTCTTGATGATTTGCGTAGAATCTATTTTGGTAGCTCTTCCACTTATGTTGAATCAATGAACATGTGATACAATCGGACTAAAATGATAAACCTTGGTTTTACGGTTGCATCACCAGATAATATATCATTTTGTTGTTCATTATTACCAATAGAAGCTATCTGTTTTCACTCTTTTGCTTTAATGTTTCTTCACATGCTTTTGATTTTGTTAGGAATGGAGAATGTTGTGACTGTCGGAAAATCGACAAACATTTTATGGCATGATTGTCCAATTGGAAAACTCGAAAGACAAATGTTACTAAAGCAAAAGGGATGTGTAATTTGGATCACAGGCCTCAGTGGTTCAGGTCTGTAATTCTCTGTTTGCTCTCTTTATCATTCTATAATGAAGCATTTTCGGTTTCACTATTATATTTGTGCTCTGGGTGAAAGGATTTGTAATGTGAATCAGAGTCTCTTCTTTAATGAAATGACCATGTTTTCTTGTTTCAGGAAAAAGCACTCTTGCTTGTGCTTTGAGTAGAGAACTACACTGCAGAGGGCATCTGACTTATATCCTTGATGGTGACAATCTTAGACACGGCCTTAACCGCGATCTTAGTTTCAAAGCAGAGGATCGTGCAGAAAATATACGCAGAGTTGGTGAGTTTATTTAGAATTGAGTCATTTCTTTTCTATCATTAACACAGACAGATACATTCAGAATAAAAAATAGCTGGGGTAATCAGATATTTTATGGCCATTTTGTTGATTTTGCTTCAGCTTGTTGCTCTAAGAGACTAGCTTTTGCATTGCTTCAGCTTGTTGCTCTAAGACACTAGCTTTTGCCTTGCTTCAGCTTATTTTAGAAGTTTTCTCGCCTTCCAATACTCAATCCACTTTACTGTGAACTATTTATAATGGAATTCTTTGGGACAAGTATTTAAATTAGATTATGTTTTCATCACTTCTTGATTACCTGTCTTTTTGTAGGGGAAGTAGCAAACCTCTTTGCAGATGCTGGTGTTATATGCATAGCTAGTTTGATATCGCCATACAGAAGAGATCGAGATGCCTGTCGTGCTCTACTTCCAGAATCCACATTTGTCGAAGTAATTGCTCAATATTTTTGAATTCAAAAAGTTAGTTTACTTTTCTATTATGAGTTGTTTAATAAGGCGGTAGTATTGTAGGTCTTCATGAATGTTCCATTAGAAGTTTGTGAAGCAAGGGATCCAAAAGGATTATACAAGCTTGCACGTGCAGGAAAGATCAAAGGTATTTTTCAGTTTAACATTCAACCACTTTCTTACTTTTTCAGGTGCACGGATTTGTTTCCCTATTACCATTACTTAAAAATAATTTTCATCTTGGAACTTAATATAAATTTCAATTTATTAGCGTATTTTGATATGCAGGTTTTACTGGAATAGATGATCCGTATGAGCCACCCTTGGACTGTGAGGTAAATATAGACATCTCTGATAGATATCAAATGTTGGAAAGTAAATAAATTCGGTTCAGCATGGTTGTACTACATAAATATAGGCATCTCTGTTAAACTATTCGGAAGTAATATTCATCTTCTCGTCAAATATCAACGAGTTTTGCTGCAGGTTTAACTTTTGTTTGGGGTTCATGTTAACTATGATCTGTAAATAATATGCTAGGTGGATGATCATACCAGCTAGATTAACATCTATTAACGAAACGACAGTCAGACTTAGTGATGTATAATTGAACAGCATCTAATGGGCAAATCTCAGTACAAGCTATTAAACCATGAAAATCTTTTACAATAAATGCGGAGAAGTCTACACATATTCAGGTTTACTTGGTTCTAGGAGTCGAGCATGCAAAGAAATGAGGTGGCTTAGTGCCGCCTCTTTGGTGCCATGTTTGCCTGAAGGATTAACCAAATAGTTAACAGGCAAGGTGTAGACTTATCGAAATGCACTTGATAAGTGTCTGTCAGTTTGAAATGTGTGAATGCATTTAAGTTGACTTTGCCTCGAACTGGCATTTAGCTGAATACTCTGACAAGGTGTTCCTTTTTTAACTTTACCCTCGTTTATGATCCTACGAACCTGTGAAAGGATCATAAGTGAGACATGAAATGTTGGATTCTGCAATTTATTCAACAAACAATGGAGGTACAATAATCCTGGACCATCGTAACAGAAAATCGACAGATATTAATCAATCAACCTTGTTGATAAGTGGTCGTAACTCTTCATTGGGCCACAGTAATAGTCTCTTTGGCCTTCATATATTCATGCTTGTGTGCTGTCCTACCTTTTCCTGTCGCCATCGGTAAAACTCAGAAAATCTGATTGGGATTCCGCAGATAGTTATACAACTGAAAGACGGGAAGTGCCCTACACCGAAATGTATGGCCGAGCAAGTGATATCGTACCTTCGAGAGAAGGGATTTTTGCTGGGGTAGACGGACTTTAGCTGTATTCACAGCTCTTGCAGGCTGTTCGCTGGAAAATGTTTTCAGATGCCGATTTTCGAAGTATATAACACGAATGAAACTGCACCGTGGGCGCCTAAAGCTGCAATATACTGTAACTGTTTTCCTGTGCATGTCTAATACATTGTACATGTATAATACATACATTCATAGTCAGCAACTTGTTCATATCATCATTTTTTCTTTTTGGGGTCCATTCCTAACGCATGTTATGCATTTCAAGTATGCTACTTCTGTTTTCTTCTTTCTTTTTTTTCTTTTTTTTTAAATCCTCCCTCATCCCCTAAGGAGAAGGTTGTATTTCTGTTATGTACAGTGACATGTACTGTACTGGGCATTAGACAACATTAATTGCTGATCGTTCAAATAGCAGAATTAGAGAAATAAAGAATTCTTGGTAGAAAATTTGACTCATGTTTTGGTCGCAAAAGTTAATCTGATCGCAAGTTTAATGCAAGCATATATGAATAAATTGAACATATTTTGTTTTAGAAATAATATTCTGTAAGTGTGGATATGGAATTATGGATTCACATGTCGCAAATATTTCACATATCTATAATTCCATCCAAAACGTAATACCAAGCTATATATTTTTGTTATTTTAATTCCTTCACTGTGCTAAGTACAAATCATAGATTGGCATGATATATTGGTATGATAGCGACATCTAAAAGAATGGGATAGAAAATTTCACCAATATTTGTTTATACAAAAGTATCGAATCTTACTAGTAAAAAATTGTATTACGTACAATAAAAACATATATACGATGGAGAAATATGCAGCTTGTTTCCGTATAAAATATCAAATTGCACATATCGCGATTAGTTAATTATAAAATCTTTTTACTGTAGCATGCACCATTGAAATTAAAGCGATCGAAGAAGCATGTCTTCATATGTTTTTGCCCTAAGTCGATCCATTTTGCCTAACAATGTCAAGTGAGCCTAAGTACCAAACGAGTCTTAGACTCTAGACTCTGGAAGCTGCAGGTAGGTAGTGCTATTAATTAATATTTGTTATCATGATTCATGAACTTGAGGTTTAATGGTCTGTTAATTAATTTAATCTTCAAAAAAAAGTTTTAATTAATACTTGTTTAAGGAAAAAAAGAAATTAAGGAGGTACATTAAAGCACATTAATTACCAAGATTAATTTCTTCTTAACAAGATTCCCATAGATTTCTTTCTCGAAAAAGGGAAAAGAAAAACGCCCCATAACTTAAATTAATGCTGGACTATAAATCCCTTTGGTGGCTGTGTCCATTTGGTCACTTAACAAGAGAGGCAAATTGCAAATTAATTACTTTATTAGAGTATTTCCATATATGGTGAGTAATATACGGAACAAAACCGAATAAAATGAGGGTTTTTTTTTCTGAAAATAATCTTGTGAAATTTCGTATTTGGCAAAATAACCCTCTCAACATTTTATTTGTAAAACTAACATTCCTTTCGCCACGCGGAAGCCACATCAGCCATTCCTTACAAAGACGGTGAATCGTTCATCGTCTTTGTATATTTTTTAGAAGACAGTGAATGATTCACCGTCGTCTAAAGACAGTAAATCACTCACCGCCTTTAGTGTAAATTTTTTTTCTAATTTTCTTTCCTGTGCCCTGGAGAAGACGGTCATTTTGCCAATTACAAAATTATACAGGATTATTTTATAAAAAAGCCTAAAAATGATCTTGTTAATTTCCAAAAATTTTTTCAAAATTGGACCTTCTTTCCACCCTTGTTCTCATGAGTTTTCTCTTCTTTGAATATTTCTCTCTCAGCAAAGAGAAATGAAGGTTTTCATGGAGAAACTGTTGCTTCTCTTGTTATGTTGCACTATCATGGAAGGTTTAAACTCTAACTTATTACCATTTATATATTTTTTGCATTCACATCAAATACTATTTCATATAAAAGATTACAAAAGATAAGACTTATGCATGAAGTGTACGTAAAATTTGCTATCGCGGATTCTACCATTTAAGGTAAATTATAAATGTTGGTTTGAGGTAACAAATGGAATTTCTTTTCGATAACTCAGTTGAAGATAGAGTAACCTCTTATTTACAGTGTGTTATGAAAGAAAAATACAACTTGCGTATCTATTGTTGAGATATATATTTTAGGATCTTAATTTCATTCTAGGATTTAGTTTGACAGCGTCTTATAATTTTTAGTATTAAAAGAAGGGAGTGATAAACGTAGTGGGAAAAAATGGCACTTTTTTTTAAAAAAAAAAATTAAAAAACAAAAGAAAAAATGGCACTTGCATGGTGGTATTGTAAGATATGCATCGAAAAGTGAATGCGTTTGTATATTTGTTTGGTCTTAATGTGTATATATATTAAATTAACTACTTGAATATATTATTAGTTGATTTTTTATCTATTTTTTTTTATCTATTTTGCTTTTTTAGGATGGATGGTGCATTCTCTTTCTTATGATTATTCAGCAAGCATCGAGGCAAGTTTCATTCAATGAAACTCTCTCTCTCTCTCTCTCTCTCTCTCACTTTTTTATTTTATTCTTCTTTTGGTAGAATTTTCTTTTCCTTTTATTTTTTTTTATGGGAGAAAAAGATGACTTGCTACCTGCTTTATTTTTTTTTAAAATAAATATAGTTGAAAATGCAAAACAACTAAGCTTTTGAACGTAAAATTTTGGATATTAACTATCAATTAAACTTTTTGCCTCCTACGTAAGGGACGCTCGTTCTTGTGCTACTATTTGTTGTTGTTGTTATTGTAGGAGCAAGAAACACCCATTTTGACTCTAAAAGTAACACTTAGTTAACTTGATGAATTGTATGATATTACATTATCTTCCTGATTAACAAATGCAATGTTAACCGATCGTCTCTAGAGCAAATGGCAAAGGGCTTGGTGATTGGTATTCGAGACCCAAGTTCAAATCTTAGTTGATTCACATTTCCAACCAAATTTATTTCTAAATAAAGTATATAAACGAAGCGGGTAGCGTACTAACTATCTCTCTCACAAAAAAAAAAAAAAAAAAAAACATTACAGCATTTTGGTATGAATAACAAAGTTGTTCCCCTCACATTATATACAGGATATATAATACTAATTAAGAATTGAGCTCCGTACTAAGTCATTGGTGTTTGTAAGTTTTTAGCCATTGAATTAATAGATAGGATGATGTGGACCCCCTTGGGTTGAGTGGGTGGTTGGTTGAATAGTATAATCTAACGGGTGAAAATGATCGAAAGGTAGATCTAATGGTAAAAAAATCACAAGCACCAAGGACTTGGTACTTTTACAAGCACCATAGCCGGACTCTACTAATTAATTAAACAACCATCTTCTCTGCTGCTTCCACTCACAACTCTTTTTTACCATAATAAGCAGTGCTTGGCTGAGCCACTGAAACCACAGTACGGCGGGGGGATCATTGACGCCGGCCTGAGAGGACGGTCAAACTCCGGCCTTTCAACGGACGCTACGAGGGCCTCCTCCGCAAGCCGCAACACGTTCGCCGTCGTGCGCAGCAGGAGAAAACCTTATCAGAGCGTCTCCCTGCAGAATGTATACCTGCACAAAGAGAAGCTCTACACACTCTCTGGTGATACTCAAAAGATAGACCACTCGATCAATTTCATTCGTGAGTACTGCATGTCCAGCATTTGAGCTCACATATATGCATTTGCCGCGATGCCGCTTTTTGCATTGTGCTCCAGCTTGGGTACGTATCGACGAAGGAAACGCAGTCGTCGGAGCTGTGTTTAAGACGGCCGGAGACGGCTTTGTCCACGCCGGCTTGGTCGAAGCCAAGTCGGGTTGCTGGTCCATGCTGAAAGGAGGGCTCACTGTCAGTACTTCAGGACGAGCACAACTATATTTCGAGGTGAGTGATCAGCAATCTTCATGAGCTGCTGATCATGTTTTCCACCTCTTAGAAACAGAAAACATTTTTTGTAAAAACAACTATTTATTTATATATGAATGAATAGATGTCGTCTACACTACTGCATGCAGAGCAAAAACACAACAGTAGAAATATGGGTGGACAGTGTCTCCTTGCAACCGTTTACTGAAGAGCAGTGGAGAGCTCACCAAGAAGAGAGCATCAATAAGGTAATTTCTGTTGGGACTTAGGATCGTCCTGCATGTGCTATCAACAAAAATACACGAACAAAGAAATAGCGAAAAATGATAAAAAAAAAATACACAAAAAAAAGAGACAGCGATTTACGTGGTTCAGCAAGTTGCCTACGTCCGGGGAGAGCGAGAGAGATGTATCCTTTATATGAAGAAAACAAAATACAAGCCCACACCTTTATGTTTCTCTCAATCTTATACAAGAGCCTTATGGTTACTAACACCCTTCTCTTGTTACAACAAATAAGAGAAAACTCAACAAGCTACTAATTAAGTTTCCAGATTTTTCCTAATACCTCACTTAATTCACTCGTTTCTTGTGCTTCAACTTGTTGTTTTTCGTTGTGCCTTTATCTGTGGATTGGAGGCCCTTTTATAGCTATGGATACAGTTGCACAATTGAAGTTTGCAACTTCAATTGTCAACTTGCCTTAATTAGCCTGTATATAGGCTTGTTGACATTCAGGCAACATGTATTTCATGCATGCATGCATGAAGCACAACATACATACCTCTCCGTCCAATGAAAGTTCTTTATTCATACTTTACTTAGTTCAGTAGACCCGGTGCGCCATGAGCCAACTTTCATATCCATATCTTTTTTGCATATTAAATCTTATGGGCTAAACAAATATTTTTATATCCTATACAAAAGAAGACATATAACCAACGATTTCTATATACGACCCGAAACAACTTAATAAACGCATTAACATTAACAAAGAAGCACTTGTCATGGATATATAAAGCAGGTGCATTGAAATTGGACAGATCTAACTATATACGAGAACAATAATGTTCCTGCTTAATTGTTAGTAACAATTCCTGCTCGATTAATATATATCATTTTGCCAACCATTATATATCAACCCTTCTAAATCTTTTCTCTCAATCAATGCAAACGAAAACAAGTAAAATAAGAGAACTGATCAAAATAACCGATATGAAGGTTCGCAAGAAGACGGTGAGAATTCAAGCCGTAGACGCCAAAGGAAACGCCATACCGGGAGCGAACATCTCGATCCGACAAACCAGATCGGGATTTCCCTTCGGCTCATCCACCAACGAGAACATCATCAACAACACAGCATACCAGGACTACTTCGCCTCCCGCTTCACCGTAACCACATTCGACAATGAGATGAAGTGGTACGCAACAGAGCGCACGCCGGGGAAAGAGGACTACTCGAAAGCCGACGCCATGCTCGCCTTCGCCAAGAAGCACGGCATTCCGGTCAGAGCGCACAACATCTTCTGGGATAACGCAAAAATGCAGGTGCGGTGGGTGCACTCTCTCAATAGAACACAGCTCTGGTACGCTACGTGGAAAAGAATCAACTCAGTTATGTCGAGATACAAGGGCCAGGTCATTGCTTGGGACGTAGTAAATGAGAACCTCCATTTCTCATTCTTCGAAGATAAACTCGGAAGAGATGCATCGAGTGTCTTTTACCAAGAAGCTCATAAGCTCGACGCCGATACATTGATGTTCCTGAATGAGTTTAATACACTTGAATGGCCTCAAGATCGGTTTGCGAGCCCAAGTAAGTACCTTCAGAAGCTAAGGGAGATACAGTCATATCCCGGCAATCGCGCGAACATGGCGATAGGGCTCCAGAGCCACTTCGGCGTACCGAACATTCCGTTTGTGAGATCGGCTCTTGATGTTCTTGCAAATGCAAAGGTGCCCATTTGGCTTACGGAGGTGGATGCTGCAAACGGCACAAATCAGGTATATCTGGACACGTTCTTGATGCACATAAGTACGTAATTGCCGAAAAAAGAGTATATAGTAATCAAGGTCTCTGAATATATATTGGTTTTGTGAATTTGATCAATCCCCTTAACAAACATGCTTATTTCGGAAAATTCAACAGAATTTAACAGTGTTTTAACAACGGTCCACCAAAAATAAGAAGTTAATTAGGGGCCTGTTTCCAAATCACCTACAGTAGTGTCCACAAAATTTCGAGATATATAATCGCATATGGCTCTCACCGTAATAAAGGCATTAAATAACTAATATATTCCTACAAAACTAAAGTTATTAGATTTATCCCTTCAAGAGTCTTTTCATCTGCAAATATTAGATAACGTCCCATGAGTTTAAAAAGGTAAGCACGGTTTAGCAAAGAAATAAAATGATATTTTTATCTCTCAAATATATAATTTGTATTTGAATATTGAGTTCTGTCATCTTTCTCGTCCTCTTCTTTTTATCTATGGCAACGGCGAGACCTGCTGCGGTGGCGATATCAAAGGCGAAGCCCTTGGTCGCGACAAAAAATAAGTTATGCCGTACGTGTCGCGGCCTTCGAAAGTGAGGGAAAGAAAGATAGATTTTTACGGAGATAAATTATAAAAATAAAATAGCCATTTTACGCACTCACTATTAAAAAACTAACGGCGAATCAGAGGACAGGGATATATAAATGAACGAACTATAATTTTTAGAGAGATATATTTACAAATTAAAAAAATTTCAAAGAAATAAATTGGATAACTTAAATTTTGTAGGAATATATATTTGTTATTTGATGTCTTTGCGGAAACCGTGTGACATTAACCCTAATACTTCAAATTAAGTTGTGAATGATATTATACAAAATTTCACAATGAAACTCTGATGCATGCAGCCAAAGTATTTGGAAGCAATATTGAGAGAAGCTTACGCTCACCCGGGCGTCCAAGGGATCGTAATGTGGACGGGCTGGCGTCCAGGACCGTGCGAAAAGATGTGCCTGACGGACTCCAACTTCAAGAACACGCCCGCCGGAGATGTAGTCGACAAGCTGATTGCCGAGTGGAAGACTGGACGAGCAGTAGGCTCGACAGATAGAAACGGCTACTTTGAAACCCAACTCTTCCATGGCGACTATGACATTATCATCAGCCATCCATCCGTGAATTCCTCACTACTGCACAGTTTGAAAGTGGATTCTGGAACTCGGTATGAATTTATGATCCAGATCCAAGAATTTATAAGCATTTGATGATCAGCTTCCCAATTCCAGAGGCTGCTTGCTGATTGTACTGTGTGCTTAAGTTCTTTCTATATATCTCATGATTTGTTTCCTCTTTTACAATTGAAAGTAATAAAGAAAATACATGGCAAAACCTAGTGTTGAATATATATAATTTTAAAACACCGTTCTCTTGGAGGAGTCCGGCACAGCATCGAGCACCTGATACTTCTAAATTTTTCACCGTTAGATTTATCATTCTGATCATTTCTATTGTTAGATCATACGATTTAACTAATCATCCACTCAACCAAAATAGACCACTATCATCCGAGGGAGTCAAAAAACTAACAGCACTAATACTTTGGTGATATTAAAAGCATTTCGGCCTAATTCATCGGGTAGTTTAAGCTTTTACTGAACAATAATAATTTTATATAGTATCAGAGAGTAGGGGATTCTATTAGTTCATTTAGTTTCCTTCAATTTAACTGAAGTTCATATCTTGTGAGTATTAGAAGGACTCGAGCTTAGATCTGAAAAAAAGTGTTGAATATAAACTATTAAAACAAACTTATACGCTGATTTAACAGCGCAACACAATCTCGCATTCCATCTTCACCGGATTTCATTAGTACCCCTTGACCCAACCCCTCTCAATATCTCTGTTATGTACAGTAACAAGTGCGTGGGGGGATCAGACAACATTAATTAATTGGTGATTGTTCAAAGGGCAGATTTAGGAAAGTAAAGAATTCCTGGTAGAAAATTTGACTCATATTTTGTTCGTAAAAGTAATTCGTTTGCTAGTTCTGAGCATAAGTTTAATACAAGCACACATATATATATATATATATATATATATATATATATATATATATATATATATATATATATATATATATATATATAGTGTGGAGGCTTACTACGCATTCGGTTAACCCGGCGCCTTCCTCGCGGCTTCCATCGCTGCTCTGGATGACAGTGACTTTCGAATCGTCGATTGGCTCCGTTAAACTTGATCTAGAGTATTTGAAGTACATAGAAAATAAATTTTATGATTTTTCGATATCATTTGCCTAGTGATCGAAGGAACACAAAATCAAATAATTTTAATGGCCGTAGTGAGCCGTTTGCAAGTTTAATGGTGTAGAAATATCCAAATCACGTGAAATTTTGATAGAAAATTCTTTATACTATATAAAACAAGATCAATATCTTTGATCTAAATTTTTAATGCCATATTATCGCGTTTTGTAAGATTTTTATTTTCAGTTGATTTTTAGCCCCTTCGTTTACTAGGCAAATAATATCGAAAAATCGCAAAATTTATTTTTTAGGTACTTCAAATACTCTAGTTCAAATTTAACGGAGCCGATCGACGATTCGAAAACCACAACATCGAAAATGACGTGGAAGCACGGAGCCCTCCGTGCTTCCAGAAGCATAGTAGCCTTACTATATATATATATATATATATATATATATATATATATATATATATATATATATATATATATAGTTCGAAACTATGCTATCAATAGACGAAACATTCGGTGCTACCAAGTTTTCCACCATTAGATCCAACTCTTTGATGATTCTCACCCGTTAAATCATACTATTCAACCAACCACCTACTTAATCCTGTGGGCCCATATCATTCTAACCGCACATCTCTCAATCCAACGGTCAAAAACTTGGTAGCACCAATGACTTGGTGCTATTAATAGCATAGTAGCCTAGTTATATATATATATATATATATATATATATATATATATATATATATATATATATATATATATATATATATATATATATATACATAGAGTAGGGCTACTATATCTATTATGAGTAGTAGAGCCCTACTACTCATAAGTTGTTTTCGATGATAGAGCTTAGAATCGACGATCCACTCCGTTAAATATGATCTAGAGTATTTAAAACTTCTAGAAAATAAATTTCGTAATTTTTCAAAATCATTTACCTTACGATCAAAAGCTCACAAAATTGATAATTTTTAACGGCGATATGGGATACTTGTTAGTTTAACGGTGTAAAAGAATTGAAATAGGTTGAATTTTTGATAGAAAATTCTATTCACTACCTAGATAAAGATCAATAACTCGATCTTAAATTGAAGGATCCGATCATCTATTTTTAGGACATCGTTCGATTTCGGCGTTCATTTTATGCCCATTTGATGGACTTTATTATGATTTTGAAAAATTACGAAATTTATTTTCTAGAAGTTTTAAATACTCTAGATCATATTTAACGGAGTGGATCGTCGATTCAAGCTCTATCATCGAAAACAACTTATGAGTAGTAGGGCTCTACTACTCATAATAGTATAGTAGCCCTACTATATATATATATATATATATATATATATATATATAGTCCTACTATACTCTTATGAGTATAAATCCTTTTGTACTCATAAATTTTTGACCGTTAGATCTACCTTTTAATCATTTTCATCCATTAGATTATACTATTCAACCACCCACCCACTCAACCTCCACTATCAACGTAACCATAACCATTCTCATCCTAATCGTTCATCTTTTCATCCGAAGGCTAAAAACTTATATGTACAAAGGGCTCTATACTCATATGAGTATAGTAGCTCCAGCCTATATATATATATATATATATATAGAGTAGGGCTACTATACTATTATGAGTAGTAGAGCGCTACTACTCATATGTTGTTTTCGATGATAGAGCTTAGAATCGACGATCCACTCGTTAAATATGATCTAGAGTATTTAAAACTTCTAGAAAATAAATTTCGTAATTTTTCGAAATCATTTACCTTACGATCAAAAGCTCACAAAATTGACAATTTTTAACTAGATATGGGATACTTGTTAGTTTAACGGTGTAAAAGAATTGAAATAGGTTGAATTTTTGATAGAAAATTCTATTCACTACCTAGATAAAGATCAATAACTCCGATCTTAAATTGAAGGATCCGATCATCTATTTTTAGGACGTCGTTCGATTTCGGCCGTTCATTTTATGCCCATTTGATGGACTTTATTATGATTTTGAAAAATTACGAAATTTATTTTCTAGAAGTTTTAAATACTCTAGATCATATTTAACGGAATGGATCGTCGATTCGGAAGCTCTATCATCGAAAACAACTTATGAGTAGTAGGGCTCTACTACTCATAATAGTATAGTAGCCCTAATATATATATATATATATATATATATATATATATATATATATATATATATATATATATATATATATATATATATATATATAGAGTTGTCTTTGGTATGCTTTTATAAGCACGGAGGCCTCCGTGTTTCCTTTGTGTTTTCGATGTTCGGACTTTCGAAACGACGATCTGCTCCGTTAGAGTTGATCTAGAGTATTTGAAGTACCTAGAAAATAAATTTTGCGATTTTTCGATATCATTTGCCTAGTGATCGAAGAGGCTCAAAATCACTAATTTTAACGGCCGTGGTGAGCCGGTTGCAAGTTTAACGGTGTAGAAATATCCAAATCACATGAAATTTTGATAGAAAATTCTTTATACCATATAAAACAAGTTCAATAACTTTGATCTAAAATTTTAATGTCATATCATCATATTTTGTAAGATTTTTATTTTCAATTGATTTTGAGCCACTTCGATCACTAGGCAAATGATATCAAAAAATCGCGAAATTTATTTTCTAGATACTTCAAATACTCTAAATCAAGTATAACGGAGCCGATCGTCGATTCGAAAGTCCGAACATCGAAAACAAAGTGGAAGCACGGAGGTCTCCGTCTTCCATAAGCACCTATATATATATATATATATATATATATATATATATAGGCTAGGGCTACTATCATATTAATAGGATAGGAGCATTTGTCCTATCAAGTTTTTAACCCTTGGATGAGAAATTGTAGGGTTAGGATGATATTAGTCGGTTAGAGTTGAATGGTCCTCTAGGGTTGAGTGGTCCCATTTGGGTTATAGTATTTAATCCAATGGTTAGAAATGATGAAAAGAATTAATCCAAAGGCTAAAAAATTGATAGGACAAGTGCTTCTATCCTATTAAAATGATAGTAGCCGGGACTACATATATATATATATATATATATATATATAAAACTAGGCTACTATGCTATTAATAGCACCAAATCATTAATGCTACCAAGTTTTTGGCCATTGGATTGAGAGATGTGTGGTTATGATGATATGGGTCTCCTAGAGTTAAGTGAGTGGTTGGTTGAATAGTATGATCTAACGGGTGAAAATCATCAAAGGGGTGGATCTAACGGCGGCAAACTTGGTAGCACCAAATGTATTGTGCTATCAATAGTATCAGGACTCTATATATATATATATATATATATATAGTCCATTACTATACTTTTATGAGTATAGAGCCTCTTGTACTCATAAGTTTTTTCGTTAGATCTACTCTTTAATTAATTTCACCCGTTAGATTATACTATTCAACCAACCACCCACTCAACCCTAGTGGGCCCCACTATAGATTATACTATTCAACCAACCACCCACTCAACCCTAGGGGCCCACTCAACCCTAGGGGCCCCACTATAGATTATACTATTCAACCAACCACCCACTCAACCTTAGGGGCCCCACAATCAACCTAACCGTAACCACTCTCATCCTAATCACTCATTTTTCATCTCAATCATTGAAAACTTATGAGTAGTAGGTCTTCAATACTCATAATAGTATAGTAGCCGTGGCCTATATATATATATATATATATATATATATATATATATATATATATATAGAGTCCGGCTACTATACTATTATGAGTACGATCGCCCTCGTACTCATAAGTTTTTTTCGATGATAGAGCTTCCGAATCAACGATCCACACCGTAAAACGTTATCTAGAGCATTTAAAACTTCTAGAAATTAAATTTTATAATTTTTCGACATCATTTACCTTACGATCAAGAGATCACAAAATTGACAATTTTTAACGGCCGGTATGGGATGCTTACTAGTTTAACGGTGTAAAAGAATCGGAATAGGTTGAATTTTTGATAGAAAATTCTATTCACTACCTAAATAAAGATCAATAACTCCGATCTTAAATTAAAAGATCCGATCATCCATTTTTAGGATGTCGATCGATTTTGACCGTTCATTTTATACCCGCTTGATGGACTTTATAATGATTTCGAAAAATTATGAAATTTATTTTCTAGAAGTTTCAAATACTCTAGATCATGTTTAACGGTGTGGATCGTCGATTCGAAAATCCCAACATTGAAAACAACTTATGAGTAGTAAGGGCTCTATACTCATAATAGTATAGTAGCCCTACTCTATATATATATATATATATATAGAGAGAGAGAGAGAGAGTTGAGCTAGAATACTCTTAAGAGTACCGAGCCCATTTTACTCTCGAGTTGTTTTCGATGATAGAGCTTCCAAATTGATGATTGGCTCCGTTGAACATGATCTATACCACTTAAAGTGTTTAGAAATCAAATTTCAAATATTTTCGACATCATTTGCCTAATGATCAAAGGATTTCAAAATTTGTAATTTTAATGGTGGATAAGAGACGTTTTCTCGTTTAACGGTGTAAAGATATACAAATCAATTGAATTTTTGTTAGAAAATTCTTTAAACTATTTAAAACAAGATCTATACTCTTGATCTTGATTACAAGACTCCTATCATCATTTTTTAAAGAATATTTATTTTCAACCATTCATTTTCTTCACTAGATGGATACAAGAACAATATCGAAAGTGCGTGAAATTTGATTTCTAGGTAGTTTAAATGGTTTAGATCATATTTAACGGATCCGATCGTCAATTTGAAAGCTCTATCATCGAAAACAACTCGAGAGTAAAATGGGCTCGGTACTCTTAAGAGTATTCTAGCTCAACTCTCTCTCTCTCTCTCTCTATATATATATATATATATATATATATATATATATATATATATATATATGAGTTGAGCTAGAATACTTTCAAAAGCACCATTGAGGTGGTGCTTTTGAGTTTTTAACCATTGGATGGGAAGATGTAAGGTTGAGATGATGGTGGTAGGTGGTGGTTGATGGGATAGGTGGTGGTAGGTGGAATAGTGTTAGATCCAAAGGCTATTAGTAGTCAAAAACGTAGATCCAATGACTAAAAACTTAGTAGTACCAAAAGTTGTTGCTTCCAAAAGTATTCTAGCTCAATTCATATATATATATATATATATATATATATATATATATATATATATATATATATATATATATATATATATATATATATATATATATATATATATATTAGCTAATTATACTATTACGGAGTACGATCGCCCTCGCATCATGTTATAAGTTGTTTTCGATGATAGAGCTTTCGAATCGACGATCCACACCGTTAAACGTTATCTAGAGCATTTAAAGCTTCTAGAAATCAAATTTCATAATTTTTCGATATCATTTACCTTATGATCAAAAGCTCACAAAATTAACAATTTTTAACGGCCGGTATGGAATACTTGCTAGTTTAACGGTGTAAAAGAATTGAAATAGGTTGAATTTTTTATAGAAAATTCTATTCATTACCTAGATAAAGATCAATAATTCCGATCTTAAATTGAAGGATCCGATCATCCATTTTTAAGACATCGTTCGATTTTGACCGTTCATTTTATGCTTGCTTGATGGACTCTATTATGATTTTGAAAAATTACGAAATTTATTTTCTAGAAGTTTCAAATACCCTAGATCATGTTTAACGGTTTGGATCGTCGATTCGGAAGCTCCATCATCGAAAACAACTTATGAGTACGAAGGGGCCACTACTCATAATAGTATAGTAGACATACTATATATATATATATATTCTTAATTATTTTAATTCCTTCGGTTCGCATCTTAGATTGGTATGTTTCAGACATAAAAGAATGTAAAATATATTATGTGTATTCGGATAGAAATTTTCAGCCATCTTTGTATATACAAAAGTATCTGAATAAGGATCAAATTAATTAATCTGATTAAATAACTAATAAAAAATTATAAATATCGGGTAAAACTTTTGATTTTGAAAACATACAGTTTTTGGCTTATTTTGTTTGTGAGGATAAGTCTCAACGTGAGACGTACTATTTCATCCACGTTATCATTTGGATAGTGCGAATCTGAAAACAGTATATATGAATGATAAGATAGATAAAACAGCCGTGAGTATTGTTCCCACCAATTTCTTTCTTGGCTTTTTTTTTTTCTTTTTTCTTTTTTTTCCCCTTTTCACTCTTTGTGAGAGTGCTCTCACTTAACATTGTAAGACATATATACCTCTACAAAATATTATCTGAGTAGGATATCAATTAATTTTGCCTAATCTATCACGATCATATTTTTGTGATATGATCGTTGATAGATTAGGCAAAAGTTTAATACAAGCACGTACATAAATGAATAAATTAAACATATTTTATTTTAGAAATTATATTTTATTTGTGTGGATATGGAATTATGGATCCACTTTTATGCAAGACGTAATACCAAGGTGCATGTGTGTGTGTATAGTAATCTAGTTCTATATGAGTCCCGCTGCTATGCTTTCAATAACACGAAGCACTCGGTGCTACCAAATTTTCCACCGTTAGATCCAACACTTTGATGATTTTCACCCGTTAGATTATAGGGGCAATTGCTTATATACCCCTGAAAAGTTCCCGATTTTTCGATTTACCCCTCTTAGAAGGCTAATATTAAAAATACCCCTCCTACGTTCCAACCTATTTCTAATATACCCTTAGAGTTAAAATCATAAGTAACTCGTTATTTCGTAAACTTACTATTTTGCCCTTTTCAAATATACCCTTCTACCATCACTGTCTTTCTTATTTGCCCTTAAAGTCAAGGGCACAAAAGTATTTCGACTTTTGGTTTTTTCCAATATACCCCTCTACTGTCACCAACCTTTCTTATTTGCCCTTAAGTTAAGGGCAAAATTGGTATTTTATTTTTTTTTAAGCGTGGTAGATATTTAACTCACGTTTAACCCGCATTAACTTAACGTAAGATAACTCAAGGGGTATTTTGCAATAACGGTGGAACGTATGAGGGGCATTTTAGAAAGAAAAAAAAAGTAGGGATAGATCGGATATTTTCAGACGCATGAGGGGTATATAGGCAATTATCCCTAAATTTATACTATTCAACCAACCACTCACTTAACCCTAGGGGGCACACATCATCCTAACCGCACATCTCTCAATCCAACGGCCAAAAACTTGGTAGCACCAAAGACTTGGTGCTATTAATAGCATAGTAGCCTAGTTATATATATATATATATATATATATATATATATATATATATATATATATATATATATATATATATATATATATATATATATATATCTATAGTGCTTGTAAAAGCACCAAGTATTTGGTGCTTGTGATTTTTTTACCGTTAGATCTACATCTTTAATCATTTTCATCTGTTAGATTATACTATTCAACCAACCACCCACTTGACCCAAGGGGGCTCACATCATCCTAACCACACATCTATTAATCCAAGGGCTAAAAACTTACAAGTATTAATGACTTGGTACTTTTAAAAGCATAGGAGCTCAATTCTATATATATATATATATAGAGAGAGAGAGAGAGAGAGAGAGAGAGAAAGAGGAGAATGAGAGAGAGAATATTTGATTACACATGAATACGACAGCCATGCATGCATGGTTTGTATGGCAAAGGCTATAAATGGATGTTTGGTTTTGCTTAATATTTGCTCGAATAGAGCCGTGAAAAGAAAGTATATATATATATATATATATAAAACAACTTTTTCATTAAAAAGCTCTACGACAACTTCCCGTTTCCAGTAAACAGAAACTTCAAATTTTAGTTTTCTTTTTCTTTTTTTGGAATTTAGAAACTAGAGTTGCTTTGTAAATTTAGCAAATTAAGATCTCCAAACCTTTTCTAAATAGTTGGCTAAGAAACTATTCTAAAAAGCTATTTAAATGAGCAATAATGCATGTTCTTGTTCATGTGGAGTGCGTATTCAAAAGCACGTACGTAACTTAATTAATTTAAACTTTGGAAGGTCAAAAATAATCCAAAAATAGTTCCAATCTTAATTTTCTCGTATATATAATAATACTATAAAATTTTAATGACAACTGCAATATGAGAAGCATATAATTAATCATTTATTCTTCCCTCCAATTTCATTATTTGTGTACATCCTCGGCTGCATATTATTACATATCAAGCTATTACAAAGATGCCAAGAAAACACACATAAGTAGACACTTCACCTCGACTTGGAATTATAGAGATATTGCGTTACATGCATACAGTGTAGAGCCTCCATTTGGGATTGCAGAAATTATATTACGTGCGGTGAAAAAATACGATAAAAAATTATCCAGCTTGTTTCCATACATAATAACATATTGCGTATATGGTAATCTATCAGTTACGATATTTTTTGTGCAGTACGGCCATCAGAAAATGAAAAGGCATGTCTCCATATATTTTCGCTCCACTTGATACATTTTGCGTAACAACGTTAAATGAGCCTAAATACCAAACGAGTCTAGACTCTAGGTTCTGGAGGCAGGTAGTACTATAATTTTTTTTGTCATGATTCATGAACTTGAGGCTAGGTTAAATTGTCAGTTAATTAATTAATCCTCAAAAAAAGAAAATTAATACCTGCTTAGGGAAATAATTAAAAAGATAAGAGGTACATTAAAGCACAAAGTACCAAAATTTCTCCTAGCTTAACAAGATTCTCAAAAAGAAAAAGAAAAACAAATCGTAACTTTTGCTGGATTATAAATCCCTTTGGTGGCTGTATATATCCTGTCACATAACAAAATAGGCAAATTGCAAGCTAATTACTTTATTAGTTCATATATAGTATATATTTCCATATATATATGGTGAGTAATTAATATATGGAACAAAAACGTATGAAATTATCTTGTTTCCAAATGCTTTTCGAAATTGGGTCTTCTTTCCAATTAACTCGTGATGCAAAAAATACACACATCCTAATATCTAACAAAATTAATTAATTTGCCATTTCAACATATATAAATATATGTATGTTGCATGTGTACTCCTATTTCCATGCACATTGGCCCTGATAACTTGTTCTCATGAGTTTTTCTCTTCCTTGAATCTTTCTCTCTCAGCAAGAGAAATGAAGGCTTTCATTGTGAAAGTGGTGCTTTTCTTGTTATTTTGCACTCTTTTGAAAGGTGTAAACTTCTATCTTATGATTTTTATATATATTTTGCATTCACATTATTATATACTATTTCATATAAAAGATTAGTAAAGATAAGGCCTATGCATGAAATGCGAAATTTGCTATAGCAGATTCTGCTAATTGAGTTATAGTACTATATATATGTTAGTGCGAAAGTAACAAACGAAATTTCTCTTGATATATGATTGAGTTAAAGTTAGAGTAACCTCTTATTTACAGTGTGTTATGGGAGAAAAATGCAACCTGGGCATCTATTGTTAAGATATATATTTTACAATATTTTATTTTAGGGTTTAGATAACTTCTAGCTCATAGATTTTTAGTATTAAAAGAAGGTAGTGATAAAAGTAGTGTGAAAAAATGGCATTTGGACGGTTCTAATCTAAGATGGTCTTAAAGTGTAAGAAAGTTACTTCTTGGAATTTTTTTTTTCGTTTATTTCATTTAGTAATAAATAAACTTAGCTAAAAATATGAATCAACTAGGATTCAAACTTGGAATCTCGAGTACCAACCATCAAGACTTTTGCCACTTGCTCTAAGGACAGTTAGTACGTACTACTTGGATATATTAGTTGAATATAATTACATTTTTTTTTAATCTATTTTGCTTTTCCAGGATGGATGGTGCAATCTTTTTCTTATGATTATTCAGCAAGCATCGAGGCAAGTGTTTTTGAGAAACTCTCTCTCTCTCTCTCTCTCTCTCTCTCTCTCTCTCTCTCTCTCACGCAGAGAGTTGTGAGTGCTCATGCACTTCTTCTTTTTCCTTTTCTTGTGCTAGTATTATTTTTTTTGTTTTTTTTAGAAAGAAAGCCTGCTTTGTTCTTCTCTTTTTAAATAAATATAGCTAAAAATATAAAGTAATTGGGATTTGAACTTGAAATCTTAAATAGTACTACTTATCAAGTCCTTTACCATTTGCGCCAGCAACATTCATTTCTTGTGCTACTTTTGTTATTGTTGTTACTGTAGATTCTTGTGCATGCTATTATTGTTGTTGCTGTAGGAGCGAGGAGCACTACACATTTTGGCTCTAAAAGCAGCACTTAGTTAACTTGGTCATGAACAGCTAATTTTATGATATTACATTATCTTTCTGATTAACAAATGCAATGTTAACTGAAGAAGCAACGCTTTTGATGAACTGCAAATTAAACAAAGTCAAGCCAAACCGGGCAATTTTCTTTTAACTATTATTCAGTTTCCAGTACATATATTATTAGTTTAGTTATAAGTTCTGCTTGGTCAACATATATATTTGAGGAGAAATCAATTATGACTGCCCATCCCTACATAAGTAACAAAAAGTTTAATGTGATACATGAAACCACCTTAATTTACATTTTCAATATAGTGCATTTCTAAACAGGCTAGCTACATTCCTATATATCTCCATAGTTTGCATCTTTTCCAAATTATCATTACACAATTAAGAAACACTACAGCATTTTGGCATAATTAAGTTGTACCCCTCACATTTCTATACAGGACGATACCAAACTACCATCTTCTACACTAATTAACAACTCTTTTTACCATACGCAGTGCTTAGCTGACCCGCTGAAACCGCAGTATGGCGGGGGGATCATCCGCAATCCCGAGTTTAACGCCGGCCTGAGAGGATGGTCAAACTTTGGCTTCTCAACAGATGCTACGAGGGCCTCCGCAAGCGGCAACACATTCGCAATTGTCCGCAGCAGAAGAAAACCTTATCAGAGTGTCTCCCAGAAAGTATACCTGCACAAAGAGAAGCTCTACACACTCTCTGGTGATACTTTAAAATACTAACTCGATTCCATTCGGGAGCATTATGCACTGGAGCTCACATTTGCCGTGATGTTGTATTTGCGTTGTGCTCTAGCTTGGGTACGTATCGACGAAGGAAGCACAGTCGTCGGAGCTGTGTTTAAGACGGCCGGAGACGGCTTTGTTCATGCTGGTTTGGTCGAAGCCAAGTCGGGTTGCTGGTCCATGCTGAAAGGAGGGCTCACTGTAAAGACTGCAGGACCAGCAGAGCTATATTTCGAGGTGAGCAATCTTTAGATTAAGGGAAAACTTCAAAACGCGCCTTAACAGAATAGCTCATTTGTGCTCTGCTACAGTATGGTTCAAAGTGAAGCATTTTTTTCCCCGGTTTTTGCTGTAGTTTTCAATGAGGACCCATCCAATCATTAAAAGTCTTAAAAAAGTGTAATTTTGAATGGACCATAGATGATGAAGTGCTAGATGCAGGATAAAGTAGCATTAGGTCCCTAGGCAACAAGCTACACTTTGAACTACATAGTAGCAAACTGTAAATGAGCTATATCATAGCGCGCTTTGTGAAGTTTTCCCCTATATTAACAAAGTATTAAAAAGAAAAAAGAAGAAAAATAGCAAGCAACTGCAATGCCTACAGTCTACACTACTGCATGCAGAGCAAAAACACAACAGTAGAAATATGGGTGGACAGTGTCTCCTTGCAACCGTTTACTGAAGAGCAGTGGAGAGCTCACCAAGAAGAGAGCATCAATAAGGTAATTTCTACGACCCAAAACAACTTAAGAGACGCATTAACATTAACAAAGAATAATTGTCATGAATAAAGCAGCTGCATTGAAATTGGGCAGGTCGAATTATGAGAACAATAATCGGGTTCAATGTACCTACTTGTTAGTAACAATTCCTGCTCGATTAATATCATTTTGCCAACACAATAAGCATATCCAACCCTTCTAAATCTTTTCTTTCAATGCAAATGAAAACAAGTAAAATAAAAAAACTCAAAATAATACATGAAGGTTCGCAAGAAGACGGTGAGAATTCAAGCCATAGATGCCAAAGGAAACACCATACCTGGAGCAAACATCTCGATCCAACAAACCAGATCGGGATTTCCCTTCGGCTCATCCACCAATGAGAACATCATCAACAATGCAGCATACCAGAACTACTTTGCCTCCCGCTTCACCGTAACCACATTCGAGAATGAGATGAAGTGGTATGACACAGAGTACATGCCAGGTAAAGAGGACTACTCTAAAGCCGATGCCATGCTCGCCTTCACTAAAAAGCACAACATTCTGGTCAGAGCGCACAACATCTTCTGGGATGACCCAAAATACCAAATGGGGTGGGTGAACTCTCTCAACACAACACAGCTCTGGAGCGCCACGTGGAATAGAATCAACTCAATTATGTCGAGATACAAAGGCCAGGTCATTGCTTGGGATGTGGTAAATGAGAACCTCCATTTCTCATACTTTGAAGATAAACTCGGAACAGATGCATCAAAGGTTTTTTACCAAGAAGCTCATAAGCTCGATGCCGATACAAAGATGTTCTTGAATGAGTATAATACACTTGAGGTGCCTCAAGATTGGGTTGCGAGCCCAAGTAAGTACCTTGAGAAGCTAAGGGAGATACAGTCATATCCTGGCAATAGTGCGAACATGGCGATAGGGCTGGAGAGCCACTTCGGCATACCGGATATTCCTTTTATGAGATCGGCTCTTGATGTTCTTGCAAATGCAAAGGTGCCCATTTGGCTTACAGAGGTGGATTGTGCAAACGATGCAAATCAGGTATGCACATAAGTATTTGCTGAAAAAGAGTCATTAGTATCAAGGTCTCTGAATATTTGTTTTGTGAATTTGAATCACCTTAACAAGCAAGTTTCTTTCAGAAAATTCATCAGAATTTAACAGTATTTTAAGAACCGTCAACCACAAATAAGAAGTTAGGACCTGTTTCCAAATCATCTATAGTAGAGTGACCATAAAATTTTTGCCTCAGAAATGGTAAGACTTCAAATTTGTTATTGATATTATACAAAACTCCATAATGAAACTCAATACAGCCAAAATATTTGGAAGATATCTTGAGAGAAGCTTACGCTCACCCGGCTGTCCAAGGGATCGTAATGTGGACGGGCTGGCATCCAGGACCGTGTGACAAGATGTGCTTGACGGACTCCAACTTCAAGAACACGCCCGCCGGAGATGTAGTCGACAAGCTAATTGCCGAGTGGAAGACTGGACGAGTAGTAGGCTCGACAGATAAAAACGGTTACTTTGAAACCCAACTCTTCCATGGAGACTATGACATTATCATCAGCCATCCATCTGTGAATTCCTCATTGCAGAGCTTGAAAGTGGATTCTGGAACTCGGTATGAATATATGATCCAGATCCAAGAAATAAGCATTTAAGCTTCACAGCTCCAGAGACTGCTGACGGTACTGTGCTTAAGCCCTTCTATTCTCATTTGTCATAATTTGTTTCCTATTCTACAATAGAAAGTAATAAAGAAAATATACGGCAAAACTTACTGTTGAATGTATAATTTTAAAGCAATGTTCTCTAGTAGTTTAAGATTTTATTGAACAATAATTATTTCACGTCATATCAGGGCAGGAGGTTCTGTTAGTCTCATTTAATTTCTTCCAATTTAATCGAAGTCCACAACTTGTGTGTATTGCCTCAGGCCCAAATTTGAGAAGTGTTGAATACAGAATATTAAAACACTGATTCCCAAGTAGTTTAAACTTTCAGAGAATAACAGTTGTTTCACACCTACATTTCTCCATTGAATTTCAATACATATAAAGGATCATGAGATCCTTAATGTGATTTTATGTACGTTACACAAATAGTGAAATCAAATAATTATTGCCATAAATCACAAGCTTGGTAAAGAAGCAAGGAAGAAACTAGAGAAGTACGACGAAATAAGCTCCAAATTTAATGACTAAAGAAAAGATATTGGATTAGAAGTGGATGGCACTTCAATGAGGAAGAGTTTCTGGTACCACCAAAACTTGAACCTTTCAACAAGCCAATTCCATGCTTTCTATGAGCTCCACATTATGAGATTCTACATTATAACACCCTCAAATAAGCCACCTGATTTCCAAAGTATTCATGAAACTTCATTGCTCCAGCAATTAGAATCAACTTCATCCTAACATGCAAAGTGAATCGACTTCATACATGTTCAGTAAGCCCTCAGGCCTTAAACTTGTGATCAATGAAAAGTAGTAGTTATCTTTCATTTGTGCCATTAGTCAGCATCATTCTCATGTATGACACTATTTTCAGTAGAAGTAGAGTTTCCCCCTAAATTAAGTTGATGAACAGGACTAAACAAATTTGTAATGGGAAGACGTACCTTCTTGAGGAAAAATTTCACCAAGAAAATTAAGGTTGACCATTTAATTCATAATTGAGTATCAGAAGATATCTTTTGCATATTAATCCAACTAAAATACAAAATAAATGAAGCAAGCAAGCAGGAATAAGAAAGAATAAATTTCTATAAGCAAAGATGAGGTGCAACACTTCTATCTAACCTTACATAAGGAATGAACATGTAATTCAAAGACAAAGATATGCCGGAGGTACAACTAGTTACCGCAGAAAATCCATGCAGCTGTGCTGAACAACTGTACAAAACTAGATATCACTTATTTGATTGCTCGACCAACTGTGAGACAAGTATGTCAAGGATAAATACCCCAAAATTTCGTTTCAAGCAAAATTGCTCAAAGGTGTGATGCTAAACAACAATGAGAAGATTTGATAAACCATCTATCAACAAGTCAGAGCCCAAAAGCATTTGACAGCTGGTAGATTTAGTTGTTCCACAATCCACTATCTTGATGCACAAACTCCATCAAAATCCACCAGAGTTCAAATCATTCTGTCACAAAAATGGACAGTAAACCAGAAGCATATAACTTCTTGAGAATACAATATCTGAAAATGAATTGAAGAGCCATCAGCAAATTAAACAATCCTATGTTATAGAGATTGCTAAGTATAAGCAAAAAAGGAAGGTTCAAATTTAGAAACAAGAAGTTGATCAAAATCAATAAGTTGAACCAGGAACAATGCTGTAGTTTAACACTATAAAGACAATTTCACCGTCTGTGCTACAGTTTACGTTTGCAGAATGAATATGTACTCAGCAGACCATCAGTTTTAGAGATGCATATTTGGAAGAAAATCAGTTTTTGATATGCTAAAAGTGTACACTACATAGCATACTGGTAAGCAGATTTTCCTATACAAGGATATGCAACAGCATACATTTAAGCATTTTCTGTAAACACGAGAGATCCCTACACTTCTATATCTACACTAGTTTTAGTGCCCTAATGCAGAACAATTGCCAGCCCAATCAGTAAACATGAAGGTTTATAAGAAGCTTCATGTGAAAAAATAACAATTACAAGCGTCACATAGAGCTAATGACGAAATTATGTAACATACAAGAAAGGATAAAAGCAGACTCATGCAAGATATATAGGGGTACGCACCTCAAGTTGTACATGAATATACTTCATCTCAGCTCCTCTTGCAATCGAGGTATCTGAAAATTTCACTATTCACGATTGAGAAGCCATATTCCTCAGAGTCCATAGAACCAACCAAGGAGGAACAAGGTATTGAAACATTTCTATCCAGGTCCTTTTGTCATCCTTTTCTGCCTCTTGATAAACCCATCCATCAAAGTAATGTATGCAGAACTATTGACAGGCAAACCCTTCTGCATCATTTCTTCCAGAACAAGTTTAGCTTCTTTGAAGTGTCCGCTACTGCAGAGCTCATTAATACGCTCCGTATAGCTAGCAGAGATGCCATCTTTTGAATCTACCTCAGCATTTGTATCTTTCACCCCTTCTTGATCTCTTTCTGTTTCCGGAAAGACAAACTTTTCAGGTAATTTTCCAGTTTCGACCAACCTTGTTAGCATATTCTGTGCTTCTTCTGACCTTCCAGCCTCAGAGAGAGCACACAAGACAACATTATAAGTAAAAGCATCAGGATGTAATCCCTTCTCCTCCATATCAGCAAACATACGCAATGCATCATCAATCTTTCCCTCTTTGCATAATCCTTGGATGATAGTATTGTAGGTTATAACATCCACCTTCTTCCCTTTTGACACCCACGACTCAAATAGCTTCAACGCCTTTTCGACCTTGCCATCATTACAAAGCCCATTCATGAGAATGTTGCAGGTAATAACATTGGGCTTGAAGGAATTCTCAACCATCTTGTTATGAAACTGGAAAGCTTTCTCCAAGTCCCCTTCCCTACAATACCCATGAATAATAGTATTATACGTGGTCTCATCGGGCACCAGTCCTCCATCCATAAGCTCATTCAACTTCTGAATCGCCTCCTCTGTCTTTCCCGTTTTGCAAAGCCCACTAATTACCGAATTGTAAGTCGAAATCCCCGGCCTTATCTTCCTCTCGTTCATTTCTTCCCAAAGCTTCATTGCCTCATTAGGGTTCTCATCCTTGAAGTACGCGGAAATCACTGTCCCATAACTAACCTCATCAGGCACAAACCCTCTCTTCGGTGGGCTTCTTAGAAGCTCGCAAGCCTCATCAAACCTTTTCTCCTTACATAGGTTGAAGAGCACAACATTGAGAGTGAAAGTATCCATCTTGAGACCTCTCCCTACCATCTCATCCATCAAGCTGAAAGCTTTGCTCACATTCCCTGCTTTCGAGTATGCACTGATCAAAGTATTGTAGGTGATGAGATCAGGGGAGACCCCTTCCTCCTCCATCTTCCTCAGAGAATCAAAAGCTTCGTCCAATTTCCCTTCCTTGCAGAGCCCTTTCACCATGATGTTGTGGGTGACTAAGTTGGGGCGAACCCCTCTCTCACGCATTTCGTCGAGCACCTTGGCCGCGTCGCAGCTGCTCTGCCACTCGAAGCACGCATCCAGCAGCGTGTTGTAGGTGACGACGTCGGGGGGCGCTGTGCCGAGCTTCTCCATGTCGCCCTTCATGCGGAAGGCCTCCTCGATGCGGCCCTCGCGGCAGAGCCCCGCGACGAACACGTTGTAGGTCCACATGTCGGGGACGAACCCCGACGTCGTCATGAGGACGAGCGCCCTGGTGGCCTCCTTCAGCCACCCGAGGCGGGAGTAGGCGGCGACGAGGGTGTTGTAGGTGGCGCCATTGGGGGGGACGCCGCGGGCCTTCATATCGGCGAGGAGGGCGCGGGCCTCGCGTAGCATGCCGCGGCGGCAGTATCCGTCGAGGATGGTGTTGAAGGTGACGGCGTCGGGGGAGCAGCCGAAGCCGGCCATGGCGGGGAGGAGGGCGAGGGCGTCGGCGAAGCGGCCGCGGGAGCAGTGGACCTTGGCGAGGATGTTGAAGGTGCGGATGGTGGGGGTGACGCCGAGGGCGAGCATGTCGGCGTAGACGGCGAGCGGGGCGGCGGGGGAGGATGCGGCGGCGGGGGAGCGGGCGAGGGCGGCGAGCAGGGTGTTGGAGGTGAAGAGCGAGGGGCGGAGGCGTCGCCGGCACATGGAGTGGAAGAGCTGGGCGGCGAGGTGGGGGAGGCCGAGGGCGGCGTAGGCGGAGACCGCGATGTCGAGGAGGGATCGGGAGGGAGGGGAATGGTGGTGGAGGAGGTGGCGGTGGAGGAGGCGGCGGCGGTCGAGGGGGACGAAGGAGAGGAGGAGGGAGCGGGCGTCGGAGAAGCGGCGGAGGCGGAGGAGAGGGGGGAGGAGGTGGAGGATGGAGGGGAGGGAGACGGAGGAGGGGTCGGAGGGGAGGCAGAGGAGGCGGAAGAAGCGGAGGAGCGGGGAGGGGTTGGAGAGGGAGGGGGAGGAGGCGGCGAGGGAGACGATGGAAGGGAGGAGGGAGGGAGAGAGGGAGAGGCGGGGGAGGAAGGGGGATAGCACCTGGTTCAGCGGCGGGGACGAGGGGGATTGCCCCGCGAGCAGCGCCGAGGACACCGCCGCGACGAGCTCCGCCTCCTCCGGCGATGGCCGCGGAGGAGAGGGAGAGGGAGAAGGAGTAGCCGCCATTAATGGGGGGACGGAGGAGCTAGGGTTAGGGTTAGGCTGCCGGGGAGGGATGAGGGAGGAGAGCGGCGGCCATGGACGAGGGGAAGGAAGGAGGCGGGCGGGAGAGAAGCGGACGAGCGAGCTAAAAAAGAGTTGCTAACGAGCCCGAGTTAAAATGAAGGGAAAACTTCAAAAACACCCCTCGTGGTTTCAATTTTTTTCACTTTAGTACTCTATGGCTTAAAATGTATCAAATTAGTACCTGTGGTTTCTCACTTTATCACTTTAGTACATGTTGTTTAAAGTGTATCAAATTAGTACCCTATGATTTTGCACTTTATCATTTTAGTACTCTGTGATTTTAATTTTGTATCAAGTTAGTACCCTGTAATTTTTTAAACTATAGGATACTAATTTGATACACTTTAAACCACAAAAGCAAGAAAATAATCACACTAACTTGACAAATAATTTGGCTTTATCTGCAGCTTTAAGCACACAAAAGGGCATCTCATAGTAATCAAACATCAATAATGTGTGGAAGAGTGATAACAGATGAGCAGAGTTGATATACTTAGACATTACGACGGCAGTAGCAAGGATCTGAAGAAACTATTTGAGGTACCTTTCCGATTACTAACCAAAGGTATAGACATCTAATTTTGAACAGATATATTTGGAAACCACCTTGAGATAAAAATGCATAACTTTTTATGTTTCTATTTCTACAAGCATGAGTCGTAAGCGTCTTTGTCCCTTTTCTTTCTGGAATATTTTTACATGACTGGATAGCGGTCACTCAAAATTGTGCACCGGGGATGATTGCCTGAGCTCGTATGCTGCCTGGAAACAATCTGCAGCTTGATGCAGCGATCCTTCCATTTTCGAGATGATGCCGAGATTCAACCATGCCTCATGATTTGTGGGGTCCAGACGAATGGCGTTCATCAAGAAACTTCTCGCAATCGGCAGGGATTCACCTCCAAGCATCCTTAGAATTGCCGCCATGGAAACCATGCTCGGCACAAAGTTCGGTTGGATCGAGAGTGCGACTGAGAAAGCAGCGAGTGCCTCTTCATGCATTGATTGCGCTTCCAATAGCAAACCTGAAAATATCAAGCATTAAATAAGAGGATGCGTAAGACGTGATGACTGATGACTGAGAAAAGTTGTGACACTAATAGCGAAGGAGAATAGAACATAGTATAACTTCACACTTGACTTTTGCAAAGGAGTTTCTGAGAAGTATGCATGTAACATATATTTCCCTTTTAGGGCATGATTGAGCCGCAAAGTAATCAAACAGTGGCTACTCAAAAATTGCTTCATGTTAAAGGGTTCACCTTCAGCAACTAACTTCTACGATACAGCCATCAATTGTGGTTAATGTTCGGTTGTTTAAACCCAGTAAAGAAACATAGGAGTACATCGAGAAATTACAGATAGCATCGAGAAATTACATCGAGAAAGATAGGAGTACAAATAGCATAGCATGAAAAATTACAGAAACAAAACTGTCTTATCCTGCCTTTATAATAATTGTAGAGAAAAGATGTAATTACACAGATTGCGAACATTTACCAAGAATAAATGTACTCTACTTGCTATGTGATTAACTGAATTTCAGAAGAGCTTATGTTCAATACATTTGGAAGATATAGCTTCATAGCTAAAACTAAAACCTGAAGTCCAAAATTAGAGTAGCAAAATAATAGGAACTCTAACATTCATGTATGTAAATATCTCCTCCAAAAGCGTGCATACGTCTATCCATCAGAAAGTAGAAACCTTATATGATTCTCATTTAAAGCTTTCTTCGTTCTTAGATAGCCATGTCTTAGTGACACCTACGAGTATAGAAGATCAAACATTCCGTCATTACTAAGGATCCCACTGAATAACTTGGCTTGTCAACTGATGTAAAAAACTATTTTCAAGTACTTTGTAGGCCTTTTAGAAATCAGATACCATAACATTTCCTAGTTTCACCATCTTCAAAATATTTTTCATATAGCAGACCATACCGATCTATACACAACTAGCGATCAAGATAATTTTTGAACTATCCTCTTTCTATTATCATATTCCCTTTTGTTAGAATCAGTTGATTTAAACACCTTTTGCATTTAATACTGCATTGGTCTGTAGACCTCCAATCTTTTAGTTTGACAAGTTTTCATCTCAACTTGTCCATCATTACTACCAACCTTATATTTTTAGCTTATTAACCACTTTCCTGATCTCTTCTCCTGCATATTGTGCAAAGCAATTTTACCAAAGGCAGTCTATGCAAGCAAATATTCAATCATATCAAGATTTCGAGTGTATATCGCCCCTTGTCTACTCATAGATATGAATGCTGCTCAATCCAAACCGAATTGCCAAACCAAATCAAACCAATTTCGGGTGATTCAGTTTGGTTTTATTAGTATTGGGGTCAGTTTTACAAAATAAGAACCAAACAAAAGGCACATTGACTGAAGCTATAGTGCATATTAGTCACCAGGCAATGATCAAACAGTTGCAGTACTAAGCCACTGCTATCATCAAATAAAAGATTTAGGCTATAACTTAAAAGATTAATCATAATTAAAAAGTCAGATAATAGGTTGAACTTACTAGCCTGGGTGGAGTTTCTATGCAAACCAAATAAAGAAACCAACAACGCGGAATTACTTAGGTTCCATTTGTTTCAGTTTGTCCCTGCTAACCCACCTCCATCCGGTTCTATTAAAAATGTTTATATAAAACTCTATAAACCAAACCAAACTGGCCAATGCACAATCCTAGCTGCTTCATGAAGATCCTAGGTGCAGGCCATCCGAATTTCGGTAGCATGTTGGGTATATAATCGTCTCTCTCATGAGAAACACATAATACATAAATATAAGCAAAATAGGCGCACAAGTATGTTACCTAAGCACCCAGACATTGTGGTTTGATGCTGTGAATATTTCTCATTTATATTTTGGATAAACCATTATCTCCTTATTTGACATAGTCATTTCTTTCAGTAGCTTACTTGAAACTATTATCTTGTTGAGTTTTGTCGTACTTATCCATCATCCAATCTAAATTACGTCCAAATGGACTTAATATCGCCAAAAAATGTGCGTGACACCTACCTGCCTATAAATTTTGAGCTTATGATGCATTGCTCGCCCGCATAGTGCAACCGCCTGCAGAGCATTGCTTTGAGTTACTCATCCTACCTTAATTTTGTTTGGGCTCTGTCATTCCACCACTAACGCATCTTTCCAAATCAAGTAACCTTTTTACACCTATAAGAGAAACGACCATGCAATATCTAGAATCTTTGTAAAATCTTTGATAATAAATACACAATTTCATATCAAGCTAGGATGTTGTGCTCTTAGGAGCACGGAACTCCGTGCTCTAAGTCGTTTTTGATGATGAGACTTCTGAATCGACGATTGGCTCAATTATACTTGATCTAGAGTTATATAGAAAACAAGTTTTGTGATTTTCCAATATAATTTTCCTAGTGATTTAATAGGCTCAAAATCAATAGCTAAAAATAAACATCTCACAAAAAGTGATGATACACTACTAAAATTTTAAATCGGAGGTATTGATCTCGCCGTAGATAGTATACAGAACTTTCTTTTAAAATTTCATCTAATTAGATATTTCTACACCATTAAATTGAAACAGGCTCACATCAACCACTAGTTGATTTTGAACCCGTCCAATCGCTGGGCAAATGATATTAAAAAATTACCAAACTTATTTGCTAGATACTTCAAATACTCTAGATCAAGTTTAATGGAGCTGATCATCAATTCTGAAGTTCCATCATCTAAAACGACCTACGAACACGGAGGCTTCCGTGCTCCTCAGAGCGCAGTATACCACCTCATTTCATATCATGGAATGTGCGTATTTGTCCTGAAGCATATGGAGAGAAGATAAATGAAAAAGACATATGAAACGATCAAATGTATAGTCCATATAAACAACAATAAACATATCTCCAAAAAATAGTAGAAACCTAAATTGTGTCAGCAACGGCTATTTTGCATAATATTTACCTGTAATGTGCCATATCTTGGGGAAGGAAGAATTAATAGACTTAGCTTTCTCTAAGCACTTTTTTGAATCAGCCCATGAGCCAAGCTTAGTGTAAATAGATGCCAAGTCCAGCCATATTTCCATCTCTAAGTTTCTGCTCTCTTCAACCTGTCAAAATAATGCTACAGTGAAAACAAGAAATATCGAGATGCACTGAGAAACATTAGCTTATTTTCCATTATAGTTAAAATGACAAGTATACCTCATACTTAGGGTGCCATATCTGAAGCTCTTTTTGCGCTTGAATGATGGCAAGCGAAATTCTATAAGTGTCTATTGCACTCTTAGATTGCCCTTGAGCATCCTGAAGAATTGCTTTTAGTCTGAAAAAGTCCAACTGACCTGCTTTTTCAGTCTCATCTATTGCAAGTTCGACTATTGCTTCTGCTTCTTTTAAGTTCTGTTGTGCTGATATAACAAGAGCTAATAGTTTCCAGCCAATAACGGAGCTTCCATCTACCATATCCAGATATTTGGTTGCATTTTCTACTGCCGCATTAAGGTTTCGTTGCATTAAACTCTCCCTTCCTAGGCTATATATTACCTCAGGGTCATACTTTTCAATTTTAGCAGCATTGTTTAGCAACTTTAATGCATTATCTCGTAACTTTAGCCTTTCGGAATCAGAGATAGAAGATTTGGAACAACATCCATAACAAGCCCCAAGTAAGTGACTTGCAACACCAACTAAATGTTTTTCTTGATTCTTTACGGAGTCAATCGCTTTGGTTGCAAATTTTATACCTTCAAGTGCATACAATGGAACTTTGCAGCATAACTTTGCTCCCAAAAGAAGTGATGGAATATGAGGTTTGTGCTCTTTCTGACAATGGCCGACAACTTTCTTTAAAATGTTTAATGCATCCTCATCCATACCTGCAGCACTATAACAAAGTGCAAGTATATACCATCTCTCAGCTCTACTATAAGTGCCTGGCAATAGCTGTTCTACATGACTCGCCAAGAGTTCAAATTGTCCAGATAATGAAAGTGCAAAAGTTAGATGGCTCATGATATCAGGATCCCAACTTATTTCTTGAAACGCTAGCTTTCTCATGAGTATAAGCAACAGCAGAATTGCCTCCTCCACATTATTGGAAGGAGTTATAAATCCCGAAACTTGCTGATATTCTGCAGGTAGAGTTATTTCACTGCCGCTATATAATAAAATAACAGCTAAGTCTTTTTGCAAGCTGGCCCACTTCGTAAAGTCTAAATTCCAAGGTCTAATAAGAGCTCTGCGATAAGCTAGAACAGCTTCTTCAAGACAACCAGCCTGTATCCATAGATCGGGAAGTAATTCAAGAGCTTTGTGGAACATTTCTATCAGTTTGCACTCATCTTCAATGCAATTGGGTACACCATGAGGCCATGCAGATTCAACAATGTCTAGAATAATTTTACACTCCACTGCAGCATCTGCTAGCAATAACAGATGGATCAAATACAAATATCAGGACAGGTATCTGAAAATGCTCTCCAGATGTAGTATAACTTTGGAATGCCATCAAATGATTGATTGATCATACTTTTTCTAGGTATTTATCAAAATACTAGCAAACTAAGTAATCATGTCAATTACAAGTGAAACATTCATAACAAAGACAATTTTGACAAATTGTTGCTGTAAGCAGCGAAAATAAACACCTACTTAACAAGCAATGTTCAGCAATAGTATTAAAATTGATAACAAAGTGTTTCAACATTAATATAAGGCATTGATTAGGAAAATTCAAGAGCAAAGAAGAAAATTTTATCCGTAAGTTATACGCCATTGTTCAAAACATTCACCATGCAACGAAGACCAATTAAATCAACCAGGCGGGTTTAACAGCATTAACAAATATCATAACACATTCTCCAAAGGTACACAAGAAGCACCCTATAGCATCTGCGCCGTGCTTGTGCGCTTAATTTCACCAACCAAGATTTGAAAATTTGATGCAACAGCACGAGAAACCAACACTAGCAGATTACATGAAGTGAAATTCCTAATGTCTAAACAATGTTTAGTTAAAAAAATAATCCTAGTGCCAAATGTTAAGAAACACTGCAACCAAAGAAAACAAAATTTCCGAACCTTTCACTCGACCGAGCCCTTCCAAGGACTTCGATTTAAGCAATATCGCTTCAAGAAGCAAACTAACCGAATGCATCGACATTAAACTCGACGGCAAATTCCCCCCCTTGGCGCGACCCTTACGCCTAAATCTCTCTGAGATAGCTTTAATCATCCTAGGCCTCAAACCTCGAATATCAATACCCTCAAACACTTGCAATGCTGCATTAAAATTTCCCCGCTGATGCTCCAACCGGCCCAATAATGCCCTGGCTTCCTATCGTACGAAAGTTTTCATACAAAATCAATAATAAGAATTAATGCCAACTTGCGCAAAAAAATTAGTTTAAGAGAAAAGGACCTCATAATTCAATGATATGGTTTCTCTTAGCGCAGATTCGACATCGTCTACTTCGCTATTATCATCAAACTTCGATTCCCGATCTCCAGTCCTCGACGACGAGAGGCAACTTACAGAGAAGTCCCTCGTCGCGAGGGACTCCGGCGACCGGGGTTTGTCCTCAAATTGAAAATGCTCTCCACTACAAGTGCACAACATGGTTTACAGATACAAGTCTCTTCTTCTTTCCCCTGTAGCATCAAGTAGTAAGCAGCATTGGGTATATGTTGGTTTTCCAAATTCTTTGGGTATTTTCCTGAAAAAATCCCATTTTTAACAGATCAAAGGATCTGAACACATTACTGGATCAATAACCTGAGCAGAAACATAAAGTGTCTAAATTAGAAATGAAACATCTTAATATATACCAAAGCAAACCTAATTGTTTAAAAAAAAAAAAGTTTGATATAAAAGGAATCAAAATATTTCCAATTAATCTAGCAAAATAAACAAAAAAAAAATATTTAAAAGCCTAAATCGAGCATATGATCCAACATTTCGAAGAACCCATTTGAGAAAACCACAAGAAACCCCGAGGAAACCAATGCAAATCCACATCTTATACACAAGTTTAAGTCCAAAAGCAAAACTAATTGCTTAATATAGAAAGGAATCAAAAACAATTCCAATTACTCTAGCAAAATAAAACAACAAATTAAAAGCCTAAATCGAGCAAATAATCCAACATTTCGAAGTACCAATTTTGAGAAAACCACAAGAAACTTCGAGGAAACCAATGTACACAACATGTTTAGCCCCATTTACAGAGTATAAATCGTGTAAACCACGAAAGAACACAAAACACACCGTACCATTTTTCATTTCAAAAAAAAAAAAAAAAAACGGAGAGAACAAGAACCAGTTGTTAGAGAAATTCGCAAATGCCCAAAAATAAATTAAAATTTCTTTTACCATCGAAAGCAATTTGACGAGACAATGACAACGAAGTGACACAAAGAAGAACACAAAACACCAAAAGCTACGGGACAAATATCGACGAGCAGGGAAAAAAAAAGAAAAGAAAAGAAAAAAAGTTAGAGGAGAAACTCTTCTGTAGTATTTCCTCTAGGATTGAACAAATAATTAATTAATATAAAATGATTAAATAGTTTCTTTTTTTCTTTTTTCTTTTTTTTGACAAATTTTAAATATTGTTCGTATCAGTTTCGTACTTTCTTATTTTAATAAATTTTGATTTAAAGTATATCACTTTCGTACTTTATTATTTTATTTTATTTTTTTGAAAAAACTTCAAATGACGTCATTGTGGTTTCACACTTTCTCACTTTAGTAACTTATGATTTAAAGTGTATCAATTTAGTATCTTGTGGTTTCATTTTTCTCTTTTTATTATCAATTTTATTTTTTTTTTAAATCAGTAATAAAGTTAAAACTAAAGAGTACTAAAATGAATATTCGATAAATTGAGATGTGGTATCTGAAGTTTTTTTATTTAATATAACGAAATATTAATGAAAAAACTGACGAAAAAAAAAATGAAACCATATGGTACTAAATTGATACACTTTAAACCGCATGATACTAAAATGAGAAAGTAAGAAACCACCGGAGTGGTATTTGAAGTTTACCCTTCTCTTTTTATTATTCTCTCCACTATTTTTTTTTCCATTAAATCAGTGATAAAGTTAAAACTAAATGATGCTAAAGTGAATATTTGATAAACTATAGATGAGATATTTGATATTTTTTGTATATAATTTAACAAAAAATTAATGGAGGGTTGACGAAAAGGAAAAAAATGAAATCACTGGGTATTAAATTGATACACTTTAAATTATATTGTATAAAAGTGAGTGCGAAACTACATGGGTATTTGAAGTTAATTCTTTTTTTGTTACAAATGTTCGAATTTATCTGAACTATGAATTATTTTGACTCGACTTTCCAACCTACTAAAATTTTAATTTTATCGAATAATCTTTTATTTTATTTTATTTGAGTCGGCTAAGAGCAGCTTGACTTCAAAATTTAAATATATTGTTTATCTTTATATATTTAGTTAGTATATTTTATATAATTTTTGTAGTCATAAATTTGTTTAAATAAATAATTAAATTAAATTTAAAATTCAATGTATTGTTGACAATCCCAATTCAAATAAAGTGAAAGATTAAATAATTAAAAAATTTGAATAGCAAACTCAAAATGATCTATAATTTAGAACAGTTTCCTATGTTTTTTTCTTTTTTTAACACAAATTCCTCTGTAGTTGTTTTTTTGGGAATTAATAAGTGGAGGTGGATACTTTAGGCTTTTTTATTTTTTTTTTGGTAAAAATGTATGAAAACCCCCTCACTTATAGAACATTCTGAAAGAGATTCATAAACTTTTTTGTTTCAAATTTTATAATTTTTTGAAAGTTTAAAGAGGGGTGGTAGAATAATAATACATTAGAAATTTGCCACCCTTTAGTGCAATTTAAACAAAAGTTTACTTGCTAGGATATTTCTAAATATTTTTGAAAATTGAAGAAACATTTGTGATATTATAATTTTTTTTCTTATTATTATTTTTTTTGGCATGAAAAGTTTTGTATTTTATTATATTATCATAGGTTCCTCTAATTAGGACATTATATGGGTGTACTTATTGCCTCCATTGGATGTACAACTACACCACTCCCTAAATACACAATAGTAGAAAATTTAAAATTTAAAATTATTTTATTATTTATTTTATAATATATTTTAAAAATTATATTTTACAAATTTAAAAAGTTTAACATTTTTTATATTAGTTAAATAATATTTATTTCTGTATTGTTGATTTTATTTTTGAGATTACTAGTGTCTAGTTAACAGGCATTCAAATTTTATAATTTTTATATGTACATATCAACTTATATTTAATTTTAAATTAGGATTTAGGCCATTTTGTATAAAAAAAAATATTAGTTTTGTATTTTTTGGTAAGTGGATTAGCTTTTTATTTTTTATTTTTTTTAGATTCAATCTTATTTTTTTTCACCGCTATGCTTCTTTCATTTTTCACCCATGAGCCAGAGGACGATGATTACGATTCGTTAAAAATTCTTAAAAAATTCACTTCCACCTCGAATGAGGCGGTAAGTGAGAGTCAAAAATAAAAAATAACTCGCTCCGAATCTGTCTTGTCCCAACAAAAAATGAAGCAACTCGCTTTGAATCTGTCTCGTCCCAACAAAAAATAGAGCGAAAGGTGGGAGAACCCTCTCGCCTCCGGATCCGTCCAATTTGCATCCCTACTCTCGAGACTGCCATCATCAGGGACGTAGATCTACGAGGAGAGAGCAACGTAGTGAAAGATTTGAGAGTTCAAGACCAAAAATATTTTTATTAGGTTTTTTAAAAATTCAATCTAAATCTACAAATATAAAAAAATATTTTTCTAAAAATATAAATTAGTAAATTTTGCAAGCAAAAAGGCCTTTAAATTATTATGAAATGTAAAAAAAAATTAATGAAATGGAGGGAGACATACCCAATGTGTAGTAAAAAAAATTATCATGAAATGAAGGGAGATTATACTTTATTGTGTGTTGAGTAATACTAGATGTACACCCCTTTTGGGGTGTACACCCTGATGTACACCCCAAAAAAGGTGTACATCTTAAAAGAAATGTACATCTTATAATTTATTCATACTTGTGTAAAAATTTTCTCACCAATTACATATTGTGACTAATAAATTACACCTTATTTAAAAATAGATAGAATGATAAGATATACACCCTTTTTAGATCTAACATTAGCATTTTCTATGTTACAATGATTTCCAAGTCAAAGGCATTCAAACTTTGTTTGACCAGTGAGTGGTTTCTTTATGAGAGAAGGTGTGTGGTGAGACACTTTTTTCTTTTTTTTTTATTTCTTACTCTTTTTAAATTGAGGAAAGTGATTAGACATATCAATATTTTAAAAAACCTTTGTTCAAAACTGCTGCCCCTCACTTACTTGGCCTTTGGGTTATTTTATTAAGCACATTTCATAAATTTCCCATCTAAATTCTATTACACAAGTTTCAAAATTTAATCTTTACATATTAAATATATTTTAAAATATCATTTATTAAAGGCTTAATTAAATTATACTATATTATACTTTATAAATTCTCTCCATTTCCTAATCTTTACTTTTTGAAGCACCATTCTACTACTTTTTTTTTTCAATTCCTAAACTATAACTAATAAATTTATAATTTTATATAAAACCTGTTAAAAATAAATAGCAAAGCATATATTTCATTCATTTTGACATAAAATAATAAAATATATAAAAAATAACAAAAAAGTAATTAAAAATATAGATTTATAATGAGTATATCATAGAGTTTTATTTTATTTTATTTACTATTTAACTAGTATCTTTTAATAAAGTTGCTAAATGTTGTCTAAAATGATAGATTTGTTAATAGTGGTATAGAGATTGTCGAGAGAAAACAAATAGTTTAGGGATATGAGAAAATAAAATAGTATCAGCTAGAAAAGTAACAATAAATCTAAAATATATTGTAGATACTGATAAAATAAATAAAAATAACGCTAAAGTACAGTGTAATAAAATATAATTAAGCCTTATTTAAAAATATATAATATTTGACTCAGCCATGGACCATTGTGAATCTACTATCCAATCTTTCAAAATTTTAATTCTAATGTCCAATGTTTCAATTTTTTCGAGTTTACTAAATCAACTCCACATTTACTCCAAATTCTGAATGCGTCATTTAATTTTACAGTATTAATTAATATATTTTATGCAATTCTAGTAACTATAGATTCATTAGAGTAAATAATTAGTCTAAAGTTTTAAATCAAAATATTATGGACGAGTTCATATCAAATAAGTTGAAGGATTATATAATAAAATTAAATTTGTAAAAAAAATGAATAGTCAGTAAAGTAACATATAATTTTACCAAAACAGTAATAAAAAAACAAAAAAAACAAAAATTAGAAAAACTAATAGCTAGTTAAGAAGACAATCATATCTCTCTATAAAAAAAAAAAAAAAAAAAAAAGGCAATTGCTTATATACCCTGAAAAGTTTCCGACTTTTCGATTTATCCCTCTTAGAAGGCTATTATTGAAAATACCCTCCTACGTTCCAACCTATTTCTAATATACTCCTGTAGTTAAAATCGTTAATTAACTCGTTATTTCTTTAAAATTACTATTTTGCCATTTCAAATATACCCTTCCACCATCATTATCTTTCTTATTTGCCCTTAAAATCGACAAAAAGTATTTTGACTTTTAAATTTTTTCAATATACCCTTCTACCGTCACCAACTTTCTTATTTGCCCTTAAGTTAAGAGCAAAATTGTCATTTTAATTTTTTTAAACTGTGGTAGATAGTTAACTCACGTTTAATTCAGATTAACTTAACAGGAGATAACTGCGGGGATATTTTGCAATAACTAGAGAACATATAAATGACATTTTAGAAAGAAAAAAATAGGAGTAAATCGGATATTTCCAAACGTATAAAGAGGTATATAGGTAATTATCTCTTTAAATATATATATATATATATATATATAATAAAAATAATTTTATTAAGGAAAAATTTTATAGATGCCCCTGAAGGAGACTGAAATTTCATCAATAGCCCTCTAAAATTCAAAATATCATGAATGCCCTTCTAAATTTAAAAAATACTCATGAATACCCCTATAGGTAACGTACTGTTAGATTCTAACGAAATAAAGTATAAATACCATTTTTACTCTTACTGCTCCTTAACTATAGGGATAATTTCATAGATGCCCTTCTATAAACTATTAATTTTATCAATACTCTTCTAAAAATTAATAATATCATGAATGTCTTTCACTATATTAAAAATTATCATAAATGTCCTCCACTAGTTAATGTCCGTTAAAATAATTTGAAATGGAGTTAAAATTTTAAAATATCATTTTTACTTTTTATCTCTTATCAATAATAGAAACACTAATAGATATTTCAAGATAATTTTTATAAATCTAAATTTGACTATTTAATATATAAATATTAAATTAATTTTTAAATGATATATAAAAATTGTATTTTATTTATCGTATGTTTTTATATGATTTTAGTTTTGTTTTTGGCTTCAGGGTTTAGTTTAGATTCAATTTAAATATAGACCAAAATCATAACTAAATTTAAATACAATGAGGTTTCCTTTTTTTGTATCTATAACGAAACTATCCTACTCGATCGATTAAGCTTACCACATTCAAAAGCATGTTCGATAAAATTGTATACTGTATCAATTCACATTCCTAATCCGTAATAGTAATTTGAAATAAATTATAGATTTTTTTTCTTATTTGATAAAAAATAAATCACATAACTATATCAATATGCATGTTTTTTTTTTATCGATTTAAAAAAAAGAGAGTTTTGTTCAAAAGCTTAAATATATTATATTTCAGTTTTTAATGCATTTAATACAGATAAAATTATTGAGAATAATTTAAGCTTCCAAGATTAAAGAAAGATTGAAAAAATTCTCAATATTTACTTTTATTTAATTTTTTATACATAATTAAAATAAATAGAATGGTGAAATCATACAAAACTTGATAAAATTTTTATTTTTTATACACAAATTAGTTAATTTTTTAAAAAACTAAAAGCTAATGAACTAATTTTTTAAAAAACAAAAAGTTAATGGGATGTTTTCAAAATTGCAAATAGTTGAGGGGCCTCCATACATTTTTATTAAAGAGATAGTTAAGGGTAAATATGTTATTTTAAAAGTTAACTCACCTTCAACCATTTAACAACTATGGTAAAGTTAATTTAATTAACGGTAGGGGTATTAGTGATAGTTTTTTATATTTATGGAGGTATATATATGATATTTTAAACTTTATAAGGACATCCATGATATTTTAAATTTTGGGAAGGATATCTATGAAATTGCCCCTTTTATTAATTAGGATGAAATCGTATCAATTCAAAAAAAAATAGGATGAAATTGCCCCTTTATTAATTAGGATGAAATCGTATCAATTCAAAAAAAATAATTTTATTAATTCAAACCGCCACGTCTGCATTGTAATAAGTTTCTTTTTTTGGGAATGGAGACTGGAGAGCCCCGTTTAAAGGCGAGGCTGGGCTGACGGGGCACTGTAACAGCCGATAGCACAAATAATAAAAAAATATCGTCACCGAAAGAACGTGAGCTTGTACGGCATCCAATAAAACAGAGAGTGCAGACTGCGGAATCGAAATAATTTTGTCGAAGCTAAATTAAACTTCCGGCTCCCAAAGTCGGTCAAAAAATTTTCTTCCTACCGGCGGCCAGTCTTTTTCAGTTCAAGTAATGTTATATCTAAAAACTATGGGGACTACTAAATTATATAAAAATTTTCTATTACTATCTAAGGTAATAATTGTAATAATAAAATGATCAAACTATCTTCTTCTTCTTTTTTTTTCTTTTGTTCTTTTTCTAATCCTAGTTCATCCTCTTCCATCCTTTGCGCCTTCTTCGATCCTAGCTCCTACGTCCGCTTGCTCCACCTGCTCTCTTTGCTCCTCCTGCACTTCTGCCCACCTTCATTTGGCGAGGGCATGGATGCAGGTGCGAAACGAAGGAATGGGTGAGGGCGAGGTGACACGACCAAAGACGCCCTCGGTGAGGAGGAAGGCGACGTTGTTGTGAGGAGGGATATAAGATATTTTGGATATAAAAAATATATAATAATAAGATAAGGATAGGAGTCCGAAACGAACATTTTTTTTTATTTCTTAAGAAAGTAAAATATACGGAGAGGAAAAGTAAAAAATTAGTATTGACGAAAAATTTCCTATAATTTAGCCCGACTTTTATTTTAACACTAATGTTATTCATCATTTTTATAATATTTTTATGTCTTTTAACTTCCAAATGGGTGAGATTAGTCCAATTTTGAGTGATCAAGTAACATTTACATTCTCTTTCGTTTGGCTTTTATTATGTCAGCAAAATCCATGTACCACCACATTTTTGGACTGTGCATATACACTGACATATTAATAATTCATAAGAAGAGCATGCTAAAGAGATTCAAAACATGCTTTATATTGGATAAAATTTCAGTAGAAAGCTTTCCAACAATCCCTAGTTAAAAATATTCACTAGATGCGTTCTAATATTCAAACTCAAAAAACCAAAAAACAAAACAAAACAAAAAAAACAATTCAAACTTCAAAAGAGAAAAACAAAACTAGCCCATGGCTGTAAATTGGGGCCCTTTGTAGAGCTTCCCAATAAAGTTTTTTTTTCCCCTTCAACCAAACTGTCCACAATTTTATGAATCGGTCATGAGGCATAAATCAGCAATAAAGCTTCACTTGGAATTTTGTCAAGCTACTGGATAACTGATGATGGTAACTATGGATTTTGATACTCTTGTAAGTTGCCAATCCACTCTAAGGCATGAACTTATAACTACAAAAGAGAACCAAGTTTAACATTCCCAGCTGAATATTCATTCAGCAACTTGGCTTTCCATACAGCAAATGGAAAGCCAGTTTTCAGTTACAATGTTTTCCGATTTTCTTCAAATAAATGCCATAAGTTTGTATGTGAGAAACCAATTAATGTTCGCGAGAAAGAATTAAAAAGGTGAGACAACAGACAACAGCTGATCAAGAATCGTACCGAGGTTGCAAGTCGAAAGTAAATCACGTAATAGATCCAAGTAGTTGCAAAGTTATCTTAGTGGTTTTTTCTTCTTTTTATTCTTTCGGATACTGAAAGCTCATACTTGGAAAACTGGGGCAGCTTACACTTCACGTAAGCACAGTTGCAGAGAATTTTTTTTTTCCCTTTTTTTTTTGTCCAGTAATTCCTGCTATAGGCGAATCTTCTTTGCCTTTATACGCTTGACAGCCATGAAAGTCACAGCAGCTGAGAGAGAGTACCTGATGATGACAAATAACTTAAATTGATCAATTTAAAATACAGTGAATGATTTACGGGCGTATGATTACAATTGTACATGCTAAAGTTTCATGATCAATATTTGGAACAAAAGACTTTTATGTAATAGGATGCTACTCAAGAAACTAGGACGAGAGTAAGAAATTACCATAAGTATAAAATGTGCATACCGACACATGGAACGAAAAATGAAGTTCTATCCTACCATTCCTAGAGTGATCAAAACATCCCTCATTCATATTTTCATATTCAAACCTAACTTCCCACTTCTCACCTAGGCAAGCCTTTATCTTTGCAAAAGACAAAATTCCACATGCGCTATAGATCCAATAGTCAACATGTTGATATTAAACAAGTTTTTCTGTCCACAAACTAAGTTCTTAACCATATTATCCACTATCCAGTTAGAACAAGAATAATCAGAAATTATACATGATTATTTAATAACAAATCCCATCTTTTAAAAGATATTGCAAGACAAGATTATCAATCTATCAAAGATAAAAACACATTTCTTACTACAGTACGGTCTCCCAGCTGGAAGACCACATAAAGACCTTATAAAAAAAAACTACAACACAGACAACAGCTTTATCATCCTAGTTGAACCGATAGAGTAAGCTTCTCTAAAAAATGCACTCTATATAATTGACAAAGAAAAAAAAATAAATTCATCAGATATGCTACAGATAAGTTACAAAGAAAACTGCACAGCTACCTGATAAGGGAAAATTGAGTTTTTATAAATTTATCAAATATATAAACTGAAAAATGAGATGCATGACCAAGTGAAGTCGGAAACAAATTCATAAAACCAATTAAGGGAATAACATACCACGTTAGTGTATAATTGAGGTGGTCCTGTGGCATGACTGAATGCCGAATTAAGGTGTTCACATCTTTTGGAACAGGATAAGGATTCGTGGCATTGGCATCCTCATTAATGTCTTCTATATAAACAGTATCCTCTGGAAGACCACAGGCAGATGCAATCATGGGAACATCAACATAAAACCACTGGCCAGTACTGGGATCATTAGCTGGAACAAATATGCTTGGCTTTTCACTTCCTCGGATAACGCCGAGAACTTTTACAGTAGGAGTTATAGGCTCTTCAGCCTACAAGCCCCAAATTGCCATTTGACAAACATAAGTTAAAGTAAGCTTTTGAGTGCTTGCATTAATTAAGAGGGAAGTCTAAACTCCTTATAACACACTAAGCAACCGCATCAAACAGAACAAAGAGTATGATTTGCTCTAATAAGTTTGAATATAGGAATATACAGGCAAAAGTAAGTTGACATCATGAAAAAGAAAAGATTAAACTAAGCAATTTAGGAAAGGGTTTCTAGATTTTAGACTGTTGCATGACCACCCAAATTTACTGAAATCTCCATATGGCCAGAAAGGCTAGGAAGAAGAGTCAATGAGAGGGAGAAATTGGCATGAAAAGTCACAGATCTGGCAATCAATTAGTATCCAGAAATAATTTCAAAATATATATTATCAGTATTTCGAAAAACGGGACTGCAAGGGAAGATAGGAGTCATAGGACAATACATCAAAACATAAATAGAGAAATGGAAGGAGCTACTTTTATAGACTGCTCCACAAAAGGGGCAAATGCCAAGCAGGCATGTCTTCTCCTACAATGCAATTTAATTTAAAAACTATTTTTGTATTTTGCGAGTAACAAAGAAGAGTGTAAAATTAACAGGGTTTAATAGATAATCAAGAAACGGAATAGAAAAAAAAAAAAAATCAACACATGCAACTCCATTTGCCTATCCTCAAATTCCTACACTCCTCTCTTACATAGAGCTTCTAATCAATTGAATCACATCTTTGGCTATGGTTTGATTTGCTTCTAAACCTCATAAATGATATATCATTACTTAGCTTTTGACCATGTTCTGCAATTTTGCCTCTCCACATCTCCTCTCTTAAGCTCCGTCTCTAGATATATTCAGGATTTTCCATCTAAACAGAGTATACAGGCACAAAATGGCCTGTAACGTGTTTCGACTCAGCTTCAGATAATATAGATTATAGAGTATCCAAATATTTTGATGCACATAGAACTACCAGGGTAACTACATCAGATTACAAAGTTACCAGCAGTTTAATAAAGACTGAAAAAATAAAAATAAAAACCCTACTAAATGAAAGGTAAATAACAAATAATCAATTATAACCTTCGAAACTGTAGGCTTCTTAGACCAAAATCTCCACCAGGCACCTTCCCCATTTGGCGTGATGTCAGCTGCTTTTGATTCTAAAGCTTTCTCAAGATTCTCTGAATCTTTTATATTCTTGTCACGCCAGCCTCTAGGAACCCATCCTCTGTTAACAAGGACAGGTGTCTGCAAACTGACAAAATATTAATTAAAAGTTTATACTGGAAAAAGGAAATAGGCTAGGCCATGAAAAAACTCATTGACGAAAGACAAAAAATCATACTTAATACATGCGATAAGTGGAATGATCTAGTAGTAGTACCCTGTTTGCGGTGTTTGATCTACCTAATATAATTTATTGATGTTTAGAATCAAGTTTAATTCAGAAGGGATAGAACACAGTAATTGCATTAACCACTTCAAGAAGGCAGTGCTTAGAGCCTGTTTGGTCCAACCAGACATTCTACAGAAGTTTGCCTGAGACATCAGTAAAGCTACTCAAAGCCACAAGCTTATTCATTACAAACTCTCCAATGGCAATGTGCTGCAACAGAAGCAGAAACTTCTGTTTCAGGGTCCAAATAGAATAAAGGCTAACCTTTAGATCCATCACATGTAACAACTCCGATCCATTTCAGGAAATACTTACTTGATGAAAGAAAACGTTGGCTTCTTGGGAACCAATTAAGGTATACACAACCTTGCTATGTTATTCCAGGTTATGAGCACAAACTAAGGTTATATACAGCTTTCTTATGTATTGCTGCATATAGTTACAAACTTTACAGAAAAATCGCATCAAGGATGGGTTGCTGCACAAATCTTCGATAGGTTGGTAACCTTCCTAAACCATTTATACTCATCCCTCTTCCATGTTTCTAAATGCTTGAGTACAGAGTTTTTTGCCATAATCGTAACAGAAGGATTTTGCTTTCATTGAGCTTTTCCAATATGCTATTCTTATGACCCATTAGAAAACTGGGGGCAAAAAACCACAAGTAGACCACAGTTTGTGCAGGGTTACAATGTTGGAAGTTAAGACATTCCCTTTGTAAAATATGATGGATTAAAAAGTAGCCATGTGTTGCTTTTCTTTTCCCCAATATTTGGTTATGCAAATTAATTAACATCAAATCAACTAATAGATTTTATAGTCAGGCGATCCATTGACTAAAAGTTCACCATGATGTAGGGTACTGCACGATTGCTATTGAATATAACGTGAATAATTCCACCAAGTAATGCAATTCTAACGACTTAATTCTACAATTATTTATAAACCATGCAATTCAATGGTTAGATTTCTTTCTTATCTTGTGAATCATGCCTGCGCAAACCTAAGAATTAAATAAAGCCATTTTTTGCATTCTAGACGCTGGTAAAATTTAGCCGTAAGTATAACAATACACTTCAACAACATAAGCAACTAAATCCTTTCGTAATGCCTCCAAGACAACTTGCTAAATGAATAAAGAGGCGAACAATTACAAAATTAGAAAGAAGTTTCAACAACATCATTCATCCAGAAGCAAAGCATATCAATTTTCCATCCCATAAGTTACCTGCCATGCCCAGTTGCTCTCAGAACCAATGGAGTAATGACATAATACCCGTTCTCTGTCACTCCCGAAATGCTCCGAGAACGCGGCCCGACATATATCGACTTGCTCTCGTCGAAATAACCCTCGCAAACAACCCTCCTGAACTCCAAGGAAGCCAAATCCTCCCCTGTCGAAGGCGCCTCATTCCACATTATGGGTTCCATCTCCAATCTCTTCTTCCTGTAATCCAACATCTCCATCTGGAGAACAAAACCCAGAAAACCTAACCCCGATTAGAGCAAACATCCCGTCTCAACACTGTATGAGGCATTTCATCAAACAGGTTACCTTCTCCTGCCTCCTGAAGAGTTGCCACGTCCCAAGGCCAAAAGCGATGGCGCCGGGGAGGAAAAGAAACAGTTTCGACCATATTCCCCTTTCTTTCTCTGTGATCCACACCCACACCCACCCACCCACACACACACGTGAGAGACTAGGGCACCGAAATGGTCCAAGTAGAAGAGATAAACGGATAGAGAAGCGAACCTTGCGACGGAGATGGAGATGCCGCAGCGGCGGAGGAGGAGGCGGCGGAGGTTGGTGGCGGAGGAGGAGGAGGTGATGGTGATGGGAGAGAAGTGGAGAAGGGGGAAAGAGAGGGGAAGAGAGGGGAGCGGCGAGGAATGGGGGGTAGGAGTTTGTGGGGTTTTAGGGTTTTGGAGAGGAGGAAGAAGAAGGCCATTGGGAGGCTTCGTGCTGAGGCATGCTCTATGTATCCTCTTGAGCTCTCCGTGCTCCCATGGCGTTTGACCCTTTTATTAAAGACTTTAACCCCCACTTTTTTTTAAGGCTCAAATACATAAACCTCATTAAATACCCTTTATCTTTAAATTATTTTTTCTTTTTAACTTTCAAAAATTATATTTAATTTTTTTAAAAAAATTAAATATATTTTCACGAGGTTACATATTAAGGAAGATCACAAAATAATCAAATTACTTTTACTTATTTTATAAAAAAATTATAATATATAACTGATATTTAAAAAATATTTTTTATATAAATTAAAAAAAAAAGAGTAAAATAGCGACAAAACTTTAACGAAAGTGGGCTAAATACTTGAATTTTAAAATTTTGAAAAAATAATATATAATATTTTTAAAAATATAAAAATAAATATTTACCGTAGAATTCTCTATATTTTAGCATTTTTCCTAACTGGAATTTTAGAAAAATGTATATGTATATATTCATGCAGTGTAAATACAATCATATAATTTTTTCATTTTTTTAGTTGGCAATTTTGGAGCTTTATTAACACTCCTTTTAGAACAAATTCGGGATAAGGTAAATGGATTCGCTATTAAAATCATCAAAATAAATTTTGTTTAAAAGCAAGATATAAATTAAAATTTAAGCTTTAAAACTCCATTGAGTGCTTTTTCATATGGTATCGGTCGGATCATATTTATCGTATTTTATTGTGTCAATAACATACCGACATGATACATCCCACACGCTGATGGCATATTTCAAAATTTTCTTTTCTTTTTATTAATAATTAATTTTTTAAATAAAATTTAAAAGATTTGATAAAAATATATAATAAGTAATAAGAAAATTTTATTATTGAAAAAAATAAATATTTCATATAATTATATGTTAACACACTTGAGTGCTTTTTCATAGGGTAGATATGAAGGATTTTCGATACGATTCCACACCACGATGTCACTTTTAAATACTTTCTTTGCTTTTATATGTAATTTTATTGATTTAAATAAGTACTAAAAACTTAATTTTAAAAAACTGTTGACTAATATAATAAGTAATTAGAAAATTTTGTTACTGAAAAAAATAAATATTTCATATCATGAGTCCAGCTATGGTGCTTGTGATTTTTTTACCATTAGATCTACACCTTCGATCATTTTCACCCGTTAGATTATACTATTCAACCAACCACCCATTTAACCCAAGGGGGCCCACATCATCCTAACCGCACATCTATTAATCCAAGTTAAAAACTTACAAGACCAATTTAAGATTTCTTTAAAAATAAAGCTCAATTCTTCGTATCATTATGTATCGGCGCACATATATTTTTTGTATCCAGCAAACATCGACATAACCCAGTACGCACTGTGCCGGCAAATTTTTGATACGATTCCGAACCACGACACTTGAAATACTTTGCTGCTTTCATATCGAACGCTCGTATATTCAGATTTAAACAAGTACTAAAAACTTAATTTTAAGAATCCGCCAACTAATTTCTCATTAAATTTTCCCGGAGAGCAATTTTTTCGTGAAAAAATTGCTAAATAGTAGTACTAATTACTAATCCAACCTGAACACTACCAAAAAAAAAAAGGGAATTTATTCATTTCCTAGTTTATTATCATATTACGAGGAAGCATTAAATTTTTATTTTCAATGATAAAATTATTATTGTGCCGTAGAGATTGTGGTAAAATTTTATTGACTAATTTTTATTTTTACGTTATCAGAGATGACTGTTTTATTATAAATTTATGTACCTGATGGAGATGAGATATTTATCAAAACATAATATATTCTTGTTAATTCATATGAATTTGGGGCTTACAAAATTAAGGAATATTGCAATATTTTTTTCTAATTTTTTTTCCATTTCCATAACTTTATAATAATAATATAAAAGGAAAACCATATAATTGGCTTCTGAAATATTGGTAATATTGGTAAACAATAATCATGATGCAATAAGTCATTATAATAATAATTATTATTATTATTACTATTATAATCATTTCCTCTTTTGAGAGTTTAACAACACATAAACTTGATCAAAGTTTCAAAAATTTCACAAATCTAAACAACAATTAAATTAAAATATAATATTATTGTTATATATTGTTGATGTGCTGACACTTATAATGTAGAACCATTTGATTGATTTATATATTTTTTTATATGACATATAAATTTATCAACACATTAATAATATATAAAAGTAATATCGTATAGAATATTCACATTTACGATAAAAATCGACGAATTAATCCAAATGAATCAATCCACCTTGACTAACCGTACATATTACATAATCCCCATGCATGCATGCATACAAATAAAACCCTGGTCAATAGGAAATAATCAACCTCTCAATGAGGTCAAACCATGACCCAAAATCTCAGCTCCCTCCCAACGGTTGAGAGCCACAAACTGTCCCTACTCCACTACGGAAGTTAGAAAACATTGCCTTAATATCCTCTCTCTCTCTCTCTCTCTCTCTCTCTCTCTCTCTCTAATCCTCTTTAAATTAAGAATACTAATCAAACTTGGTTTTAGTTTAAGTGATGCAAAAGGGAGTTAGAAGATACAAATTAAGTAGGGAAAAACATGGTTAAATTGCACCATTCTCCATCATCATCACTTGTCCTCTTCTTCTTGCTCTCCTCTTCTGAAATGCCGTGTTGTTGTAGCTCATCTCAAACAGAACTTCACGAGGCTCGCCATTTTCAGAGGCGGGACCCTCTAAATCGCTTCAAGATCTACAACGGGGGCTACGACATCAGAAGCAAGCATTACTGGGGGGTAAATAAACATATGATTATTCTCATTGTTGTACAATATTCTTGAGTTCTTATATATACACGATGTTCAATTCTCTTTCATATTCTTTATGTATATATGAAAATGGTCGATCAACGATATCGTGTTAATGTAGAATTTCCATGTTCTTTGTTAGTCAGCGGTATTTACCGGTGTGCATGGATTCGCAATGGCGGGGTTTTGGACGCTAGGAGGCGTAGTACTTCTTGCGACTTGGCCAGTTTGGAAGAAGAGCTTCGTAGGTTCTTTGGTTTCGAATGCCGAGACCCGTCGGAACTTTTGGCATATCATGCCACTCATTGCTATTCTCCTTTTCACCTTGCTCGCCTCGTGAGTTTCCCTTGCTCCTCGTTCCGATCCACATTACGCATACTTCATATTTTCTACAAGAACATTGTTTAAGAAGAGCTATTCAAAAAAACACTAACAACTTTTTCGTAACTTTTTTTTTGTAGCCTAACTTTCGTAACGTACGCATGCGATACTGCATGTATAAATAACTGATCGACTGCTGCTTTTTAGAATAGAGAAGTTATTTCATTACAGCAACTAGCACAAATATGTACACTCGCTTATCTCTTAAAATTTCCATCGTACGTTTCGAAGTGTGGCGTCGGGAGTAGCGCTCGCTGCGGCGCATAAGTTCCACAGAAAAGCGAAGAAGCCAGAGAAAGTGCTGTTGGACGCAGCGGGAGCTTCGTGCCACGCCATACGCAGAGTTCTACGCACCGTGGAGGAGGTCCGAACGCTTCTACGATCCTACGACGCAGGATTTTGTGCGCTGCTGGGCGAAGCCGCGCTGAAGCTCAGAGCAGAATTGGCTGCCATCCGCAAGTCCATGCGTGAGAATGGTGCCTTAGTTGATACCGTTCTTGGGCTCACGTAATACACACATATATATATACATATGTTTTGGCTTTGGATTTTTTAATTTTTGCGATTTGAAGTTCAATTTGAGTTTAAAAGTTACTTGTAGAAGAGAGTTTAATTGTTTTTATTTTTTTGTTTTTGGCAGGTATGGTGCAACTTTGGGGATTGTATGTCTCACGTTGGTGCTTTTCATTGCTAAAGTAGGCAAGTCGTGGTAGAATATGGTACAATTTGGTTTATTTAAATTGAATATGTTATGAAATAGAATTTTATAATCTTTCGACATCAATTGCGTTCGAATGTAAAATAAATTTAAGACTATTTGTTCATTGAATAAATACTATCATAAAACCTTTAACGGTGTTCAAATTAATAAATCGTATTTAACGGTGTTGATTGTCTATTCAGATGTTCTATCGCCGAAAATGACATTGAAGTAAAATGCCCTGTTTGCTTCTAAAATATAGCTTTAAATGTTTGAATCTTTGTGAATTTTCTCTATGTTCTCGTTCCTATAAAATTTTTATAGATCAGGCACTTGTGTAAGTTATACAAACTATGCTTAATTATCTCTCTCTAAAAGCTATCAAACACATTTAGATTAAACTATGCTTATATCTCTCTAAAAGCTATCAAACACATTTAGATTCTTTTGTCCCCCCCATTTAGATAAAAAAACATGTTTATCTTGTTCAATGTTGGTATTCTCTCTTCTTCTTCTTCTTCTTTTTGATATATTTGGTAAGAAGATTGTTTGATTTTGTGCAGCTGCAATCTTAATGCGGTCGCGCCCAGGATTAATCATGTAATTATAAAGCTAGTTTAATTTATAACTATACCTTACACAATTTTACTCTCTCTCTCTCTTCTAAATTGATCAAATTTTAGTTTCCAATTAATGAGCTATTAATCCATCTCTGGTTGTTTTCTTCTTCGCAGGATTATTATTATTATATGTTGGCTTTTAACTAGTGCTTGTTGGATCCTATGCGGCTTCCATTTCTTTCTCCGCACGTAAGCGACTAATCTCATTTTGAAATAGTAATCAACATTAATTAATGCCAAGTGAAAATTCTCAAGCATTTAAGAGTTCACATTCATCAAACATAACTAGAATATTGCAATAAACAAAAAATATACATTGCAGATGTATTGAAGATACTTGTTCAGAGCTTGACCAGTACATGAGGGATCCAAGCAGCAGCATTCTTAGCTCAATACTACCTTGTCCCGACAGCTCGACCGCAGATTGCATCATGGCAAAAATCGGTTTTAACATCCACAACTTCATAATCCACGTAAATATCATATCATAAATGATATATTAAGAACTGAGAACTCACCTGATTCTCATACTCGGGGTTTTTTTTGCAGTTGAACTCAAATATGAGTAACTTGATCGAAACAGCTGATGCACAAGAGCAACATGAAGGACGACGATTTCCATTGATATGCAATCCTTTTCTTAGCGCACCAAACTATAGATATGATCCAACAACATGTTCTAATCAAAGCATAACCATCAATGACATGTCAATGGTAAGCGCGCATCAAGATTGTACCAGCACAGTACGAAAACCGTATCATTTAACCACCCTGTGAGAGTGCTCTATGTTGAGTGCTTAGTAGAATGCATGTCACCGAATGACGCTAAAATCGAGCATATTATCGTCACACGGTTCATGAAAACACTAGAAAATATGATTTATTGATTAAACTACAGTGGTTTAATCAGCCATGTGATTATCATGTGCTTGATTTTAACAGCATTTTCAGTGTGCAAAACTGCAACAGCAAACTTTTGAGCTATACAGTGAAACTGGGCTCGGCCACAAGAGGGTATCTAAGGTTTCTCCTTTTCTGAATTGATTCCTTGAGGGATAGAAGATTGTGAACAAGTGGTTTTTACAGGCACTGGAGATCAACAAGCATCTTCTTTCGACAGGCTCTTATGCTATGCTCTCTTCCTACACTTACTCAACTCAGAGCATTGTAGGTGCTCTCGCAGACTTAGAAAAGCTGATGCACTGCTCATTCTTAAAGGACGCCTTCGACGATATACTCCGCCATCATTGTGTGCCTCTGAAGGATTCCATCTTGCTTCTGTGGTCGACAATGATCACTCTCTCAATCAGTTTGGTGATATTAGAGGTTGCTTGGCTGGCGAAAGAATTTCATGACAGGAGGAGAGAACCGAACATTCTCATGCAATGAGATCTTAATTTGTTTTGTTTTCTTCCAATTATTTTTTTCATCTTCCTTGGAATGAGACTTAAACACAACCCGAAATGCCATTTCGGTTTCCGACTCATGATAAATTAGGATCTCTTTTTACCATCCAGAGAAGTTTTTATACTCAACACCTGAAACATCCGCTTTCCTCTTCTTGGTCGAGTCATAATCTGATGCTTTGCCATTTCTGGCCACGCCATCATTTCCAGCTTTCCGGGCCTTGAGATATTTGCCCACTCCACGGCCTGCACTAGCGGAACCAGCGACACCTGTTCCTGGGTTGCTATACCATGAACCTATCTTGTCCTGAAATAGGAAAACTTCCAGTTAAAATGTCTTAATTACACAAGAAAAATCAATTCATGTAGCTAAAGATGAAATAAGGCAAGATGGAAATTACATTGTCATCATCAACAGTTTTCTTCTCCTCAGCTGCCTTCTCTTCCTCTTCATCTGGTTCCGCATAAGGATTCACAAAGATGGTGGCATTTATAATCTTTATCTCCTCCTAGAAAAGAAAAAGACAAATCAATAACAAAAGTTAGAGAAAGGTATCTTATCACAATATCAGAGGACGATTTGACATCAGAGGACAGCTGATAAATGCATTATTGTACAGTCATTCTTGGTTAGTCTACAAACTCATATTGCTAGAAAAAGAAAAAATACAAAACACACACAGTAAGTATTCGCTTGGTCAAGCATAACACCAAAAATGTAGAGTTAGCAAATGACCCATAATATCAAATTTAAAAGACCATCCTTAGTGGCCTACAATCATAGAGAAAGAAAATTATATACTCCAGGAGAACATAACCAAGGGATAATAACAGAATCTTCGGCGAAAGCATAGAAGGGAAATTACACACACAAAAACAAAAATAAAAATAAGAAAAAAGTAGCGATACTTACCAACGGCCGATCATCATCATCAACAGGAACCTTCTCCATCGTTGAAAGGGTGGTTAAACCACCCACAACCATGCCAAATACCGTATGTTTAAAATTCAGATGATTTGCCGACTTGTATAGAATGAAGAACTGGGAACCATTGGTATGGGGCCCGCTGTTTGCCATGCTAACAACACCTCTTCCTGAGTGGACCAATTTTGAATTTGGCTCATCCTTAAAAGGCTTACCCCAAATGGACTGGCCACCTTTTCCAGTACCAGTTGGATCACCACCTTGAATCATGAAATTCCTACCAAAAATAAACCTTTAAGGTTTACGAGGAGACAGGAAAGAAGCAGAAGAAGAGAGAATAAGTAGCTACAATTAGAAATAACCCTACCTAATACTGCGATGGAATATTACACCATTATAGTAACCATTTTCACAATGTGTGATGAAGTTTTCACACGTCCTAGGAGTGATATCACAGTGAAGCTCTATATTCAAGTCCCCATGGGTTGTATGCAACTGAACATATCCTTTCTTTTTTGGATTCTTTTCAACCTTGATGTACTCAAAGTCATTTTTCGTCACAGGATCATAAGCAGTAGAAGTAAACGAACGTGAAGCTGCGCCAGTAGTGTATTGGCTTTTTACCTGAAAAGTGCCCAATTTCCATGAGATTGTAGCACAAAAATAGTAGATGAATACATAGAAAAAAAAAGGGTTAATTTCATTCATGCACCTCTAAGCATTCAAAATATCGTAAATACCCGTACAAATTTGGTTATATCACGAAAACCCCTTCAAATGCTTACTATCTTTCAAATATGCCCTCACCATTAACCATCTCTTCACGTAACGTCTATTCTAGATAGGTTATCATAAAAGTAGTAGAAATGTCCAATTTACCGTTAGTTTTAAAAATTTTTAGAAAAACACTTTAACGTGATGACATTTAGAACGATTAGAATTTTAGAATTGCCCAACACTAATAGTAGGTTCAGATAAACACAGCAGTCTTTAATTTAAATATTGTTAAAATATTTATAAATGATCCACTCTATTGTTTAGTACATTTGCACTTTGCCACCCTTACTGAAAAGTTTCATTTTGCGGCTTTACAGTTTTTTTTTTTTTCACCACAAGTTTGCTATCATCGAATAAGGAGCCAAAATATTATATTTTACAAACCACAAGGTGGTGAACTTCAAATTATAGAGTGGTAAAATACTATTGTGTGGTTAATAAAATATGTCACTTTATTCTTCTGTGGTTTGTAAAATATAACACTTTTCTATCCTATTTGACAATAGAATTTTATAAAAAAATAACATAAAAAACACAAACTAGCATATTGGAAGTTTTCTATTGAAAGAAAGTGAAACTTATGCAATGCTCACCCTTTCGAGTTTTTGCTAAAGTGAAGCCTTTTGAAACACTGGATGATAAAGTACAAAAACTAACACTAGTTCAAATAATTCAGTTTGGATCATCCAAGTTTATTTTGGCTAGTGTTGAATTATAAACTGTTTAAACTTATTTTAAGAAGTTGTACATATTTTGAAGAATTTTTTAGGTTGGTCAGTTCAGATTAGTTTAGATTTTATATTTATTGTAGCTTAATCTCTTTGGATTAGTATATTTTTAAATTTACAAAAGCTTTTTAAGGAGTCGTTTTATAAAACTTAAAAGGGCATTTATGAAATAACAGGTAATTTAGAACCAATGAAGCATTTGTGAGGATAATAATGATAGGGAAAATTTTGGAATTTACTTACTGTTTATCTGAAATCAAACAGAGAATTGGCTTGAAAGGTTATTTTGGAAAGTTTCTCTCATTCAAAGGGCTGCTTATGATATTTCAATTTTTATCAGGATATCTGTGTTTTTTTGGGGGGGGAGGGGAATACAATAAAAAAATAAGGTAATGGAATAACAACATACGAGTTTTGCATTCACAGGGGTTCTTTCTCCAGCCATGTGCATAGCAATCCGAGCAGCAGTCTTATCACCAGAAGCTGCTTTTGCAGCAGCTGCGCTCCTTCCATGGACAGAAGCAGAAGCAGCATCTACAATACTGAAAGCTTTCTGAGCAGGTTTGGACTCTCCATCTTCATTAGATTTAGAATCCTCCTTCACACGTGATCTTGCCGCCAAAATAGCAGTAAGGGCAGCTGCCCTTTCATTCTGTGCTTTGCTCCCACCTCCACCATGCAGTGCAGCTAACTTACCCTTCTCAGTTCCAAGCTCCTTCAGCATTTGCTTGATATCACCAGTTAAATTGATATTATAGGAAGGATCTTCTTTCATTTTCTTTAGATCTAAAAAAGGAGCAAAACAGTTAGTATCCCATAGTTCTTTCGTAACAGCTCCAAAATCATACAGGTATTAAGGAGGGGAAAATAAAAACAAGACCTTCATCATCAAGTTTTAGGCTATTTTTGACATGATCAAATTCCACAAGAACTTTGCTATCAAGAGCATTTGGATTCTGCAAGAGTACAAGAAGACAAAAAGGTAAATGCTAACCAATCAAATGGAATAATAGCAAAAAGTAAAAAGATTCTTTTAATTACTTACCTGAATAGTTATCAAGTCATCTTTCGTGAAAGGCTCATCTGTCAGCAGCTCTTTCCAATTTTTGGTTTTCAGGTTTAGTTCTTTAATCGCCTGCACCAGTAAAACAATACAGTTACACCCTTTTGATAAAAAATGCTACAACAATCTTTTATAAGATTTAGTTTTCTGGCACAGAAGTACCTCATAAGAGAACACATTTCCCGTAGTTTTCACAGCAACTATGTGCGTAAACTCTGTAAAAACTTTGTTCAAAACAGGACAATGGTACTCCCCTGTAAAAGGTAAAGGAAAAAAAAAAAAGGCATTATCATAAATTCATTAGGCAGACAAACACCAGACGGCATGCCACCAAAGGGAACACAAATTGAACATTTCCGCAGATGAAAAAATTTAAGACGAAAGTTTCTAATGCATCAAATAGTAAGATCTGCCAGATTTTGAGTTTTGGCTTAATTGGAATGGCGTTGATGGTGATATGAATGGTGACTTCCTTAAGGTTAAGGGTGGTTCGATACTACTACGCTCATCTGTAACAACAAAAGTGACATACTTTTAGTACACAACGAATATCAACTTATCAAAGGAAAATGCTCTCAGATCAGCTTATTTAAATTGGACAAGAATGAGTTTTGCTGTTAGCGGTGACTCTCACAGAAGCTGCAATTAACCGTTCTAATGATTTAAAATAGGTAACTCTATAGAACAGATTCACCTTTGCGGCTACGTTGGCCACAATATTTACCTGTATGAATTGAATAAGAGCAAAAGTACAACCAAAAGTATATAAAAAACTTATAATACTAAGACTACTTAACATTGTACCTTAAATTTTTCCTTTCTAAACTATCTACGCTTAACAAACAGTTCAGCTGAATAAACAAAAAGACATATAGCATCAAATACTTCAAATCGAAAGCATATTTACCATCAGCATTCTTATGAAATGTGAGAGGAATGAGATCTTCCTCCTTAAAAGGAGCTCCGGTTACTGGATGCTTCCCGAATTTCTTAATATAAGGAATAATATTCCTGCAACAAAAACCCAAACTCAAAGATTAGCTCTTTTTTATCTTCTTTTTCCAAAATAAGACTAAATAACCAAATTAGGCTAGAAACTCACATCACATCGAACACGCTCCCATCCTCCGTGCACGCGGGATCGACAAACGGAGTAAAGGTGAGCCTGAGAACATTGAAATCGATGAAAAAGGAGAGAAAAGGGATCAAATGTGAGAATAATCGCAACAAATTGGGAAGAGGATGGTGAATCAGGGTTCCTAGGGAGACGGGATTACGAGCAACAGTAGAAGGGCAAGCGTTTGAAGGGGGTGGAGGTCTCCTTCGACTTGGCGCCGCCCCACTCCGTCGCCCACTCCGTCTTCGTGATGAACATCCGATCCTTGCTGTGCTGCTTCTTCCCCATCTCTGATTTCGTTCGGAATGCGCGAGAGGAGGAGGAGGAGGAGGAGGAGATCGAGCGCTAGGGTTTTTCGCTCTTCTTCGGCTTCGTCCCCGAATCTCTATCCTAGGGTTTCCACGATCCTCGATCGGGAATTTCGTCCGCAGAGAAAGCTGATTATAGGATTTTAGTCCGCATAATAATGTCCGGGTTATTTGGGTCGGTGGCCGTTTAGTCCGGTTCAGGTGCTACGGCTCCGGTTCAAATTGCCGGCCCAATTTGGTCCGACCTGAGCCGAGCCGAGCCGAGCCGAATCGAACCGTATTTCATCTCCAAATAAAATCAGTAAATTGCATCATTACCTCACTGGGATTCGAATTTGGATCTGATGTATTAATCGCCAAGCCCTTTATTAGTTACTCTAAAGACCGTCGGTCCAATTTCTTCTAATCGTGATTACGTAGGCACACAATCCAACCATCGTTCGCGAGCCATGTCGTTCGCTCATTTAGTAAACGAGCGAACACAAATCCGAATTTTTCAAATCGTTTAATAAACGAGCCGAACACGAGCCGGAATCACTCGCTATTGTCCGCTTTAATAAATTTAATACATATATTTTATATTTATATAATTTATTTAATTTATATTTTTATATATAAATAAATAATTATATATAATATATATTTTTATTATTTAATTTTTAGTAAAATAAAAATATAAATATAAGTTTAATTATAAAAGACTTATTTGTATATAAAGTTTTAACTAGATCAAGAGTCCGGCTACTATACTTTTATGAGTATAGAGCCTCTTGTACTCATAAGTTTTTTGCCATTAGATCTACTCTTTAATTAATTTCACCCGTTAGATTATACTATTCAACCAACCACCCACTCAACCCTGGTGCCCCACTATCAACCTAACCGTAACCACTCTCATCCTAATCACTCATTTTTCATCCGAACGCTAAAAACTTACGAGTAGTAGGTCTTCAATACTCATAATAAGATAAGAAATGCTACCCTAGATCAAAATCTAATAGATAAAATTTTATAAATTTATTTTTTTTAATATATTTAATTTAATATTTTTTTATTTATTCTCGTTTAACACGAGCCGACCCCTCGTGTTCGGCTCGTTTACACCCCTATTCCCACGGGTCAAGGCCAAAGTCGGGCTCGTCGTCGGACCTGCTTGAACCGCTGCTTACTGTGAAGAGGGAGGCGGGGAATGGGCGGGAGCGGCGGCAGCAGCAGCAGTGGAGAGGAAGACGGCGACGCGGAGTGGAGGGCGGCCATCGAGTCCGTCGCCGCGCAGACTTCAGCGGCCCCGACAGGATCCGGCCGGCTGCCGGCTCGAAGCGCGGCGCTGCTTCCGACGACGAGAAGCCCAAAACCCCCGGCCTCAAGCTCTACCAGATCAAGGTCGTACCCCCCATCCCTTTCCTCTTCTATATATAGCCAATGCTATAAAACTCCCTGTAAATATCCGTTTTTTCACTTTTTCTTTCCGACTTTTTAACGACCTATATTCCGTCATTTTAAAATTTCAGAAATGTTTCAAAGAAGCACGGCGTTAATGGGATGGGTAAAATGATCAAATTTCTCTTATTTCTTCTATAAATAAATAAAAAATTAAATATATTTTTTCACTTTAAAAAGATATTTTTGGTATAAATTATAAGAAATGAATAAAATAGTGATAGAACTCTGACGAACGGGGCTAAATATAATAATTTCAAATGTTAAGGTGGTAAATCATGTCAAGTGTATTTATATATAAGAGGCATACCAAAAGATCTATTTTATAGGAAACTGCAGGGGAAAGTCTTAACAAAAGTTCAGTGGAGAGTTTGACAAGAGAATTTCAGCATAGAAAGTGTGAAGTGTCAAAGCTGAATTTGCTAGCAGTTCTTTAACTGGAAGCAAAGAATGGGAATAAGCTGTCTTTAATGAGCTGTCTGTAATGTTCATGCTTGCCGTAACGTGAACAAGAGCTTATCCCGACCGAACAATCCGGGCAGTTACCATTTACTCCAGCCATTCTGAAGCACTTTTAGTGCTTTACTTTAATGTGCCCCACTCTTATATGAAAATGCTGCGCGTCTATGCTTGTCCGTAAGCGTAGCTTACACTGAACATGATCTTATGTTGATACAAGCATCGCCTCGTTGTTTTAACAACGATCAAATTCAACATCGTCATATGCAAGGATTTAAGTGCCGTGGCACGGGATCGTGCCGGCAACTTGCCGGCACGGTACGGCATGGTGCGTGCCAAGTCGTGCCGATGCATGTCGGTCAAAAAAATTCTTATGTGCCGACACATAATAGTATGAAATATTTACTTTCTTTAGCAACAAAATATTCTAACTATTTATTATGTCTTTTTATCCCATCTTTTGAACTTTATTGAGTAAATTACTTACTAGTTTAAAGAATAAAGGGTTTTGAGCTGTGCCATCGGCACGGGATCTGTATCGTGCCGGTATCTTGTTGGCACGGTACGGTACGGTGGATACGGCCCGTGCCGATGGGCACTCAAAACCTTGGTCAGATGCTAAAATGGTAGGGAGATAGGTAGTTATTGCTTTAGCTAGTCGCCCCTATCTCATATGTTCCTTTTGTTAATATATGGGCTTAAATGGTGGGTGTAGCTTTTTCGCACATCTAACATGTTAGGATTAGTGTAAGCATCTTTGGCTTAGAGGGAAGTTTATTTCTTATGCCTTCGCATGTGATTCAAAGAGAGTAATTCCTTGTTTTATTGCATTATCATTACAAAAGTTAAAAACTCATTGGCGAAATTGATAAGATTTATTCCCAGTAATTTACTAGTCCGTATGTTCTGGTGAAGATATTTAGTGATATCTTGCGTCATCTTATGCCCTCTACTTGATTAACTACTGTCCAGGCGAAAAAGCTTTTGGATGATCTCTTGGAAAATAATATTGAAATAGTCAAAACTCACGGCGCACACTTGGGTGACACTGCTCAATCTGATGTGGGCGGGATTAAACTTTTTAGAAAAGCACCGCCTGGAATAACCTTGGATACTGTAGGTATGTCCTCCGTTGTTTTTTCGTTGTTACATGCAAAAGCAACTCTATCCTGGTTTGAAAATTGAATACAAGCGTACTCTGTTTCTACTAGATTCATATCCTCGACCAGATAAGAAGCCAAGAATTTTACCTGGAGAGGAGATCGATGAGAAATCAAAGAAGGTTTGCTTCTACGTGCTTATTTGACGCAACTTCTACAACAGTTTCTCTTGTCCAGATCGTAGAAATCTCCAGAAATTAGGGATTCGGCTCAAGTAGTCTGGAGCTTGTGCTATGGCAGGAAGCTAAAAGTAGGCTTTTGGATCCTAAAAGAAAAAAAAAACTCTAATTTAAAGCTTCTACTTTTGCAGTTGTGAGAAGCTATAGAGGATATATTAGTAAAATAGCTATTAGTGCTTCTTTGAATAGCAGCTGCAGGTCTACTGAAACAGCAGGCCTGCAAAGGCTTCAGCCTAAGCCACACACAGGCCTGCTTGGGCTTCAGCCAAGCCAAACAGGCCGTTCATTCGATACTCGTCTCAACTATACTTTACTGTTGTGGTCTTCAAACTATTGTATTGTTAATCCTATCCACTGCAATCCTGGTTGCAGTTTAGACGGCAACTTCAATCAGTTGCCATAGATGGCAATGACGTGATTGCTTCTGCACGAGAAGCGTCTCGAAAGTCTTTGGCTAGATTTGAAGCTAAGGAAGCCGCAGTGAAGGCAGCAGCAAAGAGAGAGGAAGAAAGAGTTCTAGAACTAAGAAGGATTAGGGGAGAGAAATGGCTTCCTTCAATTGCGAGAGAAATGAGGGTAATTTTATAGATGGTTTATTTTCTATTGGTATTTTAACTTCTCCCGATCAATTGATCATTGAACGATTTAATCAGTAAACATTCTCATTATGTCCTGTTTTTAACAAGTAGACTGACTTGCTTGGAAGAGTAGTAAATTGAGTCGTTTTTCGCAGGACAAAACTTCCGCGCAGCGAGGAGGCTAATTGGAATAGTAGTAAGTTGTCGCTGCGATGTATTTGGGTACAAAAAACATTCACAACATTCTTCTCCAGATCTTTTGGTGTGAAGCATGGTTATTGGAAACTATTTACATTGTCTATTAAATTTGAATGCCTGTCTTTTCTCAAAAAAAAAAAAAAAATTGCATGCTTGTTGCATAAGTGGATTCAGCTTGTTTTTCTCGCCTCCTCTTTAGTTTTTTGTCTAATGTTCCATTCAGGCTTTGCAGTAACTCCTACCTTTGGCATCTGGGGAAACCATTTGAAGGTGTTGAGGAAACAGATTATAGTAGAATGCCATTGCAGCGAGCGGCATTAACAAAATGGTCACACTCTTCTCATGTCCAAGGAATCATCTGGAGTAATATGTTGAACAAGGATTTAAGTGCCGTGGCACGGGTCGTGCCGAAAACTTACTGGCACGGTACGGCACGGTGCGTGCCAAGCCGTGCCGACGTGTGCCGATTAAAAAAATTCTTATGTGCCGATACATAATAACATGAAATATATATTTTCTTATGAAATAAAATATTCTGACTATTTATTATGTCTTTTTATCACATCTTTTGAACTTTATTGAGAAAATTACTTGCTAATTTAAAAAATAGAGGATTTTGAGCTGTGTCATCGGCACGTGGTCTGTATCGTGCCGGTATCTTGTTGGCACGGTACGGCACGGTGCATACGGTCCGTATCGACGGGCACTTAAAACCTTACTGTTGAAGTTTGGCTTTTGCATGTTTGCAAAATGCAAAGAGCTGTATTTTATCGGTGAAACGATGATACATCTAGTGCTGAAAGAATATTTATCTGGCATGTCATTCTGTTAATCTCAAACTTGCATTTTACGAAGTTAAAAAGTAGGAATCAGATGCCCTTATCCTTGATTTATTAGATGATTTATTTGCTTGTCCTGGTCTAAAAGATAGCTCTTCCAGAAGATCTAATGACTGGTGTTAGCCCACATATTTGTTTCTCTTTGTACAGGACCAGTTGTAAGAAAATTAGTTTTGTAGACCATGCATGAAACATTGAAACCCTAGATTTTGCACGATTTATGCATGTAATATAAATATCTTTTGAGCACGTTAGTCCTACTACATGGAATTTTTTTGATATAAATGTAATAATAATTCCTTACTAGTTTTCAAGAGTTGAAATATTGGTTCCACGTTTCTATGGGCAATACTTGGGTTTCTGCTACTGCATTAACTTGGAAACCCTGTTTCCCCCCTCAAAAAAGCAAAGAGATTTTTAAGGCACTCCAAACTATGTACTTTTGATACTATAAACTATGAATTTAAGTGCAGTAGCGCAGTCGTCACCGAAAACTTGCAAAGCGCAGTCTGTGGGGTACATACCCGAGAACGTCTTTAGATCGTGACGGTCAAAAAATTTCTTGCGTGCCAACACATAATTGCATAAAATATTTATTTTTTTTAGCAACAAAATATTCTAACTATTTATTTTATCTTTTTATCATATTTTTTGAACTTTATTGAAGAACTTATTTATTAATTTAAAGAATAGAAAATTTTTAACTGTATCATCGACACAGAGTTTGTATCATACCGGTATCTTTTTGGCACGGTACGACACGATAGATACGGTCCGTACTGACGGGCACTTAAAACTTTACTATAAACAGATGCCGATATTTTTTTAGCACGGTACGATACGATAGATACGGTCCGTGCTGACGTGCACTTAAAACCTTACTATAAACAGATGACGGTAAAGCCAACGAGAAGTATCACTATCAGCAACACTTTCTCACAAAGGAACAAATCAGTAAAAATCTTACCACGTAGCGCGAATAGATACCGCAAGAAATAAAAATTCCATAACTGAAAGAAATAAAAATTGCAGAGCTAAAAAATTCAACTTAAAATGTACCGATACCGTTTTACAAACCCGGGAGCATCTATCATTGGTCTCAAACAAAAGATATGAGCAGTTGCGAATAAACAACACAATTAAACAGAAGTAACTAATTGATTTAGCAAAACTGCTTAAGAGTCCAGACCATCCACCATCAAAGTGGGCATAATCTTCTAAACTAAAAGATCTATTCTTGGAAAATTATGACAAATTGCTGTTCCCGTTTATGCTCCGACAATTTCTTGCTCGCCCTCCACCGGAACATCTTCAGCAGGCCTATCCACTTTAACACCAAGATCCTCTTTGTAGTCCCCATGAACCTAAACAATATGAAAAAGCGACATAAATGAAGAGCTCTTGATAATTATGTTAGGGCATAATTGCCTAATAACCAGAGTTGAATGTCGATTAATGTTGTAGTTTGTAAGGGATTAAAAAGTATTACCTCCATAAGCTTTCCCAAATCAAACTTGGGGGCTTTCAGGATTTTGACCTTGCGGATAAACACATTCTGGAGAGGGAAGATGCTGCTTGTGGCTTTCTCAATCTCCTTTCCAATGACCTCGGGGATGAATTTCTGTACCAGGTCCTTAAGATCGCATGATGTAGCTTGGTTGACCATAATCTCTCTCATCTTGCGGCGAATCTACATAGTAGATAAGATGAAAAGAACTCATAAGTGATCTGTAGATATAGATTACAAACCTATGCAAAGTAAAACAGATTGAACATGTACCTGTCTAATCTGGCTGCTTTGTGCGTAGCAGGTGCGCTTAACCTGATTCGGGCGTCTCTTGGTAAAGGCGATGCAGAACATACGAAGAGCGTAATTATCAGTAGTTTTGACATCCACATGTGCCTCAATCAAAGTCTGCCACTTCCTCACCAAAGATCTAAGCTTGTCGGTGGTAAAATCCATGCCCTGAAAACAGTAGAAAACAGTTGGGTAATGTTTTGAGGGGAGGGAAGAAGTGATGGATAACAAGTAGTGGACAATTGGAAATCTAGGCGCATACCCAGAAATTTGTGAGGACATTCTTGCCTTGCACATCCTCTGCACGAAGGCGGATCTTTCTGTAAGCCTGGTCTTCATCATTCTGAAGGTCGGCTAAGGAAATCTCGAAAACTCTGTGCTTGAGACCCTCAGAGGCAATCTAATATTTTTAAAGGGGGAAAGTTATTAACTTTGATAATTGCTACAAGAAAATAGACAAGTTCTAAGATAAGATGCAAGAACATATGTTGATTACTAGCAAACAAAAAAATAAGAATAATACACAGAAAACATGGCAACTCATTGAGAAACAGTTATAAAGATGCTGAAGCCAAATAATCAACCAAGGAAACTAGAGACATACAATCTGTAAGCAGCTGATCAGCCAAACAACCTATGTTTAACTGGAGTTTATCGACCCTAATATTAATTGCATATAGGCAATTTATAACTATTTCTTCCGAACTACTTGTGGAGCTATATTTTAATAGAAATATATGCAGAACAAAATTCAACTCTCTCAATATTTACCCATTTGACATACCTATGGAAAGCTGCAAGAAAAAAAAAAACCTGAATTGACAGACTATAGGTTATCTTGGTCAGTTTTTAATCCCTTGAAATTTTGGCATCCTTTAATCACATATGAAAGAATTGAGGGTTACTACAAAACCTATATTCCACCTCAACGAAATTCAAACTACGCAAAAGGAAGAGAAAAGAGCAGAGGTGTTTAAAAACACTAAACAGGATAGAGAGCAGGCCTGAAAGATCATGTTATGGTTTACAGCACTAATCTAAGGAAACTTGAATTTTCATCCCTGGGTACCAGTGACCTTCCCTGACATGAAATCTTCTCCATTCAGTAAGCAGGAAGACCTAATCACTTAGATTTATGAAGTCAGAAAACACTGAACATCATAAGCCGACCTAGCGTATAAATATCAGAACTTTGTTCAGCAACATTAACTTTACAAGTTACTCTTGATATGTGCACAAACAAGTATGCATACATACCGGTTGAAGAGGAGAGATACAAAGATATTGATGAAGGGAGTCAAAATAACACTTATGAGATCAGAGGAAGATCCCCCAACAGAAAGCATATACATATCATGGCAAGTGATGAAGAACCTGATACATGTTTTCTAATATGCATCTTCGCGATATTCACAACTTTCAAAGAACATTTGCCGTTTCAATCAATTAGTAAAGCAAAATAGTTAGCCCACAGCAAATTTTTAACAAAATTATTCACTTTAATCGATTTATAAAGCTAGATCACAGCAAACAAAGGATCTAAATCTTTCTACATTCACGAAGAGCTCGAAGGATGAATTTAATTTAAAATTTAAATAGAGAAAAAAGGAAACTGGAAAAGGAACAAAACGCAACCTTGGTACCCTGAGTCCTCGAGACTAGGGTTTTCCCCACATTCCTCACGTTGAACACCGAAGGAGCCTTGATATCGTACCAATCCTTCTTGGAGAAGGGATCGACCCTGCAACAAATTACACGGATCCGAATAAGAAAACACCAACAAAAAGAGAAAACGATGACAAAAATAAAGCTAGAGAGATCAGATCAAGTAGATAGCCTACGTCTTCTTCTTTCCTCCCTTTTTGCCCTTCGAGATCCTCTTGTTCTTCCTGAAACGGATCGGTGACGAAGAGATCGATAAGTAAAATGGCATCAAAAGATCGAAGACGACGTAGAAAGATAGAGAAAGCAATGGCGAAAACCGGAGAAGAAGCTAACCCGACCGCCATGGTTGAGGTGGAGCTCTAGGGTTTCTGATTCTTGCTCCGCCTCCACTAGGGTTTCGCCGCGCGCGTGAGAGAGGAAGAAGACGATGGGCGGAGAAACCCTCGCCCTAGCACGCTAGGGTTTTATAGATTGGCGCGGTCGAAGAGATAGTAGATCGGACGGTTGAGAAGTTCCCTGATGGAATGAACGGAGTAGATTTGGGATGGGTATAACCAGTGGGGGTAGCAGGGGAAAGTTTACGACATGTTTTCACATATACCCCTCAAATTTCAGGTATTTTAAGAATGCTCTTCGAAAGCTGTAATTTGCATCTATATCCTTAATGATAATTATATTTACGTGAGGTCTTTTAAAAATCTAGATTAATTTAATCCAATCTAGTCTAGTGTAGATATTATTTATTTAGCAGAATTATACCTTACATAATCTCACAATAAATAATGAATTGAATAAATAAAACTATATAATTTAGTCTAAATTAAGTTTTGGATTGAATTAAATTATAGTCTTTGTGTGATAAATTATGAGTTTACATTTTAGATAAAAAAACATAATAAAAATATAAAATGCATAAATAAATATCAACTATTTCTAAACAATGTAGATATAAATTATATGTTTGGAGATACACACTAGATCCTTTTAGGTCTCTGCTAAATTTTTAATGCATACATGACCTCTAAAATTTAATAAATTATAGATATCTTCGTATTTGTTACAAATAATAGGCTAAATTATAGAAATTTTCTGTCAAAATTTTTAAAAACTTATATTTTGACTCCTTGAAAATTAAAAAATGTTCACTTTATCCCTCGCCGTCAGGATTCCGTTCATCTTTCGCCTTGCTTCTCGCCTCCCGGCAAGTTCAAGTTTCCTGCCCACACCTACACCCACACCCACACCCTCGCCCTCTTCTGCCACCTTGTCGTCGCCTCTTCCCTTCAGTCCGCGCATACTCCAACCTTGCGCCCCATCGTTGCCGCACAGAAGGACTACGAGATTGCAGAAGTAGAAAAAAAAATAGATGAAACAAATATTGTCGGAGTTGGAGTCAAGAGAGAAAAATGGAGGAGAAAGGATTACGAACGAAGAAGGATTGTGAAGAAAACGAAGAATATGGGGGTATTTTTGTTATTTTTTTATCACAATTAACACCGTATCTCTCTCTCTCTGAATATTTTTAAATTTTTGAAAAGTTTAAATATAAATTTTTAATTGTCAAGGAGAAAGGTGAAGAAATGAATTTTAACCGAAAATTTACTATAATTTAGCCTAAATAATAATAAACATCATATGATATTTTACAATTAATTAAAAGCACTCTTAAAATTTAATAAAAGAAAAGGACTATTTGTGCAATAGTGCATATATATAGTGCTTATTTGTGAAATTTCTCCTGCGCCATTGTTGTTTGGACGTGAACACACGCTCCGTTCTCCACACTCTCTCCACCTCCGCCATGGCGCTTTCTCCTTCGACACCTCACCTGCCCCTCTCCCCTTTCCTCCCCCGAGCCGAGCGAAACCCTTCCGCGCCCTCCACCGAAACCCTAAGGAAGCGCCTCGTCCGCAAGGGCGTCGTCCCCACTCCCAAGATCCTCCACGCCCTCCACAAGAAGGAGGCCCAAAAATCCCTCCGCCGATCGAAGAAGCGAACCCTAGGGGACGAATCCCCTCCCCTCTCCGAGTCCCAGAGGGAGGAATTGGAGGATGAGGCCCGGTTCCGCGCCATCGCCACCGAGTACCGTGCGGTGAGGGAGGAGCTGCGGCGGCGGGGCGAGGTGGCGCCGCCGCTCGCCGGGAGGCCGTGGGAGGGGTTGGGGGGTGTCGATTTGAGAGGGGTTTTGGGTGTCGGGGATGGGGATGGAGGGGGGAGGCTTAAAGGAGAGCACTTGGTGGAGTTGAGGGAGATGCTTGCGGAGAGGAACGGGGAGCGGTTCCGGTGGCTTCTGGATGATGATGTAGAACCGAATGAAGGCGTCGAGGCGGGGCAAGGGAGGAAACGGGATTGTTCGAAGCAAAACCAGTTGGGAGATGATGAAAAGATCGAATTGCTGGCAAAAAGGTGCGAGCTTCTGTGGAATTAGAATTAGCATAGTTTCGCTACAACATATAAATTTTGAATTCATAAAGAAAGTTAAACTTTGATTCTCATAATTTAGTAGTTTAGAGAAGTTTGAATTTTGTTTTTCTATAATCCTTGTTATTCTCAGTTTGTAAAGTTATCGTGTAATTTCCTGCATTTTATTAAGTTTGAAGCTTTTTAATAATTGTTTTGATCTTGCAATCACGAAAATTTTGCGACTATGAAAGCTTAAATAAGATGAATTGGTAGCTACTCTTATACTTCTTCATGAAACCCATCCCCTCAAGTAGGAATTTTGAATTGAGTTGAACTTGCTGGATTAAATTCTCTTGTGAAATATTCAATTTATTGGCTTACTGCTGCAGAGCAAAGCTGAATAACCTCGGTCCTTACATTTCTGTAATTCGTGCTCTTCAAAACATTATTGAAATGCAAGACTTTTGAGAATTGAAGTTTATTTGATTGCAGGCTCAGCGAAACTGATCTTGATTTGCGTGATTGGAAGTTTCCGAGGTTGATGAGACAATCCGGCTTACTCTTTATCGAGATGTATGTACTGAAGATAATTGCGAGACTTGGAACTCTTGGGAGTTGGAGGCAAGCCCTATCTGTTGTTAAATGGATTTATAATGAGAAAGATTACAAGCATCGGAAAAGCAGGTAAATTTCTTAATTGACATTGATACGTCTTGTGAGGTACTGTTGGTTATAATCAACTTCTCTTGTCTTTTTTTGCAAATACTAATTTATTGGAATTATAATTCTGAATACATTTGAATGGAATGACTGATTTGGGTTGTCCCTTACGTAGGTTTGTTTATACAAAGCTTTTAGCAGTTCTAGGGAAGGCAAGGAGGCCTACTGAAGCTCTTCGTATTTTCAATATGATGCGGGTAAGTAATTTTATTATCTGGCTGATTAGGTAGCGGTAATTACTTCTTTATTAATCTGTTGATGATCCTAGAAAAACTTGACATAGCTTGTTATTTATTTTGATTATGATTAAACTTTATTTACAGGAAGATGGTCAGATATATCCTGATATGGCTGCATACCATGCTATTGCCGTCACACTCGGTCAGGCAGGTCTTCTAAATGAGTTAATCAAAGTCATTGAGTATATGAGGCAGAAGCCTTTGAAAAAGATTAGAAATGTGAAACGAAACTGGGATCCAAGCTTGGAGCCGGATGTGATTATATACAATGCGGTGAATATATCCTCCTGTATTTTGCGATTCTTCAAGATATAATTTGGTAAATTACAAGAACACATGGTTGATAATTACAACAATTCTTGGTAGGTTTTAAATGCTTGTATACCATCTCATCAATGGAAAGGAGTATTTTGGGTGTTTCGGCAGATGAGATTCAGTGGCTTGAAACCTACTGGAGCAAGTTACGGATTGGCCATGGAAGTAAGTTGTTACTAGTGTTCATAATGCTCATTCACTTTGACTAGAACTTTAGATCATCAAAATTGCTTAAATTTCTTCTTTACAGCATCTAGATCTTCAGCCTTGCTGTGAGAAGATTATGAACTTTTTAGACTTTTTGATGGTATCGTCATTCAAAGCCAGAACCATGCTAGTGATTTACTTTAGTTGAAAGAGGTGAAAGTAACATACACAATATTGATTTACAAGTGGATTATTTTTTATATTTCTCATACTTATTGGATATATAGTTCATTGATGAACAGTGCTGTAGTTAATAGTTGTCGGAAACTGTTCAGTTCATACAAAATTAGTACCCCTTCTTAATAAAGCAATAACCTAGTAGAGGGAAGTTCCTGGAGGGGAATCTGAAAAATCATGCATGTTTAGTGGGACAATTATCAAGAATTAAGAGTGCTGGTTGTGGGCGTTTATTCCCTTCTTTTCTTCTCATATATCTGTTTCTTGCATAATACCCCTCTTTGTTCTATTTATCTCAAATGAATCATTGACCGCAAATGAAAGATGTTCTGTGATGCTCCTAACCCGAGTCACTATGAAGGATTATAGTACTTTGTTGGAACATAATCAGTTCACTCGCAAATAACAACCTCTACTTACCCTACATACCAGCTGGCTTGTATCAAAGTGGCTGGTGCCAAATTAATCATCAAACCACAAAAGGCAGACTATATAAGCTCATTAAAGACAATATACGACCTATCGACTTCTGTACGAAAAGGCTCTTATGCATGATTAACCAGCTCCTGCAAAAATTTTCTTGTTCTTTGATTTTCTCATATTATAGAATTGTCTGTATGCTAATTTTTTCTTTGCTTGTTAGGATTATCTTGAAAAAAACTTAGAGAATGTCATCTAAGAGGGTTGCATTTAGTAAATATTGCTTCATATTATTGTCCCTGATTACTTGGTAATTTTATCTATTCTTTAGTTTTATCTATTCGTTAAAACATTTTTATATTTCAAGTCTTAGAGGAGCTGTTTTTGAAGGTGATGCTGAATGCTGGGAAATATGAATTTGTTCATAGATTCTTTGAGAAAATGCAAAAACGTGGATTAACACCACAAGCATTAACTTACAAAGGTATTATTGCTATTCGGTTTAGTGATTACACACTATAATTTGACTTCCTAACTAACTTTGAACAAATATTTAGTTTTAGTGAGAGCCTTTTGGCAAGAAGGTAAAGTGGATGAAGCAGTTAAAGCAGTCAGAGGTATGGAACAAAGAGGAGTGGTTGGAGTAGCAAGTACATATTATGAATTGGCATGTTGTCTTTGCAACAATGGAAGGTGGCAAGATGCCATGCTGGAGGTATGTCATCAAAATGAAAATGCTCTGGATACACTGAATATGAACTGAACACCGGCATATATGTTTTTTTGTTCTATATTTGTGTATTCTTCACTGCAGGATTACTGGCCTGAGCATAGTAATAAATTACTCCATTTTGTTGCTTAGGGAATATCCTTGGTGCTTTATCATGCATTCCTTTTTGCTGATACTTCAAATTTTTATCTTTATGATTTATAGTTAAATTTAAAATGTTTGCTAACAGAGAAAGTTTATTTGGAGAGCATAAACTTTCATAATCTAGGAATGAAGCCAGGAGTTCTCACTACCTAATATTCTCTATTATCTTCTGCATATTGCATGTGCTGATGGGCCCATGTGTCTTTATTGATAATTAACTGTAATATCTCTATGGCAGTTGAGTGCTATCCCAACTTATAATTATATTTTTGCATGCAAAGTAACTTATAATGTCTGATAGCTAACAAAAGCGTGGAACAATTCTCACAATAAAAAGGGTGATCTGAATTATTTTCTTGACCCTACATATGCTGGCATGTTAGAGTTTTGTTGGATTATCTGCCTACTTGCTCTCTGCATCTATATTACCTACATATTATTCACAGCGCACAGCAGATGCTGACAAAGGCCTACTGCAGGTTGAGAAACTGAAAAACCTTTCTTTCGCTAAGCCACTGGAGGTAGCATTTACTGGTATGATATTGGCTTCATTGGATGGTGGACATCTCAATGACTGCATCTCAATATTTGAACGGATGAAGGATTGCTGTACTCCTAATATTGGAACGATAAATGCCATGCTGAAAGTTTACAGCCGTTCCGACATGTTTGCAGAAGCAAAAGAACTGTTTGAATCCACAAAGGCCACGTTCTCCGGTTTTGGGATCTATTGTGATGATGGTTCATTACTTAAGCCAGATGAATATACGTACAGTACCATGCTTGATGTGTCTGCTTCTGCCCACCAATGGGAATATTTTGAGTACGTGTACAAGGAGATGGCACTCTCAGGTTATCAACCAGATCGGAAGAAAATTTCAGGGTTGCTGGTTGAAGCATCCCGAGCTGGCAAGGTAAACTAGCTTTAGTGTGCTATTTTATCATCCATGTGTATTAATATTTTTAACAGATCCATGTGAAAACATTTGGTGGTTTTATTCTCATCTAAAGTGCAGTATTAGCACTCAGTATATCAATGCTTGTTTCTCCTTTCTCATTTTGTGATTTTACTTTAGTTACGCCGACTTAAAATCGTTTCATTACTGTAGACCTAGTTTTTCCTGATAATCTTTTTGGGGTTTGAATTTAGATATTTGGTCATATAGTGTTCAAAAGTTTAACCAACAAGACTGTCTTCACATTGTGTCCCTGTAGATCAAGCCTTATTTGATACTGCTATTTTCCAGATTACATACTTATGCAGGAGAATGGTGACAGAATTTTGATTCTGTTTGTTTTTATTTAGATGCATTTGCTGGAGCATGCGTTCGATGCTATTCTGGATGCAGGAGAAATCCCGCATGAATCAATGTTCACTGAAATGATTTGCCAGACAATTGCTCACAACAACTTTGAAAGAACTGTGATTCTAGTAAACAGCATGGCTCATGCATCGTTAAGAATAAATGAATCACAGTGGGCGAACCTCTTCCAAAATAACAAGGATCGATTCAGCAGTGCGACAATGCAAGATCTATTGAACTATCTCCACAGCTGTAATCTTGTGACTGAAGAACCTGTCCCTAGTTTTCTCAAATCATTGCATTCCATCTGCCGAACTAGACTGTTAAAGGACACTTCTATTGTAGCTGATAAACTAGATGATGAGGACGGTGATATACATTCTAGTAAGGAAAATTCTACATTGCAAGAAATGGTTAAAAAATCAATCAGTTTAGCTTTTGAAGCTGAGGGGAAAGAGATGCACTCTTTACTAAACTGCGACTCACGGGCTTCTATAACTGATACAGCACTAGACATGCTGACTATGAATGTTGGCAATCCCTATGCAGAGTTGCCTTCAGCTTTGGAGATTCTTGAATCGTGGAAGCAAGACAGGATGAAAGATGATGCTTTTCTATCAACAATGAGTAGAAAAGTAGAATGGAAATAATTGGGGATCGTCTTTTTCAAATTTTCCACGTGGTGAATATGTTGTTTGATTTTGTATATTTCAATTGCGGTTATACGTTTCAGGGTATCATCTCCAATTTGAGCTCTTTGGTTCCATTCTTGAAGCAGCGGTCTGATCTCTTTAAGAAGAATCGATTTGATACCTTTTTTTTGTCGTTATATTGGATTTGAATCAGATTTATAGCAGCAAGCACAGCTTACAGTTTCTATACTTCAAAATTGGTAGCTGGTACATCAAATATTCATGTGTGATCAGTTGTGTTAACTGAACAGTAGATGAAATTTTGCTTGCTAAGTTGATATTGTAGGGGCCTTAGTCAACGAAATTTGTAAATTATTGTCCATTTACGTCGCGCTAGTTGTGAAATTCCTTTGTTTCTAATGTGCATGGGTTTCTATTTGAGTTGCTACACAGTGAAAGAAGGATGCATAATGGTTGGATGCTGCAGTTAGAGATTCTGTATAACACCTTCAGCAACCACCAAATGCTGAATAATTCTGTATGCAATTATTGCTATTCGTATCGAAACTTGTGAGTTTATCGCTTCATTTTACCTTACGAGATTGCTTGATCAGTCATAAGATCAGCCAGGGTATTGCAGGTGATTGTGATTTTGTTTCGTGCAGGCAGGAGTAATATTCTTGCTGATACTGTTATATTGTCTAGCTGATAACTGTTATCATTTACAGAATGTAGAAATTTTCTTCCTCAGTGGACGGAAGGCGTGTTGATGTTCGCTGCAAAGCTTACAACAGTTATCGGATAAGGCACTGGCGAGGCATGAATCGCTCTTCCTGGAATTGAAAGCGCCTAACAACATTGTAACTGAAGGTAATACACACTCTAGTTTGTTGCTTCTGTTCCATGACATTAAAATAGAAACAAAGATGGGATCTGAAATTTCAAACACAAGCAAACAAGCTGAGATAACTTCAAGTTGCCGAGTATCGCGGTCAAGTGCTCACAATTGCAATACATAGATGTTGAACTAAGAACACTTCTACCGAAAGGAATTCATACTTGCAGAGTTCCAAATTTTACAGTGTCTTGCATTTCTCCACTAGCTGAGAAAATCCTTGTTTCTCAGTAAAGGTCATCTGAGACAATATTTTCTACCAACAGTGCACTCGAATTTCTTTTCTTTTTTTTTAGAATTGAGAATATGCACTATGCAGAAGTATGTGAAATACACTTGCCTATATTTATATAAAAGCCAAACAAAAAGAGTTGGCTTTATTACAGTTCAAGGATTACAATCACAATAACTTAATATTTACAAAACAACGACACATGCTCCGATTCTTTTAACCACGTTGACGAACAAAAACAAGCAGTGTCTCCCACATTAAAAAAGGAAAGAAATAAGAAAACAGCCATGCGAACAAATTATACATTATTCATACATCCAAATACTAGAGAGGCAGATAACAATATTTTTCGCTGAGGATGTGCATTGATAATATTGTACCCATCCAAGCAACTTAAAGTTTTCTTCAGCCTGAAATAAAATCATAGAGAGGTGAACGATTAGCTTGCTGAAGTCAACCATAAAACATGCTCAATTTAATGATTTAGGATTAGATTAGATTGATGGTTTTATGCTTCAGTTATATTTCTTGGATTATCTAGTCCAAATATTCACATGTCAACTCATCACCCTAGACACTCTTCATTTTTAAAGTTGCATTCGTTTCTCCATATGTTATTTTTTTTCCCCCCCTGTAGATGGATCATATCTATCTGGAGAAAGTGAAAAATCAGACTTACGACTATAACAAGATCAAGATGCCCATTAAGATTAAGCTTGTATATAACTAGAAAACTAAAATTACAAGGGCAGTTGGTTTATTACTGAGCAACTAAATGCTGGATAGTTTTCCTATGAGATCTCTCACCTTTTTTATTATTTTAAAATTTACTCCCTTCAGCTCCTGTTATGGATTATCCATTTTTTATTAAGCATTGCCCTGACAATTCTTTATCCTAGTTAAAATGCCTCTTAAGGAGACTGTAAATAATACCAACATATTCCTATTTAAGTAAGTTTAATTAAATATTATATAATCCACCAGAAAATTCAGAAGAACGGAAAGAAGAATGAGAAGATGGCCACAAATTATGGGCAGACAAATAACTTCTAATTGAATGCCAAACTGCTCATTCTGAACAACTAATGATAGATTAGAGGCCAGCTATTGCCTTGATAATCGACTCTCAGTTACCAGATTTCAAGTTTTCTAAGCAATTTGGACATGCAGCTAACTTTACCAGCATAGATCTTCACTTCAGTTTAAATAGGCCAAACTCTGCTTTCGACACAACGCTATTACAAATGGAAACTTCAAGCCAAACTCTGCATTCGACACAATGCTATTTACAAATGGAAACTTCAAACATGAAAATTGTTTAATGTGTATCCATCCTATTGCAAATAGGAAGGCCATAAAACCCTTCCCATTGGCAAACTGTTATCATCACTCATCGTAAACTCTAATTTAATTACGCTGGTTCCTAAATAAAAAAAGTTAAGAAATGTAAAGTTCCTAAATTGAAATCGAGAAATAAGAAAACCTAAGGAGAGAGTAGATGTATATCTAACGCAACATGGACTTTGAAGAACAGGTTACTATATATTCAAAAATCTAACAGTGCCACAAATGACGATATCATTCACAGCACAGAAATGAACCAAATTACAGTTTCATGATGTATTTGGTCAAAACAACATAGAAATACTTACAAATATACAAATGCTCCCCAAACATGAGCTAGTGATCACCCCATCTGCCACTGCAAAAAACCCAAATTCCATTTCAACAAAAAATAAAACATATTAAACACAAGGCAAAAGGCAATCTGTTCTCTAGTACAACAATCATCTAAATACCTCTGAACTCCAATATCTATATTACCTTAAGAACTGGCTCTCCTGCGCTCGCTGCATTCGATTGCTTCGAGGCGGCCGCCAACTGAGCTCGAGCTGCCCTTCCCGCAGCCGACTTCTCAAACTGCTCTTGCCTGCAAAAATCACGACAAAAGCAATCAATCTTTGCATCAAAAAAGCCAATTACACCGAATCTACTTAAAATATAGCTATTCTAATCAACATTATAGCATCAAAATTCTTCTTTTCCAATTCATAATAAGAGAGAACTGGATCAAAGATACATACATAAAATCCATCAATCTTTGAACCAAAAGAGCTAATTGAAGCCAACCAGCCCAAAACCTTCTTTTCCCATTCATAAGGGAGAATTTGATGAAGAGATGGATACATGTTTTGCACAAAATGTAGAGAGAATTAAGCCGAACTTTGGTTTGGAATAAGTGAGTTTGAGCGCAAAGCCATTACCTTTTCCTGCATTATCCTATATCACATGGCTCATAGAGTAATTAGAAGTAGAAGAGTTTTCTTATGCATGTAAACACAGATCACGGCAAATTCAACCGCAAACCATCGGATATTCGGATTTATTTTACGCTTATTAAAATCATTTCAAGTCATCAGATATCAATGCAAATCCACTAATGCTTCCGACTATGGAATTTAATGATACAAATCAATGATTTAGAGGATTCCAAACAGCATGGTACACATAAAACTCATCGCCCTTCGCATCAAATTAGCCAATTTGATCCAACCCACTTGAATCCTAGCTGTTCTAATGAACATTATAACGTCAAAATCTTGGTTTACATATGAAGAGAATCAAATGAAAAAATGCACCCAAAAATAAAAAAAATTAAACCACTCCGCTCTTTGCATCAAAAAGAGCCAATTAAACCCAACGCGCGTGGATTGTAGCCGTGCTAATCGATATGAGAACGTCAAAAATCTTCAATTTTCGATTCGTAGAGAGAGAATTAAAATCAAAAGATGCGAAAATCGCTTACCTCTTCTGAGCGGCCTCAGCCGCTTTGGCGCGCGCCTCCTGCGATTCGAGGCGATCCTCCTCGAGCCTCTGCGCCTTCGACGAGTCGAGGCACGAGCAGAGTCCCCCCATCTCGATCCCTCGTAAACCCTAATCCCCTCTCTCTCTCTCTCTCTCTCTCTCTCTCTCTCTCTCGATCCTTCCTAAACCCTAGTTCTCTCCCCACATCCCTGTCTCTCTCTCTCTCTCCTCGTCGTCCTCGTCGACGTTCGCTTTTAAGCCGTAGCTGTTTATCGTCGGACGCTATGGGACGCGGTTTGACTTAGACTTGACTTGGGCCTGGGATATTCTGTGGTGTGCCACGTGTGGACCCGTCCAATGAGAAAGCATGCACAATGCTTTACGAGGAAAAGTTTTTAGAATGAACGGAGTATATCGATGATGTGGCGTGTCCAATCAATAAAATTATATTTTTAGATTCATCTATACCATCATGATTAATAAAATGTTGAAAAAGCTTCAAAAACTCCATTTGTGGTTTCAATTTTTTTCATTTAGTATTCTGTGGTTTGAAATATATCAAGTTAGTATTCTGTGGTTTCTTACTTTATCACTTTAGTACCTTGTGGTTTAAAGTGTATCAAATTAGTATCCTGTGGTTTTGCACTTTATCACTTTAGTAGCCTGTGTTTTTAATTTTGTATCAAGTTAGTATCCTGAAATTTTTTAAACTACAGGATACTAAAATGATAAAGTGTGAAACCGCATGGTACTAAAGTGACAAAGTTCAAAACCACAGGGTACTAATTTGATACATTTTAAACCACAGGGTACTAAAGTGATAACGTGTGAAACCACATGGTACTAACTTGATACATTTTAAACCACAGGATACTAAAATGAAAAAAATTGAATCCACAAAGAGGGTTTTTGAAATTTTTCCTAAAATATTTTTTAAAAAAGAGATATATAATCGACTCGGTACTGATAAGTATAAATGTGATACTAAAAACTTTCTCTTACATGAAAGGAGAAAATGCAACATCTAATTAAATACTTTTTATATTATTAAAAAGGGTTATTTGCATATATGTCTCTACAAATATAGTGAATTGCAGATATATCCTTACAAAACGAAAATTTCGTAAGTTGTTCATGCAAAAGTTCTAAGTTATGCAAATATATTCTTCTAGTTAACCTCCGTTAGTGACTTGTTTATTTTTTAACAATGAATTCGTGAAATGAGCTCTCACAAATATATCCCTCCAAAAGTATCTCTGTTCCCCTTCTCTTTCTTTTCCTCTTCGAGCTGTTGGAGCAGACGGCAGTGGCACGGGGTCGGGTTCGCTGACAACAAAGAAGAGGGAAGAGAAAGAATGAGAGGAAGAAGAAGAGGGAAGAGGAAGAAAGAGAGGAAGAGAGAAGACGAAGAGGGAGAGGGTTTGCCGTCGCCGCATCTCCACCCTCGCCGGCGATGAAGAAGATGGAAGAGGAAGAGGGAGAGAAAGAACAAGGGCGAAGAGGAAGAGGGAGAGGGTTCGCCGCTGCCGTCGCCGCCGCCGCATCTTCTCCCTCGCCGGCTACAAAGAAAAGGGAAGCGGAAGAGGAAGAGGGAGAGGAAGACGAACGGGGAAGAGGAAGAGGGAGAGGGTTCAACACCGCCGCCGCCACCATCGCCGCATCTCCTCCCTCGCCGGCGACGAAGAAGAGGGAAGAGCAAAGAGGAGTAAGAGGAAGAAGGATAAATTCGTTAATTTATATAATAATTAACCATGATTAAGTATTTTAACTGTATTTTCTAACAGACCTTAAAGGCAGGAATATATCTCTATAACTTAGGACTTGCAGGAATAACTTATGAAAATTTTATTTTGTAGAAATATATCTGTAATTTACTATGTTTGTAGAGACGTGTATGCAAATAATTCTAAAAAATATAATCTATTAGTTGACACCCCGTACCAGTAGCAATACCAGTATAATTCTAGACCTTTTAATCATTGGGGGGTCCACGTCTGACGTGGTGAACTAGGTTCACGGAGCAATTTTTAACGTATCGTCCGAAACTATGTTTCTCTACACCGAAAGCGTCGCGGGCGGAGAAGTGAAAACTGAAAACTCGGAACTCGAAAACCTCGGAATCCGTTTTACAGCGGCGGCGATGGGCTCCGCCGCCGGCGCCGGCGCCGCCCCCCGCCGGAGATCGTTGCGGTCGCTCCCGCCGACCGAAACCCTAGACCTGGGCGGCGGCCTCTCCCTCTCCCCTCGCCTGAGGCTCCGCCTCACCTTCTTCCGCGCCGACCTCTCCGTCGCCCCTCTCGACGAGTGGAAGCTCAAGGTCGCCCTCCTCCGCTCCCCCTCCCTCCCCACCCTCTCCGACGATGATCTCCTCCTCCGCCGCGCCCCCGACCCCCACAAGCTCCGCCGCGGCGACCCCGTCGCCTTCGGCACCCTCTACGTCCGCGACCTCGCCTTCCTCCGCCGATCCAGCGATGCCGACGATGACGAGGAGGACGAAGAGGCGATTCGGAAGAGGTTCTTGGAGTGGAGGAGCTCCGTGGTGGAGAGATTGGGCGGGATCGAGCTGAACTTAGAGGGCTTGAGGTTCCGGATGGAGGTCGAGATCCCTCCCTCCGACGATTTCGAGCGGATGAAGAGGTCGTGGGAGGATTTCTACGCCTCGCAGCTGCTCGATGGCCGTAATTTTGCCCTAACCCTAGTTTTTCTCGATCAAGTTGTTGTCTTTGTAGTGTGGCGCTTAGTTGAGATGTGTTTAACTAGGGTTTGCTTCGCAGGGAGCTCGGTAAGGCGCGTGCCCCGGCGGCCGGATACGATAATTGTGCAGGGCGTGCCCTCGCGGTGGTTCGCGGAGCCGCGAGTGTCGTCCAAGGCTTCGATGCTTGTTACACATACCATCTTTTCGGTATTGGGGAAGATAAGGTATTGATTTTGTAGTAATTGTATTTACTAATTATAATTTGCTTGCCTTTTTATCACAGAACATGTTGGTGAAAGCTGTTGAACCATATAAAGGATTGGATACGATACATTATTTCATGCTTCTATTTCTTATAATTATAAGTTGTTATTTGTTAATGCTGTCGTTGATGGTCAAAGTTCGTTTATATGTGTTTTTAATCAACCTAACCGTGCTAGGAATCTCAATGTTGCCGGCGAAGATGATTTAGGTAAGAACCGAGATGAAACAACAGGGGAGATGTTATCTGGACTTAATTGCAAGGTCTGGGTACAATTCGAGAACTATGATGAGTTCTATAATGCAATGAAGGTGCTATGCGGACGATCACTGCAGAAGGTAACTATGATTAGTTTTAAGCATTTGAATTCTTCTGATCTGTTATGGAAGTTATTTTTCAATTGTGAGGTTTTTGGTCCTTTGAATGCAGAACTACTGCCATGTCGCGAGTTAGTGGTCCTTATTCTAGCGTAAAATTTAGCAACTATTTATTGTCCATTGGTCATACTCATACAAGCCGCTATACTCTTATCTGGATGCTTCCAACTATAGATTATATTGAAACTTCTTTACGCGAAATATATTCTTTTACTGCCTTTTGAAGCTAAAATGAGAATCATCAAAATACATGATGCTTGAATTGCAGGCATTTAGAATATTTAGCTGGTAGTGTGGATTTTCAACATTGATTCCTAAGATTAATTTTGGTGAAGTATTGATGCCTCAATTATGTTTTCAGGATATTGACTTCACGCTATGTACCTTACTGCCTTTCTATAAACATTCTCAATCTGTGAATTGTCATTTTTCTTTTGGACACAGTTCAGTTTAGAGATAATCTAGCGTGATAAAATTTTCTTTCCTGCTTGAAATGCCTGCTATACCACAATAAATGAATAGCGACAATAAAACCAATTTTATGTTTGGAAGCTTGGCTTGACTAAAGAGGGAGACAGTGCCATTCTAGATGAGGATTGAATTGGTATTGCCATGTTCTTCGAAAATATCCTGAAATTACTCTCACCTCTCAAAAATGTGTCATTTAGCCAACTGAGGGAGATAACATGTGTTATTCCCAATAAACAAATGCAGCCTTAGAAGCTTAGTTTCATTCTCATTAATATAGCTTGTAAAGAAGGTTCTCAAGTTATAGCTTATAGAAGCATCTATAGTTCCCAGTTGAGTACGAAATTAAACTGTGCTAATTTTGTAGCAAGGATCACGGTTGAAGGTAGACTATGAAGTGACATGGGACCGAGATGATTTCTTCCGAACTGTTCCACAAAAGCCCACTATAAATCATGGACAAGAAAGGGGTGGCTCAGTACAGCTGGTGAGAGGACGTATTAGAGATGAAGCTATTGAACATCGGTCACAGCTTACACATTTTGACTCGGATGGTTCACGTAGGAAAAGATTCAGAGTAAGTTCTCTATATGAGGTCATGCACCTAAACTATTAATAGATGCATACTTCCATATCGCTCTTCTTATTTGTGCAAAAGGTTATAGTGATATTTGTTTATGTCGAGAATTAGTGCTTGTGGGCCTAGATTCTGAAACGACTTTTCCACTCTGAAAAGCAGCTAGTTGTTTGCGAACATAAAATTTGGCTCTTTTGCTGAGGTAGGAAGCTGAAATAAGCTTATGAAACCCAAGATTGGACGCTCCAATTTGAAGCTTCTGCTTCTGCTGCAAGGAGAGCTATCGGAGAGGGTGTTGATGAAATAGCTGTGAGTGCTTTTTTGATATATGGTTGCTTCTGTACACCGTGAATCCTGGCCATTGGATCATGATTGGTAGAACACTGTGCTGCGGACTGGTCACTGAACCACAACGTCCTTTTATACCCTACTAAAAACAAGGGCGGTAAACTGGTGGCTCTTCTGATATATAGAAAAATTGCTATTTTTTATTTGCTTAAACATTCTTTTCCAGAAGCCAGAAGCTCCAACGAGCCAAAGAGGCCCATTTTATACGAGTTTATACAACATTCACATATAGATCACATGCATGTCAAATAATTCGCTGTTGCCCATGAAATCTTGTGCTAATTGCCTAAAGTAACTGCACAGATTCTTTATTTTCCGTTATGCAGCTCATCTCATTTTCCTTGTTATTTTTGTTTCCGTTTTATTTTGAACTAACTCTTCATCACTATTTCTTCTCTTTTCGGTGTTAATAACATACAGGACTGAGGGGCATTGCACAAAATTGTTAGGCAAGTGCCCAATTCAGCTTGCAAAGACCAAATACGGAAACATGAAAGACTCTGCCATCTCAAGACAGAAAGATGTTGTATCATCTATCCAGTTTGTGGCCCTTTTAAATTACATAAATTTTTTTCGAGTGATACGTGCCATGTTGGATCAGATTTGACCTGCGAATTTTTCAGTTACTAGAATCTTAATAGCTCAATGGTGAAAAAAAATTGGCTAGCTTGGGTGATGATTTGTTCAAGTTCGTTCTCTGATTTACTTACAACCGATCCCCGTGAAATGTTTCTTGTGTTTTAGTATTGTAAATTACATCTAACAGTTTATAGTTTGAATGCCTTTATAATTGAGTTTCGAAGATTTCAGCCTACTGATCTCCCTCTATGCAGGTAGCCTCCAGTTTCGGCAAAGGTCAGTTTATGTGGTTTTCATATTTCAACTCAAAGCTGTGTTTCGAAAATTGGTTGAGCTTGAATTACTTGCTGAGCAAACACTGCAACGATTCAAGCCACTAGTACTGAGAACTTCGTGTTCAATTCAGAATACTTAAGTTCAGTTATTAAATAGTGAAGTGCTTAATTCTTATATGTCTAATTCTAATTTGTTATTCAATGTAAAATTATTGGAGTGTTACTCACACTTGTCAAATTGGTTAAATCTTCAAAGCATGGAGCTACAAATGGCCAATCTCTCTCTCTAGTATAATAAACATGACTTATAAATTATACCTAGCACATAGTTGAGAGATCCATGAATGGTCTCCGAGATTCTAAATTCAAAATCTAGTTGTTTTATATTTTTAACTATTTTTATTTCTAAAATACTTGAATGAAAGGAGCAGCATACTACTTTTCTCTTAAAAAAGGAAAGAAATGAATTGAACTCAGAGAAGAGGAATCTAGAACTGTGTAGAATTGAATCCCCACAAGCAAATAAAAAGGAGCAATAAAACTGAGAAGAAAAGAATATAAGAACTAATGATCTTAAAGCTTGATTCCTAGTCAATTTCAACTCTAAATGTACACATATTGACAATCTTCTTGTAGCAAATTAATGAGAAAGAAAATCAAAAGAAAACAAAAGAAAGAGGCATCTTAATTCTCATGACCCTTCCTTCTCATTCTATTTACAATTGCTTTCAAGTGTGAACTACAATTCACTTATCTGCATCTACCATCATCAGCTTCTTGCCCTCAACAACTCTCTTTCCATAGTCCTTTTTCTTCTTAGTACCTGGCACCAAATACCACAATACAGTAGTGCAACATATAGCAAAAACTCTTCCATACAACACTAAACAAACCAATATCAACACCACCACCACCACCAAAGGCCAATAATCTCTTCCCCAAGAGAAGCTCTTCTTCACCCTCTCCCCCTCCTCCTCCTTATCCAATACCATTTTCTTCTCTCCGATCGCCGCCGATGCCTCACCGACGGTCTCTGACGCCTTCTGTTTGTCCCTCTCTTCGCAATCTCTTATCCTCACGACGATCGGAACCCAGCTGTCGTGCGAGCTCGAGTAGGCGAACTGCACCATCGCTACGCCCCGTGAGCCGGCCTTCGACATGATCTTCTCCTTCTTGGACTCTAGCTCCGATAACACCGTCGAGAACTTGTCGAGCCCTCTCGCCGAGTAGGGGTTCTTGTTGGCCTTCTTCCTGGATCCCTTCGCTACTGGCGGCAGCGGCGACGACGGCACAGGAACTGCACTTGTGTTTGTATCCTCATGATCAATGTGTTTGAAGTTACCAGTTCCACAAAACATGATTAATTTGAAGCAACTGAACAAGTTTATGTGAGCTTGAGAGGAATTGAGTTTGTCCTTGGTTCTTATCATGAGTTGTGAAGGTGTTGCATTTTATATACGTGATGCTCTCTGTGTGTGTGTACAAATCAATGGTCAAAGGGATACATGTTTTGTTGTGTTTCGGAGATGCTTCTGCTTTTAGTTTATTAATTAAATACTTCATGTGGTCAACAAGGAGCACCTTGCATGGGCACATAAATTTATTAATCACGTTTGAAAGAGCTGTTATTTTGGAAATTATTCTGAGACTATGAATTGGTCCACCATCAAATTTTATCTTTCAATATTAGTATTATCATCCTGATTGCCCCTTACATAAGTATTAAAGGATTAATAGTTAATAATTGAAGTTTCAAGTTTGAAAGCTTATTGTTTCATATTTTCAACAAAGGAGCTGTTTGGTTTTGAAAAAAAGTCTAACACGTCAATAATCTCACATCAAATGAAAAAGAAATTGTGATTAGAAATATAAGGAGTCATGCATTTTAATAATAACTAGTTTAGTCTCTGTTACTTCTGCTGCTTATGCGAAGTATATTTTACTTTGCAATCCTAATCAGTGAACTAAAAAAATAATCATAACTTTACGAGTACTATTAGTGAATGCAATAGTAGGATTAAATATTTGTATTTTAGGTTTTTTTTTTCTTTACTTTTTATACTGCAAATAAAAATTGAAAAGTTTTCTTGCTTTTCAATTGAATTGCAGATTATCGATATTATATTATCCATGTAGTAATATATTTAGTAATAATATATATTAATATATATTAATTTTGGTAGTAATATATATTAATTTTACTATATAATATATATTACAGCTAAAATTAATATATATCTTATATATTAATTTCTAAATTTCAATTTTTAAATTTTTTATTTTTATTTACCATAATACTTCTCTAATAGTTAAATTTTTTTTTAAAGTACTTAATCATTTTAAAATTTTACATATATAAATTTTATAAACCTAGCTATATTACTATATATTTCTATATATATTAATTTTAGTAGTAATAGATATTAATCTTAGTAGTAATATATATTAACTTTACTATATAATATAAATTACTACTATATATTACTATATTAATTTTACTATTAATATATATTACTACTATATATTACTATATTAATTTTACTATATATATATTATATTAAATTTTAATTTTAATAAATATTAATTTTATCGTTGAACAACTACTTATACGAGGCCATAACATTTTAACGTACTACGTACTTGACATATTAAACAAACTAATTAAGGCAGCTTCACTAAAAATGGATTTTGCGCGTGCCTTCGATCATATATTTTAGGATTTATTTTTTTCAGATGGTGAGTTTTTGTTTTTATTTTTATTTTTTAGATGGCGAGTTTTACGGGAACAACAAAACAAATTTGATTTTATCCCTAAACAGTTACTTATATGGGGCCATTGCATTTGTTTTTTGTATGGCAATTGCTTCCTCTCCATCTGTAATAATTATTTCAAATGAATGTACTGTAGAATTTAAATTTTATTCAACTTTATATATTTTAGGATTTATAACTATTATTGCTAGTTTAGTCTCTATTACTTTTGCTGCTTATGCGAAGTATATTTTACTTTGCAATCTTAATCAACGAAGTAAAAAAATAATTATAACTTTACGAGTACTATTAGTGAATACAATAGTAGGATTAAATATTTGTATTTTATGTTCTTTTTTTCTTTACTTTTTATACTGCAAATAAAAATTGGAAAGTTTTTCTTACTTTCCAATTGAATTGTAGATTATCGGTATTATATTATCCATGTATTTGATAGGTTTACAATATATATTTTACTATAGTAATATATAGTATTATATTTAGTAGTAATATATATTAATATATATTAATTTTGGTAGTAATATATATTAATTTTATTATATAATATATATTATAGCTAAAATTAATATATATATATTATATATTAATTTCTAAATTTCAATTTTTAATATTTTTTTTTACCATAATACTTCTCTAATAGTAAATTTTTTTTAAAGTACTTAATCATTTTGAAATTTTACATATATAAATTTTATAAACCTATATTACTATATTATTCCTATATATATTAATTTTAGTAGTAATATATATAATCTTAGTAGTAATATATATTAATTTTACTATATAATATAAATTACTACTATATATTATTATATTAATTTTACTATTAATATATATTAATTTTACTGTAGATACTATATAATATATATTACTACTATATATTACTATATTAATTTTACTATACATATATATTATATTAAATTTTAAATTTTAATTTTAATAAATATTAAATTTATCGTTGAACAGCTACTTATACGGGGCCATAACATTTTAACTTACTACGTACTTGGCATATTAAACAAACTAATTAAGGCAGCTTCACTAAAAATGGATTTTGTGCGTGCTTTCGTTCATATATTTTAGGATTTTTTTTTTTTTTTTTTTTTCAGATGGCGAGTTTTACGGCCACAGCGGATTTGATTTTGTCCCTAAACAGTTACTTATATGGTGTCATTGTATTTGTTTTTTCCATGGCAATTGCTCCCCTCCATCTGTAATAATTATTTCAAATAAATGTACGGTAGGATTTAAATTTTGTTCAACTTATATATTTTAGGATTTATAACTATTATTGCTAGTTTAGTCTCTATTACTTTTGCTGCTTATGCGAAATATATTTTACTTTGCAATCCTAATCAGCGAAGTAAAAAAATAATTATAACTTTACGAGTACTATTAGTGAATGCAATAGTAGGATTAAATATTTGTATTTTAGGTTCTTTTTTTCTTTACTTTTTATACTAAATAAAAATTGGAAAGTTTTCTTGTTTTCCAATTGAATTGCAGATTATCGGTATTATATTATTCATGTATTTGATAGATTTACGGTAGATATTTTACTATAGTAATATATAGTATTATATTTAGTAGTAATATATATTAATATATATTAATTTTGGTAGTAATATATATTAATTTTACTATATAATATATATTACAGCTAACATTAATATATATATATATATATATATATATATATATATATATTATATTAATTTCTAAATTTCAATTTTTTTTTTTACCATAATACTTCTCTAATAGTTAATTTTTTTTAAAGTATTTAATCATTTTGAAATTATACATATATAAATTTTATAAACCTATATTACTATATATTCCTATATATATTAATTTTAGTAGTAATATATATTAATCTTAGTAGTAATATATATTAATTTTACTATATAATATAAATTACTACAATATATTACTATATTAATTTTACTATTAATATATATTAATTTTACTGTATATACTATATAATATATATTACTATATTAATTTTACTATACATATATATTATATTAAATATTAAATTTTAATTTTAATATATATTAAATTTATCGTTGAACAACTACTTAAATTTATCGTTCATATATTTTAGGATTTATCTTTTTCAGATGGCGAGTTTTACGGACACAGCGGATTTGATTTTGTCCCTAAACCGTTACTTATATGGTGTCATTGCATTTGTTTTTTCCATAGCAATTGCTCTCCTCTATCTGTAATAATTATTTCAAATGAATGTACTGTAGGATTTAAATTTTATTCAACTTTATAAATTTTAGGATTTATAACTATTATTGCTAGTAATACTCTATTACTTTTGTTGCTTATATGCGAAGTATATTTTACTTTGCAATCCTAATCAGCGAAGTAAAAAATAATTATAACTTTACGAGTACTATTAGTGAATGCAATAGTAGGATTAAATATTTGTATTTTAGGTTCTTTTTTTCTTTACTTTTTATACTGCAAATAAAAATTGGAAAGTTTTCTTGTTTTCCAATTGAATTTCAGATTATCGGTATTATATTATCCATGTATTTGATAGGTCTACGGTTAGTATTTTGAGTCAATACAATTTATGACATACTAGTTAATTTTCACGTGCATTCGGCAGACTAATGCGATAGAAGATAAAAGATTGACAAAATTAAAAATTTTAAAAGATTGACAAAATTAAAAATTTTAAATTTTTTTAACTTGTCATGAAATATTAATAAATACAAATAAAAAGTAGAAAATAGAAAATAGATATATACAACTGTAGAAAAACTTAAAATAGCAAATAAGTTATACATAATAATAATGAAAGAAGTGGTAATAGAGTTACTATTACATACGCACTTTATCGTGTTGTCGAGATTGAAAATGTGACTCCCGTTATCCGCGTCGCCTCCATCTCATTGTCGGCGTCGAACTTCTCTTTCGTCATGGCCACGTCGATGTCGTATGGATCCTCCCTCATCGACTCCAAATCCATCACACTTCACCTCACCATGTTGTCGCTATCCTCGAAAGTCGAAACCCTAATTTCAATATCTAGACAATTTTGAAAAATAAAAAAAGATAAAAAAAATTATAAAAAATAAACTCTTATTGTGCAAAAAAAAAGCAAAAAGTAAAAAAAGTGACAAAAAAAAATATGAAGAGATTTTATTTTAATTTTTTTAAAAAGTGATTTATTTAGATAAAATTAATTATGTGAATACATTAATTAGAAGTCTTCCTATCATGGAGTGGAGAGGGGGTGAAGGAGGAATTGTCATATGACAAATTCTATGAGAAATAATGTATATGTATATAAGTATAGATAAAATTGATTATGTGAATATATTAATTAGAAGTCTTTCTACCATGTAGTGGGGAGGGGGTGAATGAGGAAATGCAATGTGGCAAATTCTATGAGAAATAATATATAGAGGTATAAAAGTATAGATAAAATTAATTATGTGAATACATTAATTAGAATTCTTTCTATCATAAAGTGAAGAGGGAGGTGAAGGAGGAATTACTATGTGGCAAATTCTATGAGAAATAATGTATAGGTATAGAAGGTATATATAATCGGACTTAAGTATTTTGGATCGATGGTTTGAATCCAACGAATTATTATTTTTATCAGGTTAGATTGTTACAATTAGTATTAGAGTCAGAACACCAACTGAAAGTGTGAGAACTTAGCACTCTACGGGACAGAATGCTACACCACGAATTTGACGGGAGCCAACTCTTCAAACTTGCAAGAGCTGCTTTTAAAATCTCACTACGGGAGTTATATCTAAAATCTCACATCTCACCAATCCCGCAGTAGTTATTTTTAGAATTTTGCAAGCGGCTAGATATGCATTAGTCACCCGTAAAATCTCACAAACTTAGAGTAGAAACCACTTAACGAAAAAGTCCCACATCAGATCCTCGCCAGGTTCTAAACTGGAGAGTCCCAAAATGAAAAAGTCCCACATTATTCCTTTTATTACTTTTGTTTTCTACTTTCTTTTTTGGGATAACAAAAATACTAATTTTTTATAAATCTATTTTTTAAAAAATCATAATTTTTTTAAAAAATCAAACGAGCAAAATTTTTTAAAAAATTCTCTGTTTTTTTAGAAATTTTCGTTTTATGCTTTTTCTATGAACCAAAAAGCCCTAAATTTCATTTGCATGCCCATAATTTGTCCAGTTTCGATCAAAATTGATTTGTTAATGTCACTATCGTTATTATCTAATTTCAATAATTACTTAGAAAATTTTGACATCCACTGCTATGTTTGTTTTAACTTTTCTATACAAATAATACGTATACGGTACGTATCAAGTAAATATGTAGGCATGAGATATATAAAGTAAAATTTATCTAACGCCATTGTTTTTTACCGTCCATGATATGTTACCAAAACAAACAAAAGAATTAAAATTTTAAAAGGCCGGTTAAATTTTAGAAAAAACTTCAAATATCACCCTTGTGGTTTCACTATTTTTTACTTTAATATCCTACCATGTGGTTTTTCATTTCAGTGTCATGTGGTTTAAAGTGTATCAAAAGTTAGTATTCTGTAGTTTCGCACTTTTTCATTTTAGTACCTTATTGTTTAAAATGTATCAAATTAGTACCATGTGGTTTCGCACTTTCTTACTTTAGTACCATGTGGTTTAATATTTCATTAAGAAAAAAATAAAATCATATGATACTAACTTGATACAAAAATAAAATCACATAATACGAACTTGATACAGAAATAAAACCACAGAGTACTAACTTGATACATTTTAAATCATATGGTACTAAAGTGAGAAAATGTGAAATCACAGGCTACTAAAATAAAAAAGTGTGAAACCGCGTAGGAGAGTTTTTGAAGATTTTCCTAAATTTTATCCTTGATTCTATTTTGAGTTGATAACTATAATTTAAACTAATGAAGGATAACCGCCAACTCATTTGTAAATTCAATTTGATTCCGCATACTAAATTTGATGTTCAATTGTTAGGGCCCTAGAAAATTTATAGAGATAATCGATTTACTACAGTATAAACTACGTACAAATGAGTAGCAAACGAAACAAAAAAAAAGCTTGTTTTAAAAAATAAAACAGAGTTATAAAATTACGTCTCATTAATAAAGTGTCGGTAGGAAATTCTCAACTGAAAATTTTTTCCGTATCCAATCAATCTAAATGATTTTTTTTTAATTATCATTTGAATAAAAAAAAAGAAAGAAAATCAGTGAGATTGTAAGATGCAGTATACGCATAAAATAATTTTTTCAGAACAGTAAAATGCACAAACACTACCAAAACTTTAATCCGTTTTGAAATGGACCCTTGAATTTTGTTTCAATTTGATTTGAATCCCTCTACTTACTAACTGTTTGATCTAGCTCCTTCCGTTAGCAACTTTAAAAATTCTAGATCACGTGGATCTTTCATGCGCCTTTTTTGATTTTAACAGAATATTAAAGATTTCAAATAACTTGTTTTAGTACTTGAGATTGCTCAACTGGAAGTTAGCTCGAACTTTGTTCGAATTAATTTCAAGCCGAGCATTGCCTAATTTTAGACTCAAAATTAATTTTATGCTCGAATTAATTTTAAAGCCGAGCTTCGTCTAATTTTAAACACAAAATCAATTTCAAGCTGAGCTTCGTCTAATTTTAGACTCAAAATTAATTTGAGGTAAGGTCGCTTCCGAGTTTTTTCTCAAAATTTGTTTTACAAATAATCGTAATAAATTTATATTTACATAAATAGTCTTTATTTTGCCATTCGAATATCTAGATAATATTTTTAAATTGAACATGGTGATTTTTTTGTATTTTTTATTACTCCAAGAAAAAAGTATTGTTTCTGAGTTATAAAAAAAAAGACAAAAGTGTGAAAATAAATACAGTGATTTAATCACCGTATTTAATTTAAAATTACCAACATAACACTCCTGTGACATTGACATCAACTAATTTTAATGCCGAGCTTTGTCTAATTTTAAGCACAAAATCAATTTCAAGCTGAGCTTTAGACTCAAAATTGATTTGAGGTAAGATCGCTTCCGAGCTTTCTTTTTATATTTACCCTTCTCAAAATTTATTTTACAAATAGTCCTAATAAATTTATATTTATATAAATAGTCTTTTTCTTGCCATTCGATAGTATTTTTAAGTTGAATACGATAAATTTTTTGTATTTTTTATTACTCCAAGAAAAGAGTATTGTTTTCAAGTTAAAAAAAAAAAAAGGGACTAAAATGTGAAAATAAATACGATGATTTAAATTTAAAATTACCAAACTCAAAGTGACATTGACAAAGAGCCAAATATAAATTTTCTGGGCTAATTTATAATTTCTTTTTGTTGAGGGTGCTAAATAGAAAAAAGGCCCGTCGCTTGAGTTCGACGAGTCGCACCTCTCCTTGGTCGCGGTGGTGGTCGAGGGCAACAATGGCCGCTTCTCTGCAACGGAGGGCGCCGCTTCTCCTCGTCCGCGCCCTCTCCTCCCCTGCGCGATCGCTCTCTTCGGGCGCCCTCGTCGATCCCAGCCCCGGCGAGGTCGGGATCGTCTCCGGGATCCCCCACGAACACCTCCGCCGAAAGGTGCGATCCCTTTCTCCCTCGAATCCTTTAGGGTTTTGATGTTGCGATTTGGGGAGTTTCGATACCCGTTTGTCGTTGATCCTAGTAGATTTGCGATATGAGTACACTGAGAACGCAAACGATGTGGTTTAGTAGTGTAGAGATCGACTCGGGTTTCCATTTGCAGCGGCGACGAGGTTTGGTCTGCGAATTGTTTGGGCTTCTTTTTAGCTTATTTATGATTTGATTCAGTACTAATGTAAAAAACTGGGAGGAATTTAGTGCTATGGTAAATAAGAAAATGTTATCAAATGTAAATTTGATTCAATTGTTAAGAAACTAGCTTGCATTATTCTTGTGGGATGTGGATTTGAAGTTTATGGGGACATCTACTTCATTAGAGGGTGCTTGGTTTCTCGGAAAACTCTGGAAAATTGTTTTCCTGGGGGGAAAAAAAAGTTTTCCATGGAAAAAACCATTTTTCAGAGTTTTTGTTTTCCGGATAAAAAAATCCGGAAAATGAAAAGGTTTCATGAAATCTGAAAAGAAGTTTTCTTGGAAATCTGTTTTTTCTGTGAATAAAATAGACGGAAAAGTATTTTCCAGCCAAAAACTATATATCAGGATATTTTCCAGGGAACCAAACTTAGTGGTTTGTTTAGGTAATGCCATTTCTATGTAGGAAGATGTTAAGTGCATCTTGTATCATTCAAAATGATTTCTAAGATTCATTTATTTGGTAACAATTGGCTTCAAAGGTGCAACATACCTACTTTTTCATGCCTTTATTTTTCAGAGGGTGAATTGATTTAGTTCTTAATGCTCTCTTCCACTGTAATTGTTTCCTTTGTTTTTTTTGGTTAGAATGCTTTTTTGTCACGTACTCATTCGCACGTGGCTGTAGGTCACGATCTATTCACCGGCTAGGACAGCAACTCAGCAAGGTTCTGGGAAAGTTGGAAGGTGGAAAATCAATTTTATGTCAACGCTAAAGTATGTTCCCTGTTCTTCATGTTGATTGCTTTTAACACTCTTTTAAGGGACTAGTGGAATGTTCTCATCAAACCAATGTATTGAAACTGCTAGCAAACATTATGCTTTCTAAACTAAATATAATTTTTCCAAATGATTTGCTAGTTAGTAATCTCATTAGTTAACTTGCATTGGGAAGTGCTTGATTGTCAATTTTGCAACTGATCTAATTGTGCAAGTTGTGTGCGATCATATGTCATTGCACTGTCAGATTGGACCTATGAAATACCTTTTGTTAAGTTCGGTTATGTAGAAGACAAGCTGTCGGATAATGTGAGTTGAATTGTGTCGGCAATCTACTGTAAATATTCTCCATATTTCAAATGTATAAATTGAGTCTGACAAAGAAATAAGCGATAATTCTCTCATCTGTTTGATGCTTGTTTTTCCTGATTTGTCTCTCTTTCTTGAAAGTACATTCAGAATGTCATGATGACCATACTTTGTACAATTAGTGTTTCATATTAACACCTCAATGCAATGCAGGTGGGAGAATCCATTGATGGGTTGGACATCCACTGGGGATCCGTATGCTAATGTAGGTGATGCAGGGCTGAGTTTTGATAGTGAAGAAGCTGCAAAATCATTTGCTGAAAAGCATGGATGGGATTTTGTGGTGTGTATTGCTTTCCTCTTTGTTTATTTTAATTTTTTTGATTAGGTGATCTATTTGTGCAATTATGCATTTGAGAATAAAATTGGTTGGACTAGGAAACTTTCTAATGCTGCATGCTAGTTTAATGCGCATTGTGATATAGTGGTGGCCTAGCATTTGTTTGGCCTGGCTTTGGCAACAATTTTCTACTTCAAAAAGCATTTAGGTGTTTTGCAAAGAAAAGCTATGGAGCTTTGTGTGGTGGAAGCTGAAATGAGCTTCTGGCCCAGAAAAGTTAGAGAGGCTCTTGTGTGTTGCTTCTGCTTTTGGGGAAGCTGCTGGGAGGATGTATTAAAAAAAGCAGTTAGTGCTTCTTCAAATCTGAGAGTCCTATCTAGCACAAATTGGCCCTTTTCTGAAGCTGCCATGAGCTTTTTGCACCATTATTCTTCATTGCATTCACAGCACATGAAATGATAGTTTCTTCCTCTGAGATCCTTACTTTTGATCTTGAACTGAACAAGCCTTTTGTTCCAAGAACCATAATGTTGTACTCTCTTCATGTATTCTACTTATGGTGTATTTGACAGTCTTTTGCTTTCATCCCGGGGTGCACAATATGCCCTGGAAGTGTATTTTCTTGTGTCAGAAGTTGTTATAGCAAATACTTGACATCATCTTATCTTGGCATTAGAAACTTCTTGCAAAAAATGAAACTGCTTCACGGTAGGCTGGTACTCCTGTGGTTTTAGCATCTTATTTGACACAGAAAGGTTGCTGTACTGTTAGTTTGTATTCCAGGACCAGAGTAGTAGAAAGAGCCATATAGAGATTCAAAATTTTTGTAATGCATGTTGTTTGCACAATTTCATGAAAATTTTGCAGCTTTTCTATGAACATGTGGTTGAATCTTTGCTAACACTTAAAAACTGTTATTCTGTTAATTTGGAGTACTCATTTACATACCTAAACATTGAATTTAATACAATATGTTGAAAAAAGAGATTTTGTTGGAAACTTGATCAACCACCTAAACCACCACAACCTAAATACCAAGTGCGTAATTCGAAAATGTTTGACTCTATTCATAGTCAAACTGCAGTTTGGTCTTGCTGGCTATAGTTTCCAAACTTTTCCAGACTTTTAGATTTTAAACTTCAAAGAGATCGTGGACTTGAATTGAGTTTTAGGGAATTTTCTGAGCTGATTGAGCTCAACTTTTAAGTCTTAGGCGCATCTGTGTTGATACCTGACTTGAATTGCAAACCTGTCATGTCACCTGGGTTTTGATTCAACTCGGTGACCTTTTTAAGCTATGTTTTAGTTGCAATGTCCAACCCGAAATGAGCTTTTCTAGGTGTGATGAAACTTGCTTTTCTCTATTTGTGTTGCTTCCATGTCTCTTATTACCTCTAATATTTGATTTGAATATTATGGGAGGCATTTGGCTTATATTATGTTAGCAGCAGTCACATGATTTATCTCTATAAATGCGGTTGTGACCCTTAGAGAATCAAGAGTGTGTAGAGTGTCACCCTGTGCTTTGTGCTGTTATCAGAACTATTATGCAGTTTAGACCTTTTATACTTCTCACTGTAAAGTTAGTACCAAAGCATCCTTATCTATGCCTCGACATTTGTGCAGGTCAGGAAGCGCCATACTCCCCTTTTGAAGGTTTGTAGTTCTTCCTCTAGAATATTGTGTTTGTGAGTTATTATTTGCCATCAATTTAGAAGATCAAATTTGTTGAAAACTACTGAAATTAGTCTTCATTCTCTGGGTTGGACTTTCGTTCACATTGCTTTTATGTCAAGTCAACTGTTCTCAATCTCTTAACCAATGCTGGTTCTTCTGATTTCATTTCTCGGCATTAAATTTTTATTTCTATAATAAGAAACTGTACAGAGGCTCAAGAAAAATTCTTGTTACAAGGATCGTGATAGCGATATAAATACATAATAATGTCCACATCTAAATGAAAAGAGCCTGAAAATTTTTGGTTGTTTCTCTTCATTGAACATTGCGAATGTAGAGAGTAACATCTTTGTTTTCTTAACTTTTACCACTGCAAGCATCAGAATTTCACTAACTTTTAAGTTTGATAAAGCCTTCCTAGTTATCTATCTGGTTGTATCTTCTTCTGAATCTTTCTTATACTGCAGGTGAAAGCCTATGCAGACAATTTCAAGTGGAAGGGCCCCCCAAAGATAGAGGAAGATTAGATCCTCTCTTTTCTGTTGTTTCGGTGTACAGCGATGTCGTCGTGCTTTATGCTTTCCCTGCGCTACGATCCCTTTCGATACCCCTTCCAATCAAACCAAATCCTGGCAATTCGAATTCCCATTTGCCATCAATAAAAATTACTGAAGTGTTTCTTTTGTATGCTCCTTGTCCGCGCCGTCATTTGAGGAGGGGTTTCGCATCTCCTCGCCGCTGTTTCCTGCTTAGCTATATGAACATATTCCAGCCGATAAGATGGAGGCGGATTTTTTTGTCTTCTGAGAAAATCTTCTCTGTAATCATTTCTTTTACATAATTGTATCTTAGCAATCTTAAAATTACTAAGATTTTATTTGATTTTTTCTAACATCATTATCTGATTGGCCTGTTAACTTCCTAGGTGGGGCCTCTATTAAGGAAAGGATCACCCTTGCTCTCTACAGACTACAGTATGCATTTTTGTGCTTGTAACTTCCACTGGCCCTACCGACCGTCGCTAGAGCAAGTTGCAAAGAGCTTGGTGGTTGATACTCGAGACCTAAGTTCGAATCCTAGTTGATTCACGTTTCCAGCTAAGTTTATTTCTAAATGAAATAAACGAAGTGGGTAGCATGCTATCTATCTCTCAAAAAAAAAAAAAAAAAAAAAAAAAAACTTCCACTTGCCCTGAGGAAATGCTCTTGTTTTATGGCTGGGTTGTCATCCTTTTTTTTCTTTTTCTTTTTTTTGTTGAAAGGATAAACTTTAATTTACCCCCATATAGTTTAGCTCATTTTCACTTTACCATGGTTCAAAAAATTATGCTTTAATTATCTTGTGATTTTACTTTTTTTTATTAAAAAATCTGTTATCAAATAGAATAGTAAAGTAAAATTTTCTGATAATCATAAGTTAGTTAAGTATATTTTATTTAAACCATGGGATGATAAAGTGTAAGGGCTAAACCATAGGGCAGTTAAGTGTAATTTTTTAAACCACGGAATGGCAATGTGAGAATAAGCTAAATTGCGAGATTTTTATTTATTCTTTTGAGTTGAGTTATTCAAATCAATGAAGTTAGGATCTTTTCAATCAAATATAATAGTAATTCCTTTAAATAGTAGTCATGATTGTGTTTTGTGGACAAATTACCGCTAAAAGTTATTAAATTTAACAAAATTTTTAGTTTAACTGATTGAGGAATTTTTTTAAAAAATCAAAATTTGGCAGATTAATAGAATAAAAGTTAGAGGCTATTTCAAATAAGTTTTCGGACTTACGGGGCTTTTGGATTGAGACCTTCTGCACTGATTTTAATTTTGATAGAGACAAAGCAACTTAAGACTGTATTGACTACTCTGCCGTGTTAAAGGATAAGCAATAGTCATTATTATCTTCTTATGGAGCCTTTTCTTTTCCTTTTTTTTTTTTGTTCTTTTGTTCTCTATTTTGTTCCATAAAATGTCTCTAAGTCTCTTACCCCACAAATATTCTTTTCACTGAAGTAGCTAAGAAATCGAACTCGAATCTTTTTTTTATTTATATATACGTATACGGAATTTCGAATGCCTGACCTATGCGGTGGTAACTTTAGATAACAATCACAAAATTGTTTCTTTTAACATGGCCAATGAGAATTGAGAAGAGTCCATTGCAATGTTCATGGGGGCAATCAAATGGGGCTTTACCCCAAATCCCCTCTTAGGTTGTGGATATTTGATATTTCTGTTGGCGTGTCCTTTTTCCCCTGTGCATCAAGCTTTCCCTTGGACTCTGCCACCCAAGGAATGAAAGAATCTCAACTTCTAATAGATTTTCTATATATATATATATATTTTTTACTTTTTATTTATTTTGAGCTGCACTGAGTTAGTAAACTCAAATACACCCGTGGTTTCATTTTTTTTTAATTTTATTTTAGTATCTTATAGTTTAAAGTATATTAATTTAGTAGTATGTATTATTATTTTTTTTTTCTTCTTAACATTTTGTTAAATTATATATAAAAAATTTTAGATATTTCATTGAGATTTATCAAATATTTAATTTAGTGCCTTTTAATTTTAACTTTATCACTGATTTAACAAAAAAAAAAAAATAGTGGATGGGATAATAAAAAGAGAAAAATAAAACCACAGGATATTAAATTGATACACTTTAAGTCACACAATACTAAAATTAAAAAGTGCGGAACTATAGAGGTGGTATTTGAAGCTTTTTTTTTTTTTTTTTTTTTTTTTAACTTCTCTTTTAAAATAGTGATCGTCCCTGGCGCAAGTGATAAAAGGGCTTGATGGTTGGTATTCGAGATTCTAAGTTTATAAATTATAATTAATTTATATTCTCAGCTAAAATTATTCATTCTAAAAAAATAAACAAAATGCATAGTATATAATCTTTCTCTTAAAAAAAATAAAACTTCTCTTTTAGAATGAATAAAAAGAATGGTAGAGAGACTTTTTTCAAATAATTTTTTTAAAAAATTATAACAATTTGTTAAATAAACATATTAAAATTTTATTTAATCAAATAATTTTATTTTGTGGAACTCAGCAAACAGTTAGGAAACAGGTGGAAAATTATTTATTATCTTTTACTTAAAAAGCACGGTTAATTATTTATTTTGTTTATTTCTATTTTTTATATACATACAATTTTATTAAAACATATAAAATTTTCAGTAAATCACATATAATATTAAAAATTCAAAAGTTCTAACAATCCATCAAATATAATTCTAATAATTCATATATAATTCTAAAATTCTCACGAAAATTTGCGAAAGACACATGCATTCTGAAGGCAAGAAATTATCCATAATCTAAGTTCTAACTTAATTTATCCAATATGACGCTGAGTTAGTAAGAAAATATTTAATTGGCCAAATAAAATTTTAAAAAATAATTTTTTTATAAATTTTAAAAATTTTAAAAATTTAATTTTTTTTTTAAAATAATGGCAGATGCTACATTTTCCTGTGCTACACGCAACTAGGCAAACACGCAAGGCAACAGAGCCATTGACCAAAAAGAGAAAAAGGGCTCTCTTTCTCACTGAACACTATCTATCAAGTCATAATCAAATCTCATCCCTACTTATTTGGCCATTCAAATCCACAACATCACCTTTTGGCATCTTCCCAACAACAAGGAATTAGTAAAAAGCAAAACTACAACACTACCTGTTGAAAATATCTGATTTATTATTATTATTATTATTTTTTAAAAAATATTTTTCAAATATTCTGGTGTTATTGTAAAATATTTTCGTAGTTATCTCCTGTTAAGTTAATTTGAGTTAAACATAAGTTAAATATCTACCACAGTTAAAAAAAAATTAAAATATAAATTTTGTCCTTAACTTAAGGACAAATAAGAAATATTGGTGACGATAGAGGAGTATATTGGAAAAGATCAAAAGTCAAAATACTTTTTGTGTCCGTGACTTTAAGCAAATAAGAAAGACAAAGAATGAAGGATATATTTGAAAGGATAAAATAATAATTTTACAAAAATAACAGAGTTAATTAACAGATTTTAACTCTATAGATATATTAGAAATTGTTTGGAACGCAGAAAGAGTATTTTCAATATTAGTCTTCTAAGAAGGGTAAATCTGAAATTCGAAAATTTTTCAAAAGTATATAAGCAATTGCTCTTATAAAATATTAAAATCTATTTGTCGCGTCCAGCTACAATGCTTTTAAAAATATCAAGTATTTAGTATTTATAAATTTTTCATCGTTAGACTTATTTTCTTTGGACTCTTTTTATTTGTTAAATCATACTATTTAATAAACTGTTCACTCAACTTTAAAAAATTATTATCATTCTAACTGCACGTCTTTTAATTCAAAAGCTGAAGACCTACAAATACTCGTTGATATTAAAATTTTATGTATTTTAAAATAGAAGGTGTAAGATTTATAATTCTCTTTTTACAGTGTAATTTTTTTTTTTTTTGAGAGATAGATAGCACGCTACCTGCTTCGTTTATTTTATTTAAAAATAAACTTAGTAAATAATATGAATCAGAATCGACTAATCTCGATAAATCTGATGACCAACCACCTTTTCTTCAACTTTGTACATTCGGTACGGGTATTAGAGCGTAAAAATAGAATTTTGCTTTTACACTATCATATTCCCAAACTGACAATCCCTCTGCAGAAAACGACAAAACCAATCTAATAAGCCACGCTAAAAGTAAATAAATAATACAATAACTCAAACTTAGGTAATTCGTGATGTTGATATTACGGAAAACTTCAAAAAAAACCCCGTAATTTTGTTCTTTTTTATTTTAATATTCTATGGTTGAAAGTGTATCAAGTTAGTATCCCGTGAATTTTTATTTTATCATTTTAGTATCCTGTAGTTTAAAGTGTATCAAGTTAGTACCCTGCGATTTTATTTTTGTATCAACTTAGCATCCTGTGGTTTTTAAATCATAGGGTACTAAAGTGAGAAATTACGAAACCACATATAATAAAGTAAGAAAATGCAAAACCACATGGTATTAATTTGATACACTTTAAACCACAGGGTACTAAAATGAAAAAGCACAAAACCACAGTTTACTAACCTGATACACTTTAAACCATACGTGAGAAAAAGTGAAATCACAAAGGGGGTATTTGAAGTTTTTCCTTGATATTATTGATATCTTAAAATATTTATATAATATTTAAAATTTATATACTATAGAGTAAAATTAGAATATTTCTAACATAAATATGATAGTTTAATTTTAAAATATTTTGAAAAATACGATCCAAACTGACGATCAGCTATGTTATAAATATGAGTTTAGCTATTTGAGCTTAGTAAAAATCAAATTTATAATTTTACAATATTATTTAATTAGTATTCAAGTAGTGTCAAATTTATTTTATATTAGGTAAAAAATATCAATTTTTGGACCACGTCAAAACTAGATAAATAATGTTAAAAAATTATAAAATTTGAACCTAAAAATTTTATAAAAAAGTACCTAATTTTTAGATTGAGTGAGAGAGCATGAATAACTAAGATGTTTTATCCTCAACTTACTTCGAGAATCTTTAGATTTTGTGAGCTTTTTATTTTACTATAAAATTACATAGGAATGAAGTAATTTTATTGCATTTTGTAATACCATAAAAATCATCCAAATATTTTTTTCAGGAAAAAAAAAAAGGTAGGAATCAATCATCCTTAACGCACGTGATAAAATATTTGATAATTAATTCGAGATTCCAAATTCAAACCTAAATTAATTTATATTTTTAATTAAATTTATTTATTTATTTTTTAAAAGAAATACTTTGGATTTGATTGCTTGCTTACACATGTGAACTTACAATTTAAGATATAATTAATAATAAAACTTACAATTTAATAATAATATTTAGCATTTAGTAATTAGCATTTAAAATATAATAATGATAATTTCATGTTATCCAAAGTGTTATAGAAAATCTTCTCCCTATATATAACAACAGTACTCAAAATAGAATGAAGCCAAAAGTTTTATTTTTCTTAATAATAATAATAATAATAATAATACAGCAGTTGTTAAATACCTTGATTTTAACAACTATTATTCCACTCGTACAAGATTTTCAAACACACCATTACCAGAGTATGAAAATAAATATATTTATATTTAAAGACGCTGTAATTAATTTCAAGCTTTTTTTTTCTTTTTTATTTTTAATTAAACCTTTGTTGAAGTTTGAACACAACAAAAGAAGACACAGCTCGTACAATCATTCAGATATCCTTTCATTCATTTCGGTCCTTTTCCTTTCCCTTTAATTACAGATAAAGATGGACAGAAAGACAGAGAAAGGTGAAAGTGGCAGTCTAGTCGGCAAGGCAGGCTGCGTATGCAGGTGAGATGAGATGATTTACCATCAGCTGCCGGCAGTCTCAGAAATGCTCTCCAATGCCGGCCTCCACTGATGAGCCTGCCGTCTGCTGCCGCTTGCAACCGCCGCCGCCTCCTCCGCTTCCGGCTCTGGCTCCGCTGATGAGGTCTCCTCGCTTGTCGGGGAGGTCGCGGCCGCCGCTTGTGCATGCTACGAGAAATACACAATCGGACCAAAATTTATACTTAGGCTTTGTTTGATAATGCGGTGGTTAAAAATTAGGACTTAAATTAGTTGCGACTGCCAAAAAAAAAATAAAAAATACTTTTAATGTTTCTTCCTTTTTGGACCTTCAAATCACAAAAATAGTGCTTTAATCTACTGTTTAGTGTCGTCGCTAGTTTTTTGTATGGACACGAGATATTTTAATCCTTAGTTTTTTGTATGGACATGAGATATTTTGATCTTTAAAATTTAATTCGTTATAATTTTTAGTTCAAAAATTTTTAAATTATTATAATTAAATCTCGTAATTTAATTTAATTGGCTAAATATTGAAGAGTTATTAATATAAACGTGATGTAGCACATCCTAAATCATAACACTGTTACATTGTTTTTATATAAAGGACTCGTTAATATTTAATTAACTAAATTTGCCTCGCAGATCTACTTATTTATAACAATTTATAAAATTAGAATTTGAAAAAAATAAAGTTAGCCGCTTAGAAAGGCTTGAACTCAAAATTTTCTATTCTAATACCAAATTAATAATGTAAATAATTATTTTTTTAAAAAAATTATAAAGTAATTTTTAATATTTTATACTCAACGCCCGAAAATATTAAATGTTGTTTATTTTTATATAAATACCGCAGATGTACAACACATAAGCAATTCATTATTTAGCATATTTTAATATATAAAATTTCTGCATAAAAGAAATAATAAGAATAATTTACGCTTTTGGTATGCAAACTATGAGGCGAGTGGCGCTTTAATATTCAAATTTTAATTTATCATAATTTTTCTCACTTGAACTTTTAAAATTATTATAATTAAATCAAGCATTTAATTTAGTTGATTAAATATTTACATATCAAATTTAAAATAACATAGTATTTAAATTATTAATACCAAAATAACATAGTATTTAAATTATTAATTATTGCATCACCAATCATATCATTGTCATATTATTTTTATATTAGTGATACAATATTAATATTTAGCTAATTAAATTGTATTATGAAATTTAATTATAATAATTTAAAATTTTGAACCAAAACTGTAAAAAATAGAAAAACAAAGTTTGAAGGACCAAAAGTGTAATTCAGCCCAACAACAATACCAATTAAACATGGTAGTAGTGTGTTAATTTTGTAATGAGCAAATAATTAAGAAATCACATTATTTGTACATTAACGATGATACATTAATATTTAACCAACTAAATTAAATCGTGAAATTTAATTATAATACTTTAAAAATTCGAACCGAAAATTATAGTAATTTAAAATTTGAAAACTAAAATAATACCGGCATTATAGTTTGGTAACCAAAAGTGCAATTTACGTACCCAAAGTCTCTGTGATACCATGGTCGCTAGGGCTGTGTCTTGCTCTGCCTTTCGTGCTGGGCGTTTGCATCGTCCATTGTTACCACCACTGCTCGTTATTTGCCGAGTGGTGTCGTCGTCACCTTTCTGCTTCACGGTCAACCGGCTCAGCTTCACGCGCCGCTTCGACGCAAACTCCCTCAGTACCTCTAACATCAAAAACCATATAGTCTCACCCCTCCGTATATACGAGTCAAATTATATGAAACTACTGTTATTTTATAAAAACTTAAAATTATTAGAAAACTGTATATTTAATATTCTCATTCAACATGCTTTCCCACGTTTGAATCTGAAATTTGAAATATTTTGATGGATTGAAACATAGACTTATATTAAATGGGATGGTGGGATTATAATACCAAGCACAATTACACGAAATAATGGTTATTTTTCAAAATTTTAAGTCGCTAAAAGATAATACTTTTAATATTTATATTCAAAATAGAAAAACGATGAACCGGTGTACTACAAAAGAAAATTTCTCAATACAAGAATACTTTTTAAATAACGCTCGGAAAAAGCGTTTCAAAACGTTCCTATAATATAGTAAATAACAACACTTTGAAATATGTTGTACTATAAACCCTCTATTATATCAAATTAATTTATTAAATAATAATTCTGAACGCTTTAAAAAGTATGAGAATATATTTTGTTGTCGCTCGGCATACATGGTGGCGGTATATATAAATGACGATTCTGTATTTGAGATGTTTTTAAGCATATATATATATGGTTAAATATAAAATATAAATTCTTAAGCTACCGTTTGGTTCGGAGTTAAAAATAAATTAGTTATTTTAGAAATAAAATTAAGTTACGAGTTATGGTGGGATTAGAGTATTTTTGTGTTTGGTTGGGAGTTGGAGTTAGTCGAGAATAGTAAAAAATAGTATTTAGTTAGAGTAGGCGGAATAAAAAAATATTAGATTATTATAAATAAAAAATAGTATTTGGTTTAGATTAGATAGGGGTTAAGTAATCCCACTTCAAATGAACTGTTCCGAATTAGATGGGATTAACTAATCCCACTCATTTTGAAGGAATGTTTGGGGATAATATGGGGTTAAGGGTTAGATTACTCCCTTAACCCCCAACCAAACAAAAGTTAAATATATATTTTCTTGTAGTGGTGGGGGTTGGGGGAGGGACCTTGGAAGGTGACGAGGCGGTAGACGCGGCCGATGAGGAGGGTATCGTCGGGGCGGAGCAGCTTAAGATGCTTCACCGGGTGAGCAGCAGCAGCAGCAGTAGCAGCAACAGCGGCGGAGGCGATAACGGCGGCGACGTAGTGGCCGGGGTTAGCGGCCATGACGTGGCAGGCGCTGAGCGACCAATAGAATCGCTCGACCCTCCCACCCGGGTGCTCGATCACCACCGTCGCCGCCTCCGCCGCTTGGCAATTCCCCATCTATCGATGTATCCCCCCCCACCTGTAACGTACCTAATTTGTACGTACGTTACTGCGTATGTATACGTAAATGTATACGTCTCTCTCTCTCTCTCTCTCTCTCTCTCTCTCTCTCTCTAGGAGGAGGGACGATCCCAAACCCAAATTAAGCGATGTGTGGTGGAGCGAAATTAAAACAAGCGGAGGGGGAAAAAAAGGAGAGAGAGAGAGAGAGAGAGAGAGAGAGAGAGAGGAAGGGTGAGGTGGCGTGACGAGCGTTTAATACGGGCGTGGGAGTGCGAGTGCGGTGGGGATTTATTTATTTAAATACATTAATTATGCCCCTATAAACATAATATATTTATAAATATATTTGTATAAAATTTAATTTTTTATATATCTTATTTAAAAATAATGTTAAATGATTTGAATTTAAGATAAGATTTACTGATCTGACTCTAGTAAAAAAAAAAAATTTCTATAAAAATTTTATTAAAATTGAATTATTTTACAAAATTAAATTCACAAACGCATCACATTGATTATTAAAATTGTCAATTTTGAGGCATTTTGATCACTAGTCAAATAATATCGAAAAATTATGAAATTGCGTTTCAAATATTTTAAATAGTGTAGATTAAGTCTAACGAAGCCAATTGTCGATTTGATAATCGTATTATTAAAAATAATTTAATAGTACGGGCATAAATCTTATCGATAGTATATTAGTATAGGTTCATATTTTTATATCACTTGTATATTAATAACTTATTAATATATACTTGGTTTGCTAAATAAAATTGTAAAGTATGATTAAACTAGTTCAAAAAGTTCGTGCAAAAATTTACAGTAAATTAAACTAGTTTGCATATATAATTTATCCTAAACTTTTTGAAATATCAAAACTTATAATTTAATTTTTATATTAGTTTTTTTTTTAAAAATATAATATTTTGTTTGATTTTGACATTTTACTAATTCGTTAATTAAAATTCATAAAACTTAAAGCGGGATTCAGTTTCTGATTCATTATATTTTGAACAAAGAATTAAGCTATTGTAATCAGTGGTAGTGCTTGATAGTTTTGAAATAAAGGTACGTAATTAATTAAAGATAGTTTTTCATTATATATAATGAATAGTTTTTTTTTTTTTTTTTGGTTATAAGACATAATTTTTATATGTTTTTTGCTCATGACCATTTTTCTTGTCCTTTTCTCTCAAAAATAAATAAAAACATTGAGGTTTTATCGATCCCTCTTGGCTTATATGGAAAAGCTATCTCTCTATGTGTGGAAGCCCAAAAATACCTCTTATATTTGAATCAGGAATTTTACGATTTTGCTCCATCGAATTCAAATTATCTATTACTTAATTTGATTTGGTTTTACAAAGTTTACTAATCATTGTTTGATTTTCTCCGTTACATTTTAGGTTAGGCGAAGTTATTAACAGTTCTCTATTTCTGAAAACCGTATCTTAAAATTTGATGAACAAAAATTTTAATTAGAGCAAAAAATTTATGTAAGCTTTTGAGATATGAGAGCTGAAGCTCTACTTAAAGCTCGTATTCCTGATACAACAATAATAAGAAAATTGTTGCTGCAACACTCATTCAGCTACAAAAAAAAGTAGCTAGCAACAATAACTCGTTGGCCCAACCACCGGCCCAAAATGCAACAATTCTATTCCCATCCAATGTAGGACTATTAGAGTGTCAAAGACTCCCCACGTTAAGGCCCTGATGTCTTCGTCAATCCAATCACACACACAGCTCAGTCGAGACTCGTTTCGCTAGCCCGTCATTCAGATCCTAGCTCAGCCGAGACTCACCACACATGTCCAAATTGGATCCTGGCCCGATATCAAAAATGACCATCGGTCCAAAATGCTTAAGCCCAGTTATTATTACTAATGTCTAAATCTCTTATTAACCCAATAACAACACCATTCTCATCCGATGTGGGACTATTGGGGTGTCACAATGGATTATTGTGTCGATGGGTTAATGCCTGTAATATAAGATTCCTATATAAATTTACAAATATTATATAATTAATAATATATAATGGCAATAACAGAAAAATATTAATTTACAAATATATTAATTTACAAATGTATTAATTTTATAATAATTAATATAAAATTAGGGCTAGAACTTTGCCTTATAACAACTTTCTAATAAAATATTTAGGCTGCTAATGGGCTGATTTTGAAGCCCATGTAGTGCGCAGATATACGCGAGGTTTATCGGAGTCCATTTAATTCCCGGCCTGGCCCAATGTAGCTGCATCTTTTTCTACTACAATAATGTATGGTTTAGTTGGTAAACTTATCTAAACACCAATTTCTTAAGCAGCTTCTTTTATCGTTATTAGAAAAAATAAAATTCGGGTAAAAACATATAGAAATATTCTTCCGCGTTCTGAGGTGAGATGACAGAAAATATATTATAACCAACTAATCACGATATGTGGAGCGCAATATTAGATACGAAAACAAATAGAATATTTTCTTATCGTACTTACTCAGCACATATAACGCAATCTCTCCGTAATTCCAAGCGAAGCCTGATCAGAAGCCCCAAAGCCATTTTGTTTTGACTGTCACCACAAGTCTCTGTTTGTAATTTATTAGCATCAAGTATTCACCTATCAAAATGCCCTGATGCAATTATGTTTGGTGCCAAAGGTACAGTCCGAAGGTTGTCCTCCACCATGTGGAGAGCATTCAATAACTGGTTTGACTCCAAATTAATGAAAAAGCACACTATGGAAAAGTCAATATACATTTATGCATTAACATCCCTGGGTCCCATTCTTGTAAAATGGAAAAAATTTTAGTTTCATTTATTTCACAAAAATAATTTACAAGTTATAAAAATACCAAAAAAGAATTAGAAAAATATGAAACAATTATTGTATTCTAAAAACTTAAGCGGTTAGAAAACGATATTTAAATATTTTTATATTTTTTAAAAAAGAGAAAATATTAAGTCATATAACCTAAATCATGCTAAAAATTTTTACTCTAATCAAATGTGGAATATAAAAGATATTGGATATATCGACCTTAGTGCAATCATTGATAAGTCCTATTCATTAGAAACGGAAATGTTCCTTGTTTCATTTAATGTACGTTTTATGAAATAATTTGTTTGGATAAAAAAAAAAAAATTCTAGTTAATTTATTATGCGTGAAATGTTGAAGACGTACAATTGAGAAAGAGAAAAGAAAATAAAAGTATAAAAGCAATTTACATTAATTTCTTCTGCATCTAGGGGAGAAATATGTCGCGTATTATAATCAAAATTAAGAATAAAAAAAATACCTATCTCTTTAAAAAAAAAAAAATACTCCTACAGTTATCTTCTGTTAAATTACGGGATAATTGCCTATATATTCTTCATACGTTTGAAAATATTCGATTTACTCTTATTTTTTTTTTCTTTCTAAAATACCCCAATATGTTCCACAGTTATTGCAAAATACTCCTACAGTTATCTCTTGTTAAATTGACTTGTATTAAACGCGAGTTAAATATCTACCACAGTTAAACAAAATTAAAATACCAATTTTGCCCTTAGCCAAAGGGCAAATAAAAATGTTAATGACAGTAGAGGGGTATATTGGAAAAGACCAAAAGTTAAAATATATTTTGTGGCCCTAACTTTAAGGGCAAATAAGAAAGACAATGATAGTGGAAGTGTATATTTGAAAGGGCAAAATAGTAATTTTATAAAGATAACAGAGTTGATTAACAGATCTTAACTTTAGGGGTATATTAGAAATAGGTTGGAACGTAGTAAGAGTATTTTCAATAATAGCCTTCTAAGAGGGGTAAATCGAAAAATCGAAAACTTTTCACTAATATATACCCCTTAAAATATTGACGTCTATAGCCCCCGTTTGGTTCGGGGTTAAGAAAAAACTAGTTATTCAAGGAATAGTGTTAAATTTGGGGTTAAGGTGGGGTTAAAGTATTTTTGTGTTTGGTTGGAAGTTGGAGTTAGTCGAGGATAGTGAAAAATAGTGTTTGGTTGAAGTAGGTGGGATAAGAAGGATAGTAGGTTATTATGAATAGAAAAATAGTATTTGGTTGGGGTTTGGTGGGATTAGGTAGGATTAGCTAAGCCGGGATAACTTTTTGAGATGGGGTTTGCTAACCCCACCTTTTTTTGGTGGTATTTGAAAATAAAATGAGGGTTAAGGGGTTATTCCACCCCTTAACTCCCAACCAAACAGGAGCTAAAAGTATTCTAACTCAATTCTAATTAATAATAATAATTGTGGGGCAATTATTTGATCTGATGCACAAGTTATGCGCCTCGTGAAACTCATTACTGTTTCAAGCTGCTACTACAGAAATCTCTAGTAACTTTTCTTTTCTTTTTTTTCTTTTTTGTCCTCCTTCCAAGGGAGACAAACTATTTATTCTTCTGGGGCCAAAAGAGCCAGGAATTTACCAACCCTAGTAGACATGAATGAATCCCCCTCTAAAGAAAGAAAAAAAAAAAACAAAAAAAAGAGGAAAAAAAAGAGAGGAAAAAGTCTATGAGCCAGCTCATAGAGAGTCCTCAACTGCTTCTGCTTTATTTTCTCCTTTAGCAACCCCACAAGGCACAACAATGCTTTGGGAGTCCACACTTTGACTACAAATTAACTAGGTTGTGTTTTTCCCTATCTCATGCACCTTGACCTGTGTGCTTTGTGGTAGTAGTGCACACATTTTGAAGGCTCAAGTTTCAACTCCAACCATGTGAGATGGGTGGGTTAGGGCTTGTTTAATGAAATGCTATTTAAAATATATTACTATTAGCTAATTGAAGCACTATTTTTTTTTTAATTAAGTTACATTATTTACGTTTTCTCTTGGGTAGCAGAGTCAAAAGTTTCGCTTTTAGGCCTTAAAAATTATATTTGTCACAATCTTTACCAACAAGTTATCAACGATTATAATCACTTGTGAAGACATCTGGCCATTGGATCAGTATATATATATATCTACGTACGGGAGTTAGCACAATGTTTGTTGACTCCATTTATTGTTATTGAACTGCGATTTTACAAAAACCACTTAAAATAGGCACATGAGCACCAAGACATAGCTACTGAGATAGCTTAATTAATTAACCTTATTCGTACTTAAGAACCATTTAAGATTGGCATAATATTAGGAATAAATGGCCAGGATCCAAACTAACCCCATCTAATAACTGGGAGAGGATAGTACAACCATAAATGACATACGTGAACAGATCTCACCAGGGGAGGGTGGAAGAGAAGACCATTGAATTGAGTTCACGAGATAGTGATATGGTGTGGAGGTTTATATATATATATATATATATATATATATATATATATATATATATATATATATATATATATATATATATATATATATGAGTTAGTAGATATATTTTTACAAGTATCATTTCCATAGTGCTATATTAGGTTTTTAACAATTAGATCTACTTTTTGACTATTAATAGTCCTTGTATCAAACACTATTCCACCTACCTCCACTTACCACCATCATCTCAACCTCACGTCTCTCCATCCAATGGCTAAAAACACTAAAGCACCACTTTAGTGATACTTGTAAAAGTATTCTAGTCCGGCTGGGATACTATCGATAGCACCATGCATTTGGTGCTACCAAGTTTTCCGCCGTTAGATCCACCCCTTTGATTATTTTCACCAGTTAGATCATACTATTCAACCAACCACTCACTTAACCATTGGGGGCCCACATCATCCTAACCACACATCTCTCAATCCAATGGCCAAAAATTTGGTAGCACAAATGACTTGGTGCTATTAATAGCATAGTAGACTAGTTCTATATATATATATATTTGGAAGCTCTATCATCGAAAACAAATCGGTAGTAAAACGGTTTGTTTACTACTGATAGTATTCTAGCAATACTCTATATATATATATATATATATAGAGTCGGACTGGGCTACTATTAGTAGTAAAATTCCATTATTGCTACCAGTTTTTTAACCCCCAGATAAGCTCTTATCATTATTTCTAACCATTGGATTAAATACTATCACCCATTGGGGACCACTCAACCCTAGGGGGACCACTCAACGCTAACTACCTAATATCATTCCGACCCTACAAATTTTCATCCGAGGGTTAAAAACTTGGTAGTAAAAAGAGCGTTTTACTACTAATAGTATTCCACCAATTCTATATATATATATATATATATATATATATATATATATGTATATACTATATATATATATATGTATATACATATGTTTATGGAGGAGAACATTTTAACTATATAATCCTAGAATAGTTGAAACTTCTAGAAAATAAATTTCGTAAATTTTCGAAATCATAATAAAATCCATCAAGCGGGCATAGAATGAACGGTCAAAATCGAACGACGTCCTAAAAAAAGATGATCGGATCCTTCAATTCAAGATCGGAGTTATTGATCTTTATCTATGTAGTGAATAGAATTTTCTATCAAAAATTCAACAAATTTCTATTCTTTTACACCGTTAAACTAGCAAGTATCCCATACCGGCAGTTAAAAATTGTCAAATTTGTGACCTCTTGTAAGGTAAATGATTTCGAAAAATTATAAATTCTATTTCTAGAAGTTTTAAATGCTGTAAATAAGGTTTAACGGTGTGGATCGTCGATTCGGAAGCTCTAGCATCGAAAACAACTTATGAGTACGAGGCGATCGTACTCATAATAGTATAGTAGCCGGACCCTATATATATATATATATATATATTGAGCTAGAATACTATTGATAGTAAACGGACTCCGTGGTCACCCATTTGTTTCGATGATAGAGCTTCCAAATCGACGATCGGCACTGTTGAATATAATCTATACCACTTGAAGTGTTTAGAAATCAAATTTCAAATTTTTTTTGACATCATTAATTTGCCTAAAGATCAAAGGTATTAAAATTTGTAATTTTAATAATAAATATGAGGCGTTTTTTTTGTTTAACGGTGTAAAGCTATCCAAATCAATTGAATTTTGGCTAGAAAATTCTTTTAAGATTTATACTTTCGATCTTGATTACAAAATTTCTATTATCACGTTTTAGAGGATATTCATTTTTAGCCGTCCAATTTTACGCCCACTTGATTAATAAGAAAACAATATCGGAAAAGCATGAAATTTGATTTCTAGATACTTCAAGTGGTATAGATATATATATATATCATATATATATATATATATATATATATATATATATATATATATATATATATATATATATATATATATATATATATATAATTAAAGTCCTATGCTTTTAAAAGTATCAAGTCATTGGTACTTGTGAAGTTTTAATCCTTGGATTAATAGATGTGCCTTTGATCATTTTCATCCGTTAGATTATACTATGCAACCAACCACCCACTTAATCCAAGGGGGCCCACATCAACCTAACCACGCATCTATTAATCCAAGGGCCAAAAACTTACAAACACCAACGACTTGATACTTTTAAAAGCATAGGAGCTCAATTATATATATTTACAGTAAGATCAAATAAAATTTTGATAGAAAATTTTTTATACTATTTACAGTAAGATCAATCTGTTTGATGGAAAATTTTAATGTTATATCACCGCTTTTTATGAGATTTTTATTTTCAGCCGTTGATTTTGAACCCTTTCGATCGTTAGGTAAATGATATTGAAAAGTCATCAAATTTATTTTCTATATAATTCAAATATGCTAGATCAAGTCTAATGGAGCCGATCATCGATTTGAAAGCTCCATCATCGAAAACGGCTTAGGAGCATGGAGCCCTCCGTGCTACCGATAGTATAGTAGCCTAGTTCTATAGAGTCTGGCTACTATACTTTCTACCATGTAGCGCCCCGTGCTACCAAGTTGTTTTCGAAGATGTGACTTCCAAATCGACGATCGGCTCCGTTAGACTAGATCTACACTATTGAAAGTATATTTGGAAACTAAATTTTAGATTTTTTCAACATCATTTGACTAGTGATCAAAAGATCTCAAAATTGACAATTTTAATGGCCGATGTGGTGTGTTTGTGAGTTTAACGGTATAAAATAATCCAAATCCGATAAAAATTTTACAGAAAATTCTTTTCACTATTTAGAGTAAGATAAGTATATCTGATATTGAATTTAAATCTTTTATCATCATTTTTTATGAGATTTTTATTTTCAGCTGTTCAATTTTAGACTACTTGTTTGATAGGTAAATGATATCAAAAATTATGAAATTTAGTTTCTAAATATTTTTAATAGTGTAGATCAAGTTTAACGAAGCCGATCATCGATTTGGAAGCCGCATCATCGAAACCAACTTGGTAGCACGGAGCCCTCCGTGCTACCGATACTATATATATATATATATATATATATATATATATATATATATAGAGAGAGAGAGAGAGAGAGAGAGAGAGAGAGAGAGAGAGAGAGAGAGTAGAGCTACTATACTATCGAAGCATAAAATGGTTGGTGCTTTCGATTTTTGAGCCCTTAGATCAACTCTTTTAATTGTTTTTAACCATCGATTAGTATTATTATCCAGTGAGGATCACTCAACCCTAGGCGACCACTCAACCCTAAGAAGAACCATTATCATCGTAACCGTACAATCCTTGATCTAAGGGCTAAAAACCGGAAGCACCAATCCCTTTATACCAATCCCTTTATACTTTTGATAGAATCGTAGCTCTACACTCTATATATATATATATATATATAGAACTAGGGTGGAATACTATTAATAGTACCAAGCCATTGGTGCTATTAAGTTTACTATCCTTAAATTAAAAGATGTGCGGTTAGGATGATGTGAGACCCCAAAGGTTGAGTGAGTGGTTAGTCGAATAGTATAATCGAACGGATGAAAATGATAAAAGAGGTAAATCTAACTAGAAAACTTGATAGCACCAAATGCTTCGTGCTATCGATATATATATATATATATAGAATTAGGCTACTATGCTATTAATTGCACCAAATCATTGGTGCTACCAAGTTTTCGCCATTGGATTGAGAGATGTGCGGTTAGAATGATGTAGACCCCATGGTTGAGTAAGTGGTTGGTTGAATAGTATGATCTAACGGGTGAAAATGATTAAAGGAGTGGATCTAACAGCGGAAAATTTGGTAGCACTGAGTGCTTCATGCTATTAATAGCATAGTAGAGACTCTATATATATATATATATATATATATATATATATATATATAGAGAGAGAGAGAGAGAGAGAGAGAGAGAGAGAGAGAGCTAGGCTACTATAGTATCAGTAGCATGGAGAGCTCCGTGCTACCAAGTTGTTTTCGATGATGCGGCTTCCAAATCGACGATCGGCTCCGTTAGACTTGATCTACACTATTAAAATTATTTAGAAACTAAATTTCATAATTTTTCGATATCATTTACCTATCAAACAAGTAGTCTAAAATTGAACGACGGAAAATAAAAATCTCATAAAAAATGATGATGAAAGATTTAAATTCAAGATAAGATATACTGATCTTATTCTAAATAGTGAAAAAAAATTTCTATTAAATTTTCATCGAATTTGGATTGTTTTACACCGTTAAACTCTCAAACACATCACATCAGCCATTAACATTGTCAATTTTGAGATCTTTTGATCACTATTCAAATGATGTCGAAAAAATCTAAAATTTAGTATTCAAATGCTTTCAATAATATAAATCAAGTCGAATGGAGTTTATCATCGATTTAGAAGGCGCATCATCGAAAATAACTTGATAGCACGAAGCCCTCCGTGCTACCGATATTATACTAGCTGGACTATGAGAGAGTGAGTGTACCTCCCCTAAACACTCTGTCTCTGCCGTATTACTCTTTAAATATTAAGGAGCGGGGTTAAAGATGAATAGTGTGGGATATACAGTTGTTATCTGCAAAGGCAATGCTGCTATATATTTAGTACATTTGTCCAAGGATCATTTAAACACCTGAAGACAAGGTGTAAAATTTACTATCTTCTATATATTTACCTGCTACTCTTATTAAGTTTTTCATATCAGAACAGCATTTCATGCACATTCTAAAAAAAGGGTATAAATTTACACCCGACCGTCAAAAAGGCCCTTAATTAATTATTGCTTTCTTGTCTGTCAACATTTTTCAATTATATTATAATTAAAATTTTCAAGCCTGAGCAAGTGACAAAGAAGTTGATGGTTGGTATTCGAGACCCAAATTCGAATCCTAGTTGATTCTCCATTTCTCGCTAAGTTTATTTCTAAATGAAATAAATGAAGCGGATAGCGTGCAACCTATCTCTAAAAAAAAAAAAAAAAAGATTTTCAAGTCTGAGCCCCGCTACGCTGCTACTGGTCTCATTTGATAAGACATTGTTATCTAAAGTTCTGATTTTGATCACGTAGATCTTCAGGTTGTCATAGAACCCATCTAATAATCAGATTCTAATGAAGCTTCAAATGATCTATCATAGAATTTTAGATGTGCGATGTGTAAGATATATATCAATAGGCAAGGTGTGGCAAATAATTTTTAGGGAGAAAGTTGGGTTTGATTAGCTTCCCCACTCATAAAATGTTTGTATGAGGCAAGTTTGCCGAGAGCAGTACCAACTGCCTGCTGCACCCTCCCCTGTCCCGGCAAGTCCTTGATGCTTGAGACCTGGTGGCAGCAATTTTTACGAAAACACGGCCAGTGTCCGGCGACCACCGTTCGTACTAACGTAGTCGGTTAAAAATTTGATGATTATTATCTGAGTTGTCGAATTCAAAAACTAGTTCTCCTTATAGTAAAATAAAATTAAAATGGTTAATTGTATATAATTTTCTGTAAACATATCAAATAATAAATATATCTTTATTTAAAGTTTATTTTTTTATTTTTATTCCTATAAAAGTTTGATCGATGATATTGATATTTGTTTCTCTAATTTGTTACCGTTAGAGCATAGTTTATTTTTTAACAGTAATTAAGTAAAATAATATTTTTGCCCTTATAAAGCCCAATTGTTAGAATTGTACAAAAAAATTCTCCTCAAAAATATTTTACCTAATAAAATAAAAAGGATAAAAAAAATTAATTTAACTCATTCACTAATTAGGGTTAAGTATTTTACTCATGATTAATTATATTTTTCTAACCGATCCTAATAGTATGGACATATTTGAAAATAGTGAAACTTTCGGAGGGTTGAAAATAAAAAATTAAATTTTGCAGAGATATATCTCATCACAACAAAATATATTTTATACGACGCTTTTTAGACGACGCTTTCTTCTAGCGTCTTTAATATTAGGATTTGCCGACACTATGATTAAGCGTCGCCGATAAACATATTTTTATCAAATATTTATATGCATTTTTCGACGCTATATTAAAACGTCGGTATATTTATCCAGACATGTTTATTTAACGACTCTTTACCCGACGCTTTTACAAGTGTCGGGATTATTTTTGCCGACTCTTTAAAACGTCGCTAATTATGATTTAAAGTGTCCTTAAATGCAAAATTTTTTGTAATGTTTACTATTCGATATGTTTACAAATTAAGAACTGTACGTAATTAACCAAAAATGAAACTACATGATAATTAAGTATAATTTTTTTGAGCCACGGAATAACAAAATAAGAATACGCTAAATAACACAGAGTAGGGCAAATTGAAGGTTTTTTTTTTTCCTTATTTAATTCCTATGTTAAGAAGAAGCACGGGATAGATGTGGACAAAGTGGTGTTGAGCTCGGGCCAATGCTGCAGATCTAAACTCAGACTTGGATCAAAGAAAGAATATTGGAGAATGGAGATCCCAAGACAAGTTTGTGTGTGGTGCCCAACACACATGCATGGTGATTCTACATTGAGATCCAACACATACACATATGTTCAAAATTCATAACACAACAAAAAGTCTCTTCCACAACATATTATGTAGCATCACAGATCTAGAGATCTATAGAGAGAGAGAGAGAGAGAGAGAGAGAGAGAGAGAGAGGAGAAATTATTGCTTGGACTGTGATCTACATATATGTAGTACGAAGTTTCCAAAAACTCAAATTTACAGAATTTTAAAGTTTAAATGTATACAATTAGATAAAATGTACAACACAAAATCCTCCATCCTAAAAGTTATATTCTTTTTGGTTTATTTTCTATCTCATATTAGATTTTTGAATTAATTTCGTACAGCTCTCTACAAATATATTGAATGACAAATATATCCTTACAAAGTTAAACTTTTATATATTGTTTCTGCAAAAATCCCGATGTTTTCAAACATGTTCTTGTCATTAGAATCCGTTGGAAAATTTTAATTAACCATAGGTCAAATACTTAGTACCGGTTAGTTTTTGTTATTTTTCCCTCTTTTATATTATACTGTTATGCCTTTTGAAGGGACACATTTGTGATAACAAAATTGAAAATATATATAAACAGTTCTATAACAATTCTCCAACGATAACAAATTAGAGGGGTATATTTGAAAATATCAAAATTTTTATAGGGAGACTTTGTAGAGATATATTTGCTATTCATTATATTTGCAGGGATATGTATGAAATTAACCCTAAATCTTTTGACAATATCTCCAATCAAAAGTTGGCTTAAACGAAGCGGGTAGTCCTAGAGCAAGTGACAAAGGGTTTGGTGGTTGGTACCCGTGACCTAAGTTCGAATCTTAGTTGATTCACATTTTTAACTAATTTTATTTCTAAAATGAAATAAACGAAACGGGTAGCGTGCTATTTATCTCTCTCTCAAAAAAAAAAAAAAAGTTGGCTTAAAAGGCCGGAATTTTGATTTGTATTTCAATATGGACTATGCTAGATAGGAATGGAATGAAACCCTATCTAGGAAAAACTAAATTGAAACGAGGCTTGACTAGACTTTTTTATTTTTTTTTGAGGGGAAAACACGCCCTAAGGCGAATTTATTTATTAATCGGGAGGTACATCTTGAGAAAAATCATCTATGGAAGACCAAAACGACAATTTGTTGCTAGAGAGCCCCCATTTGGCCAATCGATCGGCAACTACAGCATTTTTAGAATATCTTGAAAATCATCCATAGCTAAATTGCTTGGAACTTTCTAGAAAAGTTCGAAGATCCGTGATTCTTGTTCGAACTTCATCTGTTAGCGAATCTGAATGATAGCTCCTAAGATGCAAGGCTTTGATGATGGGTGCTGAATCTGAGTATTAGCATAAAATTGCGGATGGAAAAATCGAACTCAGAATCTAGATCTTAAAATGGAAGAAATGCAGGACAGGCTCTTATACCATATTACGCAAAAGATCAATCCAGTAGTAAATAATCTAGAATTAGTCTTCGCAATTAACCTCCTAATTCTTTGCACATCACAAGGTTCATGAGTATGGTTTATCTTAATATCCACGGTTCATCTCATATTCACCATGCATGCGATCAGAATCGTGTAATGACGTACTAATCTTAAACTGTTTCATACTAAATTGATCTTTTGTAACATTCAAGACATCAAGCTGAGGAATTTGGTAGAGGAGAGAGAGAGAGAGAGAGAGAGAGAGAGAGAGAGAGGTTTGTTAATTAGGGTTTGTCTCTTCTTTGGTCCTCTTTCTATAAAACCAATTGCTTTTACTAGCTACTGCAGCAGCAGCAGCAGCAGCAGGAAGCGGCAGCAGCAGTAGCAGCGCATGGAGGGTCCTTTTTACACTGCCCACCCCGCCAGTCTTCACATGCCTCTCCAGGCCCCATTCGCAGCCCGGGCCCCTGCTCCTACAAAGAGAAATTGCTGCCCTGCACCAACTGCACCACATTACCTGTGACACACATTCTTAATTAGTTACATTTTTGTATATATGCATATGCATCTTAAAGATCTTATTAAAGATCAGAAGTAGTTTGATCTCTTCCATTAATTGTAGAGCTTTTCTAGTGCTTCTATATGCTGCAAAAGATTAAAACTTGAGATTCTAATACCCATATATACCCATATTCAGAAACTTAAATTTGGTACTTCCACTGCTTTGCAATAAAGATGTCCTACCACATTAATTTGAAGGCTTAGGAAGCTCATTATCTTCGCATTAACGTAATCCGACTCGTAGGTGTTGAATATATTTATATAAATATTTAAAAAACTATTCTCTAAGATACCGTTTAATTCGGAAATAAGCTATTTTTGGCTTTCCCTAGTATAGGTACAACTTTTGGATTAAACAGGAATAAAATTAATTTTGCGTTTGGATGAAAACTGAATTTTTTTTCGGAAATAAGCAAAATAATGTTTGGATGGTTTAGATTGAAATAATATGGATAAGAATAATTATACTCTTATTAGAAAACAATTTTTTTAATATTTTTGTATTCAACATACCTTTTTTTCACCTCTGAAATTGAAATTGAAACTTTTTAGGGAGATATGAATGAAACAAAATTCCAACACTAAATCTCATACTCTGAAACTGTGTTAAATTGTATGAAGCAAACATTATTTTCATGTAATTTAAGCTATTTTAAGGGATCAAAATATTGTAACACCCATATATATCTAACAAATAAGCTAGCTTAATTTTATTTTAAGTATAGGTGCACATATGGTACATCAATTGCAAGCAAAAGTTTCTCTCCTACTACAGCTAGCATTTCCCTTAAAAAAGGGAAATTAGAGCTCTCATTGCATATTCTCAATACAAATGGACCAAATAGGTGTTCTATATAATACAAGGAAAATTTTCAAATACACCCCTGTGGTTTTGCACTTTTTCACTTTAGTACCCTCTGGTTTAAAGTGTATCAATTTAGCCTGTGGTTTCACATTTTCTCATTTTAATATCATGTGGTTTAAAGTGCATCAATTTTTAGTACTATGTGGTTTCATTTTTTTTTTTTCGTCTCAGCCCCTTCGTTAATATTTCGTGAAATTATATAAAATTTTTTTCAGATATCTTATCTAGATTTATTGGATATTTACTTTAATTAGTACCCTTTAGTTTTAATTTTGTCACTGGTTATTTTTTCCTCCGTTAATATTTCGTTAAATTATGTACAAAAAACTTAAGACACCCTATCTAAATTTATCGAATATTTATTTTAGTACTCTTTAGTTTTAACTTTATCACTGATTTAACAAAAAAATATAGTAAAATAGATAATAAAAAATAAAAATCATAGGATACTAACTTGATACACTTTAAACTAGAAAGTACTAAAGTGAAAAAGTGCGAAGCCGCATGGGCTAACTTTATACACTTTAAACTATATGATACTAAAATAAGAACGTACATGTCAAATCACATCTGAGTATTTGAATTTTACGCCTAATATATAAAAAGAGGAGGCTAACTTTATACACTTTAAACTATATGATACCAAGATAAGAACGTACATGTGAAATCACATCTGAGTATTTAAAGTTTACGCCTAATAAAAAGAGGAGTGAGAGTGTACATGTTGAGTACTTAAAAAATTCTCTGTGTTGTAGTAGGTTCCTTAGAAGGCTCAGTATACAAAGATGAGAGGGACGTAAAGCTATTCCCTTTTTCTTTTGCAGAGAGAGGCATCAAAAGGGTGCAGTGGGAGATGGTGAGCATGCAAAATTTCAACACAAAAGAAGAGTGGACATGTAAAAATAAAAAAATAAAAAAATAAAAATAAAAATAAAAAGTATTTTATTGTGTGCTTAGACACTTTTTTTTGTCTCTGTGCAACTCATAACTTTGTCCTTTCCTTGTCATGCAGTGTTTGAGGGGGAGTGCATGGTCTTGACCGAATCATGTTGTTGTCAACAGGTTAAGCTGGGTCCAATACACTACATTAGGGTGATATATATGGTCAATTTGTAGTGTTGTGTACATGTATAAAAACCTAAATTTGGAACATATATAGGTGCAATGGTTGTAATTTATATATTATTTCGTAGACAATTAATTATTCATTTGCATTTTACGAACCGGTGGTCTGATTGAAAAGTACCGTCGGATTCATCAAGTCGTGCTTTTAACAAATATTTGAATGCTTACTTATTTGACTTTTTGTTTTTTTTATAGCTGTGTACGTACTTAGGAGGAGCTGGGATATCAACTATTAAGGCTTTTGTAACTTGCGCTCAAAATAATACTACAAATTAGAATGAACAACATAGAACTTCAATAATAAGGCATGCAACCTGCAGGAGGATAAGTGTGAGATCGATAACTGAGTTCGAGTTACGCCCATCTCTAAATTGCTATGACAAAATTGAGCCACTGTAGGAGATACTTGAGTTCTAGCTAGTTCCTGCAGTAAGGGGAGGTTCAGATGTAGGGAAAGAGCCAATCTATATATTATTAAAGTAAAAAAAGTCTGAACCTTACATGAACTACGAATTATTTAGATTTGGTTATATTGAATCTTTCAAAGTTTTGATTTTATTATCTAATCTTTCAATTTGTTTGAGTTGACCGGTAAATACGACTTTGACTCTAAAATTTAAGTTAATTATTTATTTTAATAAACTTATACATATAAAAATTATATGGAATATAGTAACTAAATTTATAAGAGCAATGCTTCAATACACCATGCATAAGTATTAAAATTAAATTCTTAATTAGTAAAGGGTATAATTGGATTTTACATAAAGTAAGCTATTAAATAGGTTACCAATTTGAATTAGTTAATATGACAATATTAGAAAAAAAATTAGTAGTATATACTAAATTTGTCATCATCTTTTATTTAGGTTTGTTACTTATCAAATTAGATAATACCTAATTTGTTAGGTATCAAACTGAAAAAATTATTGAATTTAAATTTAAGTTTTGAAGTTGGTATTGTAATATAAAATTTTAATTTCAAAATTTATATTAAATTTTAAAATTTTGAATCTACATTGTACTTTTCATCTGAAAACAAAATTTTAATTTTTGATTTAAATTAATATTTTGAATTTGAACCGAAAGTTTTATTTAAATTTGTGTCTTATATTTAAAAATTAAATTTGATTTATAATTAAGTTTGTTATGTTGTTTTGCATTTAAGTTTATAATTTAGTTGTAATTTGAATTCCAACTATTGTTGTAGGTATTTGAGAAGGTTATAGTATTTTTTAGTTGGATAAAACTGGTTTTGTAGACCAAAATATTTTTTTATGACCAAAATACCCTTTAAATAGGTACCTGGTGAATGGTATCTATGCCTAAATGGTAAGTCGTTTCTAGAATCATATTACATTTCAACCATCTATGCAAAAAAATAAATGGTCAAGATTTACATAGAGTTTAATTTTAATACTTATGGTTTATTGAAGCATTACTCAATTTATAAAGATAAAAGAGAAGTATTCAACTTTTAAAATCAAAGTACTAGCTATTGACCGGCTCAAATCAAATCAAACGAAAGATTAAATCGTAAAATTAAAATTTACTATCCAAACGATCTACAGTTTAATTAAGATTCATATGTTTTTATCTATTATTAGAATAAAATGAAAAATCAAGAAAAAGAAATGAAGTACCTATCAAACTTGAGGGGCCAATAATTTCGTTCATTATATGATGGGACCAATATATAACAAATTAAATTTTCATATTTCAAAAACCATCACAGAAATTTAGTTTGGTACCAAAATTCGTGTTTATTTCTCTTGGCTTCTTCCATTGGTGGGTCACGTACGAAAATTGTTTGTTTTTATTCCAAACCGGAAATTTTTTTTCTCCATTTAAATGAAATATTAGTTGTCTTTAGAACCAACCGTATGGGTGTTTTAAATGTCAACTCTGTCCCTCTAGATTGTGCTATGTACTATGACAATTCATTTAATTAATTTTGTCTCTCACTAAAAGTAGAAAACAAAACTGTAACTATTCAAAAAGGAGAGGAACGAAACAACCAGAGATAAAAGATAATTACTCGCACTGATCGTACCTAGCTAGTGCAGTCGGCTGAGGGTCGCGTATAGTCTGTATTTAAAATCGTAAATTACCATATCTGATTTACATATAAAACCAAAGTTAAGCCGTTCAGTCACGAATGACAAAGCGAACTTTGTGGTTGGTATCAGAGGCGCAAATTCGAATCTATTTGATTAGCATTTTCAATTAAGTTTTTTTTTAAATGGAATAAAGCGAAGCAGATAGCGATACTCTCTCTCTCTCAAATAAAAAAAAAAAAAAACTAATATATAAGTTTTAACAAAAAATAATTATTTTTTGAGAATCTAAATCTATACGAGGGCCTGGCCAAATGTGTTCCGAGTGCGGACAGACAGCACGAGATTGCCGATTTGCTCTACATCGACAAGCCAGCTGTCATCCGAATATATATTTATATTTTTTTTTAAAAAAAAATTTTGGATATCAATTTGACTTGTCAACCGCATAAGACAAGTTCTTCTTTTTCTTGCGTGAGAAAAGCAAAGGACATCATTGTTTGTCCCTCGAAGATCCTCAATAGTCAACATGGAAACTAGGTTTTGTTATTTAATAATAATTTATCATAAAGTTTTATTTTTTTATATATATATATATACATATATTTTTATTAGGGATCGATGCACATTTTACATATACTCACAAAAATTTCACAAAGTTTTAGTTTGTAAAATTGATAAGACCAATGAATTGATTCTATCAATTCAAAGATTAAATAAGAAGGTGTATGGTTCAGGGGACAAAAATTTTGTGGGCACCGTCGCCAAATTGACGGTGCGGATGGGGACCATGTGGCCCATCCAACGGTCGCCCATAAAAGAAAAGAAGAAAAAAAAGTAACGTTGTGTTTATAAAGAGAGGGGCTGTGTGTGAGAGAGCGGTAGAGGAAGTGGAAGCGCGACCGCCAAATGTGCCATATGGTGTCCATCGCGCACTATCCCCAAACTATTAGTTTGGGGATGGTGCCCACAAAATTCTTGTCCTACTGTTCTACTTTAGGAAATATAGGTAGCAATGCTCTAGTTTGTCTAATATATATATATATATATATATATATATATATATATATATATATATATATATATAGAGAATTAGAGAATTTAGAATACTCTCGTCAATCTTTTAGTCTTTTGAGTTTAGCACTTTGGATCTATTTCTTGATTGCTACTAACATTTTGATCAAATACTATTACCTACCATTACCTACCATCATCATCTCAACCCTATATATAGAGTCCTATGGTGCTTGTAAAAGCCAAAGCTTGTGAATTTTTAGTTAGATCTACACCTTTGATTATTTCCACCCGTTAGATTATACGATTCAACCAACCATCCACTTAACCCAAGAGGGCCCACATCATCCTAACCGTACATCTTTTAATCCAAGGGCTAAAAACTTACCAAAGACCAATAACTTTGTACTTTTAAAAGCATAGGAGCTCAATTATATATATATATATATATATATATATATATATATATATATATATATATATATATATATATATATATATATCATTACTATCCTTTAATAGGATAGGAGCACTTGTCTATCGGTTTTTAGCCTTTGGATGAATTCTTTTCATCATTTCTAACCATTGGATTAAATACTATAACCCGGTGGGGACCACTCAACCCTAGGGGGATTCAACTCTAACCGACTAATATCATCCTAACCCTACAATTTCTTATCTAAGGGTTAAAAACTTGATGAGTCTTTCATATCACTATTAATATGATAGTAGCCCTAACACACACACACACACACACACACACACACACACACACACACACATATATATATATATATATATATATATATATATATATATATATATATATATATATATATATATATATATATATATATATATATATATATATATGATATATGATATATTTCTATATAGAGAGAGAGAGAGAGAGAGTATATATATATATATATATGCTTGTCAATCTATATATATATATATATATATATATATATATATATATATATATATATATATATATATATATATATATATATATATATATATAGTTAGTAGAACTAATACTATCTGATAAAGCAGGCTCTATTATCACCGATTTATTTTCAATGATAGAGCCTCCAAATCGACGATCAGCACCGTTGAACATGATATACCACTTGAAGAGTTTAGAAATCAAATTTCATATACATTTTCGATATTGTTCTGATCTTATCCATCAAGTGGATACAAAAATGAACGGTTGAAAGTGAATATTTTTTAAAAAATGATAATAGGAGTCTTGTAATCAAGATCAATAGTATAGATCTTGTTTTAAATAGTTTAAAAAATTTTCTAACAAAAATTCAATTGATTTTAATATTTTTACGTTGTTAAACGAGAAAACGCCTCATATCAATCATTAAAATTACAAAATTTGAAACTCTCTGATCATTAGGCAAATGATGTCGAAAAGATTTGAAAATTGATTTCTAAACACTTCAAGTGATATAGATCATATTCAACGTTGCCGATCGTCGGTTTGGAGGTTATATCGCACACACACACACACACACACACACACACATATATATATATATATATATTCTATTTCAACTCTATATATATTTTTAATAAATATTTACAAAACTTATCTAAAATATAGATTATTTTGAATCGGTCAGCTAAGTTTTCAAGATTTTAATTTTACTATCTAATTTTTTAATTTATTTGATTTGAATCATCGATAGTACTTTAACTTTAAAATTTAATAATGGACTATTTTGAATTGACTTTAAAAATTTTAATTTTAGTATCTAATCTTTAATTTATTTGAGTTGAGTCGGTACTCAATAATACTTTGGCTTCAAAATTTAAGTAAATTACTTTAATTAATTTAGTAAATATAGTGTTGCAAAATTTGTATTAAGTATACTAACTAAATCTATAAAAATATACATCACATTTAAATTTTGAAGTCAAAATGCCATCGAATGACTTAAATCAAAAATTGAAATATTAGATAGTAAAATTAAAATTATGAAAATTAAGTAGCCAATTGAAAATGGTCCGTTATTCAGATAAATTCTACACTTTTTTTATTAAATTTTTGTATAAAGTTAGACATTAAGAGTTTAAATTTTGATCCTTAAAAGTTAGACATTAACAGTTTAAAATATTTTAACGTTTATAATTTAGACATTTGATCATACATCTCATTTACCAAATGTTTCCAGTATATCATAGTAATACATCAAATAATAACTTGTTCCTATAATCAAATAGCGCCTACTAAGTCATAATTATTTTCAATTTTTAGGATTACTGATGTATTGAGTAAGATTAATAATATCTTCTAAAGCGTTTAAAAGTTTTTTATAAAATAATTAATTTTTAACATGATAAAGCATGAATTAAATGCGGTGTTCGAATTCTTATATTAGACTCTCAGTTTACTTAATTTTATCTTATTCTTCTATTTTATTTAATTTCAAATTTTAAAGTTTCAAATTCCTAATTTCATGTTTAAAATTCCAAATTCTAAATTAAATGTTTTAAATTTTAAATTTTAAATTTTCTAATAGTATTTTCAAATTTTAAATTTTAATTTAAAATTTTTATCTCTCTAAATCCGAAAACCTTAAACCCTGAATCCTATAAAAATATTAATTAACTGTATATATAAAATAAGAGGTTTTTTTTGCATTTAGTCCCCCGACACATTTTTATTTAAAAAATAGTTCTATAAAAATTTAATTTGCAGAAATGGTCATGTGCCTGCCACGCAGACATCACGTCAGCGCCACGCGGCGAGATTGGGGGAGGTAGTTAAGTTAAACACGGTGAACCATTCATCGTGTTTAGACACGATGAATGATTTACCGTGTTTAAGATTTATTTTTGCAATATAAATATTGAAAAGAGGAATAGAAAGTAGGAATGTCAATAGGTACGGATATTCCAAATATTATCCAAACCCAAACCCAAATAAATTATATATGTACATAATTTATTTTTATTTATTTATATAATATAGAAAATATTTAATAATTTTTATTCTTTGGATCATCATCCAACGGTATACATTTTTAAAACCCGTTGGATTCAGATCTGAGTTTCGGTTTTTTGGTTAGATATGGATATGAATATGAATTTTTAAAATTCGTCGGGTTCGGATCCGGATTTGCGTTTAAATTTGATTTTCAGGTTCGAATTTTTGAAAAAGGGAAGAAAATGGATACAAATATAAAACACGGTGAACTATTCACCGTGTTTGAACACAGTGAAGCATTCACCGTATTCAACTTAATACATTGGCCACGGCCTGCGCTTAGGCGACGTTTTCATCGGGTGTCGGTGTTATTTTTGCAAATTAAATTTTAACAAGAGTACTACTTTTAAAATAAAAATTTATTAAGGATCTAAATGTAAAAAAGCCCATAAAATAATTAATTAATTTTATTAATAATATATATAATAAATCACATAATGAAATATAATTCAATAGATACAATTTAAATCATGTAAAATGTCAATGTATAAAAAAAATTACAGAATTAAAATTTCTAGAATAAAATTTTAGAAATATAGTGTGTTTCTGTATATACAATTAATTAATTTTATTAAATAATTTCTTCCGCTATGTTATTTCTTTTTGTTTATTGATTTACTTAAATTATTTTCATAGATTTTTCTTAATTGTTTTTCACATAAATCTTTATAAAATAATTTAATTACTAATAAGCTGTGATACAAATTTATGTACTCTGCACATATTCCAATTATAATCAGTTATATATATATATATATATATAGAGTCCACTATCCTATTAATAGGATAGGAGATCTTCTCTATCAATTTTTTAGCCATCGGATCAACTCTTTTCATCATTTCTAACCATTGGATTAAATACTATAACTCGGTGGGGACCACTCAACACTAGGAGACCATTCAACTCTAACCGACTAATATTATCCTAACCCTACAATTTCTCATCCAAGGATTAAAAACTTGATAGGACAAGTGCTCCTATCAAATTTAATTATCACGCTGGTGATTTCATTTGAATATTAATTATTACATATTTTTAATGTTTAAATATTAAAATTTAATTAAATAAACATGATCTTGGGATTTCACGCATTGGTTTACATTTTAACAAGTTTTGAGAAAAGAAAATCAATTTACAGAATATCTAATAGTTCTCAAAAAGTGAATAACACACAAATATTATAATTGTATTAAAAAAAAAAGGCCTTTTTGCATAAAAAATCTACTTATTTTAGTTTTTACAAAACCGGGCCACCTTTCTCGTATTTACAGATTCGGTCCACTTTTTCAGCAAACTGACAAAAATACCCTTATACTTTTTTCTCTTTCCACTTTTTTTTTCTTTCGTTCTTTTTTTTTTTTTTTTTTTTTTTTTCGAGAGCGGCGGAGGTGAAACACCACCCTCCCCGCAGTGATGTCGCCCTCGTCGCACGGCGACGTCGCCGGCGACGAGCCGCCTCCGTCTCGGCTCTCTCCCGACCGTGCTGCTCTCTGCCGCTTGCTCGCTCAACGACAAGCTCCACCGCGGCCTCCTTATTCCTCCTCCTTCTCCGTCTGGCGTACCAACGCGAGACGAAGACAGAGGATGCGGACTCGGCCGGAGACGGTCGGAGTCGCGGGGGAGCGTGGAGAGGTGGGCGGCGCCACTGAGCCGCGCAACGAGCTCGCGGTTCTCAGCGCGCGAGGCGGCTCCAGAGCTCCTCGAGGTGGAAGGAGGAAGAAAAAAAAAGAAGAATAAACTGAGGGGAAGAAGGAGAAAGAAAAAAAAAAGAGAATAAACATATGAAAAAGAAGACGAAGAAGAAGAGAATAAAAAATGGTGTTCCCCACCGACCTCCCTGCCTCTCCGCCTCCGCCCCCGCCTCCGTCCTCTCCGACGCCGTCGACGACGTCCTCAGCATCGGCGTCATCGTCGGCAAGCTCCTGCGTTCCCGCCGCCTCGGGTTTAGGAGATTTTTATTGTTATGGTGTAATTGTGTAATGGTGTAAAAAAGAAGAAGATAGAGAATAAGGATGAGAAGGAGAAATTGTGCAATTTTGAATGAAATGGTGCAAAATTTGGCGAAATAGTGCAAGTTTGGGCAAATTTCACCCAAAATTGCATCATTTCGTCCAAATTTGCACAATTTCATTCAAAATTACATAATTTCTCCTTCTCACCCTTTTCCTCTTTCTTTCTTTTGTTTACTCCATTACACCATTACACCATAACAGATAATTTTTTTTAAAAATCGAGGCGACTAGGACGCGGGAGCTCGACGAATCGTTTTTGCAGATTAAATGGTGGCAGGGATGAAGCAAAATATTGAAAGCAACGGCTCGTCGTCTCCAGCGAGGGAGCAGGCGGTGGAGCTTGGTTGCGGGGATGCCCGGGGGACCCGTGAAGCCGTGCGAGGCGGGTAGGACGAAGGCCGAAGGGCCCGAGGCCAGGCGCAGCTTCGACGCTGGAGACGACGACGCCAGATATGACAAGCAAAGGACGCGGTAAAAGGAGGGATCAGGGGAGGCGGGGGAGGCGGACTCGTCGCCGGAGTGGACGAGGGCGACATCGCCGGGGTAGGAGGGGGTGGCATTTCCGCCCCCGCCACTCTCTGAGAAGTGAAAGAAAAAAAGAATGACAGAAAAAAAGAGGAAAGCGAAAAAGACAAAAGGGTATTTTGGTCAGTTTGCTGAAAAAGTGGACCGAATCTGTAAAAACGAAAAATGTGGCCCGATTTTGTTAAAACCCAAAATAAGTGAATTTTTTATGCAAAAAGGCCAAAAAAAAAAGAAAAAGAAAAATATATAACAATACTAGTACCTAAAATAAGTATAATAAAAATATATAAATTTGCCGAAACTATCGCCCACTATCTTTTGATTTGACTATCTAATTTTTATAATTTTTTTTTTTAGTATCTAATTTTTTAATTTATTTAATTTGAGCCAATTGTTGAGTCTTTAACTTAAAATTTTGAATACAATATTGTTTATCTCTATGGGGTTTAGTTAATATATTTTATGCCATTTGCGCAATTACAAATTTATTAAAATAATTTGTGTAAATTTTGTATTCAAAGAGCCATGAAATTATTTAAATGAAACAAATTCACATATTGGACACTAAAATCAAAATTTTAAAAGTTTGGACAGTTGAAGCAAAATGATCTATTATTCATATAAATTATATATATTTTTATCATTTGTCTTTAAAATTTTCGACCTTATAATCAACTTTCCAACATTTTTGCCTATTAATCAGGTATTTCACTAACAAAAAATCTTAATATTTAATAAGGGCTAAAATATATAAAATTCTCCAGTAAATACCTTTTTTTTATTTTTTCCTCTTAAAGTTCAAAAATTCATATTTTCGCTCATTAAAATTTCATGAATATTTTCAGTAAAATACAACATCCATACTTGTTTTACATGGTAAAAATAATTTTAATATATTTTTTAATTTTTCAATATAATTTTGCTATATTAAAAGAAATCAGTAAGAAACTTAATATATTCATCAATTCATCAATTTAAAAATTCCAAGGAGAGATACTAAATTCATCAATTTAAAATTTCACGAGAGGATAAACCATAAAAAACTTAATATATATATATATATATTTATATATATATATAACAAGTATTTTTATTATAGTTTTATTCATTTTTACCAAATTTAAATTTAAATTTTTAAAAAAATATTGAAAGAATTATTATTATTATTATTATTAGACAAAGTATGCATGAAGGGGATACGGCGATACGCATACTACAGAATCTCTTTGACTACGACGCTAATAATCATTACTACACTTTTTGTACCGATGTGATGGGACTTGGAGGGGCAATTTTGTCCTTTCGAAAGTTTTTTTAAAAAAGAGGAAAAAAGAAAGGAAGTGGCGGGTCCCACTCCCCGCGAACGGAAGAGCGCCTCCTCCGTTACAGTCGGATTTGTGGCGGGGAGTGATCGCCGCGCGCCACGCGGCGCAACGAAACGCGTCTTTCTCCCCGTCCTGTTTCTCGCGCCGCTACCGTACGGACGCCCCCATAAAACCTCGAAAAGGCCAAAAAAAAAAAAAAAAAAAACCCTCTCACGGGCGCAGATCCGACCGTCCGAAGGTCGAGACGATAGGACACGTGGACTGTCTCGATCGGGAGGCATTAGCTGGACAGCAGGATGGCCACGTGGGCTACGGGTGTTTCCAACGGGGTCGGCCACGTCAGAGGTTACGACGTCAGAGTCCTGATCGGCCTCCGGAGAGGAGAATGGACGGACGAGATCTCGAGGCGAGGATAAAACGACGGACAAAGATTGCAAGGGCTGATATTCTCACGCCCCCCTATTAATCCTCACATCACGCGTAGTCCTGCGTAGAGTATACCACTTTAGTATTCGTATAATCTGAAAATTGCGGAGTAACGATATCCCACTCCCGGTGGGGCCCGCTGTACATCTATGTCGGGGGACCACGTGTCGTGTTCTCATTAGATAGCGATGTCCTTGGAAACACGATCGAGAATTAGGGAACCAAAAAGATTTGCAGCCGCGAGATTCCCGTTATACCCCTAACACAACACTCCACTAATCACACGACCATTCAATCACTAAGACCAATTTAACCAAAAGTTTACGGATTAATTGTGCCGTGATTAATGATAGGGAAAAAAAAATAATTAGGAATAACCATTCCTTAAATCATGTATCATTTAAAAGAATTATTATTGTTATTTATAAATAGAGACAGAGAGGAAGAACAAAAAGAGAGACGATAATTTAAAAAGCCCCAAAATCTATACTGAGTCCCAGAAAGATCTAGAAGCTTCAAATCGCCCGGGAAATGTTTACGAGCACGATCCATCTTCGCCGGTGTCTACACGCGCTGTACAGCGGCTCTCGGCTAGCCGGCGCCGTTTCGGAGGCGGCGGCTCATCGCGAGCCGCCTCCGGCTCACCTTCGGGGAACGGCGGCGGCGGCGGCGGCGCGGCGGAGGGGGACGATTTTTGGGTGTCGCAGCTACCGCAGGCGGCGGCGGCGGCGTCGAGGACGCCGACTGGGCTCGGCGGCGGCGTCGGCTCCGGCTCCGGCTCGGGGATCGGCTTAAGGCGCCGACGAGCGGAGGGACACGTGTCGATCAGGTACTCCTCCATTAGCTGGCGACAACCGCGCACCACGTCCTGCGAAGCATTTAGTTTTTTTTTAAAAAAAAAGTAAATAGCAAAAATATTATTATTATTTATATATATTTGTTCTTGGAAATGAGTAGATATGGTTGCGTCGGTTCACCACATCCAAAGTTTCCACCGCACCACGTTCTCATATTTTGGATAAAATGCAAAAGAACCCCTGCAATTATAAGCAATTGCACCCCTCCCATGCAAGAGATTTGTAGCCAACCAATGTGTTAAATTACAAGAGAATTTAAGTACCTATCAAACCGAGAGTGTTAGGACTAAAATGCATTTTATCTGCATATTTGTGATGGAAATTGAGAGCAGCTTTAAATCATGATTAAAAACAATATATACTTATTTTTTTTTTCTCTGAAAATATCAATTATCTTCTGTTTTGTAAAAATACTTTCCTGAACAATTTATCGCATACTAAAATATTATACAAATTTTATTTTAGAAAATTAATATACTCTGAGAAAAAATTTTTACTATTACAAAAATTCAAATTAAGTAGCTTAATTTTTCTACAGCATAATCTAAGGTCCCGTTTGGTTAGGAAGATAAGATAATCTACTACATGTTTATTAGCTTTTATAGCTGATGAAAAATTCAATCGCATTAATCATTAATCACTACTGATAGGTGATCAAATGATTAGTTTTAGGAAGATATTTAACTAAAGTTAACCCAATGATGAAGCAATTAAAAGTCAAAAAAAGTTTCAATAAAAACTTAAAACGAGAGGTTTATTTAAAAATAAACTTTTAGTTGCCAGGTCACCACCATAGATTCATTCAACCTTTCTTTTTTTTATTAATAATAAAGTTTTGCCTCTTCTCACTTTTGCAAAATAAAATAAAAATATAAACTCTCAGCATTAATTAAAATTTCGGGACATTCTTGTTGACCCCAAAAAGTGGAGCTTCAAATTTTTTTTTTTTAAGGTAAAAACCTTGAATTAAATTAAAGACAAGCTGAAATAATGAGTCTTTTAATTTATATTCGAAACAAATCACGCAGAGATGCAGTGCTCGGCTCATTGAAAACAACTTGTATACTTTATACATGTCAGGGTCCTTAAAAAAAAAAAAAGGAAAAGAAAGAAGAAGAGAGAAATATATAAACCTGATTCCAGTTTTAATTAAAAGAGAAACAGTAATAATAAGACAAGTGGGTTGAGACAAAATTTTAGAGGGCCAAAGTGTGGAAGAGGTAATAGTGTGAGGACCGACGTGTAATTTAGCCAGAAAGATGAGGACTAAAAAGAAAAAAAAAATTAATTAATTTACCTTGCTGAGCCCCCACTTGGCGAAAGAGGTGGCCAATTCGTCGCAGTCGCACCCGGGCGAGGAGTCGGCGACCTCGCGAGCCGCGCACAGCACCGCCGACGCGGCGATCTCCGACGCCCGATACCCCAAGAAATCGACCACTAGATAAAAATTAGATTTAGATTAAATTAAATTAATTGCTGGATGGATGGAAAGAAGCGAAGCGATTAATGGAGGAATTGGGGGGAGGGACGCACCGCGGTGGGCGTTGAGGACGAGGGAGGAGGCGCGGGGGAGGAGGAGGGGGCGGGGTGCGAAGTGGGGGAGGAAGTCGAAGGGGGGGGGGGAGCGCATGCGCCAGGAGAGGGCGGACATGAGGAGCAGCTCCATGCGGCGCACCGTGCGGGGCTCGAACACGCGCCGCGGCCCCTCCGCCATCTGCAGCTCCACCACACCCGGCACCTGCGTCTCCTCCATCTTCGCCGCCACCCACACGCTCGCCACCGACACCAGCTCCGTCGCCCACCCCTCCCCTCCCACCTTTTTTTTTTTTTTTTTTTTTTTTACAAAACACCATAAATAAATAATAAATTAAAATTTCAAAATAGAGGAGGAACACGTACGTCGTACCAACACCAAAAACAAAAAAAAAAACCCAAAAAAATAAAAAAAAAAATTTGAAAAAGTAGGTTGCTAGGTTGGAGGGTTACCGGGAGGGCGCGGGAGGAGAGGAAGCGGTCGAGGTAGCTGACGGCGAGGCACGGCGTGACGGGGCGGAAACGGAAGAGCTCGCTGACCTTGAGGATCCAGTTGACGGCGTCGTGACGGGAGGTGGCGTCGAGGGAGCGGTCGCGGAGGCGGGAGAGGTAGTCGGGGCGGGGGGAGTGGTGGGGCTCGGCGGTGAGCATGACCGACACGTGGCGGTCGTCGGGGCCGGGCGAAGGGGCCCGCCACTCGTCGCCGTCGAACGGCGAGGGCGAGGGGGGAGTGGAGACGATGGGATGGGGATGGGGATGGGGATCGGGATCCTGCGGCTCCCAGGAGGCCACGTCGTCGGCGTCCTCGGCGCAGAGGAGGAGGAGGAGGTTAGAGGAGGCGGAGGAGGGGTCCGAGGGGGAGAGCGCCATGGGGAAACGGGGACGGGGACGCGGCCGCGGGGGGAAACGTAACGGGGCTTAGGGAAGCGGCGGGTTCATGAGCGTTTCCCGCGGCGAGGAAACGGGAGACGGGGTCGGGCATGGAAAGAGAAAGAGAAAAGAGAGACCCCCCCCCCTCTCTCTCTCTCTCTCTCTCTCTTCTTTCTCTCTCTACTCTACTCTACTCTACTCTCTCTCTCTTCTGAGTGGAGTGGTGTCAAGTGTGTGCGTGGTCGTTTTGACGGCGTCGGGGGAAAGGGCGTGAAAAAAGAGACGGAGATGTTCTTGCGTGGACCGCAGAGCGGAAGCGGTTTCGCTTGGGTATTTATAGCATCTTGTTTCTTTTCTAAGCTTTATTATAGGACAAAAAAAAATTTATGTGCATAGTTCCCAAATTAGTTTGGGGCTACGCAGATCGGTGCACGTGGTCAATCCAACGGCGGATCGGCCACGGATGGAAAAATATAAAAAATTTTGTATTTCGGTAGAGGGAAAGAGAAAAAGCAATTAAGATTTTTAGCCGTGTGATCGGTCACGTGATCGTATAGTCTATAAATTAATTAATTTAAAAATTATATACATAAAATTTTGGGTAAACTTTAAAAAAATTTTCTGTGGTTTTATATTTTTTTATTTTAGTACCGTGTGGTTTAAAGTGTATCAAGTTAGTACCTATAGTTTCTCACTTTATCACTTTAGTCTTTGGTTTTTAAAGTGTATCGAGTTAGTCTTGGTATGGTTTTGAAATTTATCATTTTACTACTCTGTGGTTTCACACTTTATCACTTTAGTATTCTGTAGTTTAAAAAATCTTAGGGTACTAATTTGATACAAAATTAAAATCACATGATACTAAAGTGATAAAGTGCAAAACCACATAGTACTATTTTGATACTCTTTAAACCACAGGGTACTAACTTGATACATTTTAAATCACATGATATTAAAGTAAAAAAAATTAAAACCACAATAGGATTTTTTTAAAGTTTTTCCTAAAATTTTTTGTTCTTCATTATATATAGGAAAAATTTTAAATATCACCCTTCTAGTTTTCACCCCTTTTTAATTTAGTTCTCTATGATTTAAAATATATTATTTTTGTATCTTATATAAATTTATTTTTCTCCTTTTGATATCCATTCTATTAATTTTTTTTTATTAAATCGGTGATAAAATTAAAACTATATAATATTAAAATAAAATTTTAATAAACCACAGAAGTATTACAATAAATATTCAACAAAACATAGCTCGGAGATCAGAAGCTTTTTGTATGTGATTTAGCGGAGAGTTAATAAAAGTATTGACGAAAAGAAAAAAATAAAAACAATAGTACTAAAGCGATAGTTTCTCGGTTTTGTGAAGTGGGCAGTCTAATATTATAATTGAACTTTGACTAGAAAAATAAACGGAGCAATCAATGAATTTCAGCGAAATAAATAAATTTTAAAATATAACGTATTAAAGTAAGAAAGTGAAAAACTAGGGTGATAACATTTGAGTTTACTACCGACCGTCTCTAGCGCAAGTTGCAAAGAGTTTAGTGGATGATACCCGAGACCCGAGTTCGAATTCTAGTTGATTCATATTTCCAGTTAAATTTATTTTTAAATAAAATAAACGAAACAGGTAGCTTGCTACCAATCTCTCTCTCTCTCTCTCTCTCTCTCTCTCTCTCTCTCAAAAAGAAAAAAAAAAAAGACATTTGCAATGAGTTTACTATTATATAAGATGGAATATGTTATGCTCTTGAGGGGCCATTTTTCATGTATATCCCTCTAAAATATGAGAGAATACCATTTCTATTGGCTTTGTTTCGAGCTCATTCCTCCGTTACCTTAGTCTCAATAATTTCATACAGGATGAGAAGAAAATTATGTATAAAAAAATATGAGGATAATGAATACTAATATATACTAATAAGTGATTTTAAGTATTTTGTGTCAGTGATTTAGTCCCGATAAATATTTATCTCAACTAATTTAAGTCTCCTTTGTAGTTTAGAGCTTGTTTGATTTGGCGAATCTCAAAAGCAAATTACTTATTACAAAAAAATTGTAGGCCTTGGTATTTGCTCTCACACTGAAATCATAAGATCATTCGAACAGCCACTCATAATTATATGGAAATTAGTTTTTCAATTTCGAGTTTGTGAAACTTACAAATTCATTTTTTGTTAAATTTCCTTCAAAAAGTCTCTTACACGTGTTTGATTCATCCATTTTTCACCTAGCTAGAGGCTTCGTTTGGTATTGTGGGAAGATTACGTTACGTACGGTGAAAAAGTACGTTGTAAAAATACCCTGTTTGTTTTAATATTGTGTTCCGCATATCGTGATGAGTCGGTTACGCTATATTTTTTGCGGTCGCACCGGAGAACGCAGAAGCATATCACTATATGCTTTTTTCACAACTCCATTTTATCTAATAGCGTTATATAGGCCTCTATACCAAACTAAGCCAGAATCGAAATCAGAATGGATGAATCTATTTATCCATGCTTGATATGCAAAATTTTTATTCTGATTTTAATTTCCGGGTGAATAAGAATCCCTCCAATTATCCGTTTTTCCAATGTGGCTTAAAAGGTCGTATTAAAAATTGAATTCGGCGGTATGGATTTGTTCATATTAAACTTAACTTTTTAAGTTTATTTTTTAATTAAAATATAAGTTTACGTTTAAAAATTATATTCATAAATTTAAATTTAAATTTGAAATTAAATTAAAAATTAAAATTCAATCAAGCATTTCGAATCTAATTTATTTATTTAAATTTAAATTTAATTTAAAATCTAAAGTTTTATTCAAATTTTATTTAAAATTTAAATTAAATTTATGAATTCAAATTAAAATTTTGAATTATAATTTTAAGTTTGAATTTGAATTAATCGAAATTTAGTTTTACATTTTGAATTATCCGTTCAATTTCAAATTTTAATTTTTTTTAAAAAATATATTTAAAATTTTGGCATTATTTTAAAATCTTAACTTAAATTTTTTTAATATTTAATTTTCAGTATTAATTTAAATGACTTGATACAAAATTAAAACCACATGGTACTAAAGTGATAAAGTGCAAAACCACAGGGTACTAATTTTATACACTTTAAACCATAGAGTACTAAAGTGATAAAGTGATAAAGTGCAAAACCCACATGGTACTAAAGTGATAAAGTGCAAAACCACAGGGTACTAATTTTATACACTTTAAACCATAGAGTACTAAAGTGATAAAGTGATAAACCACAGAGTACTAACTTGATAAATTTTAGACCACAGGATACTAAAGTAAAAAAAGGGGTTTTTTGAAGTTTTCCCTAAATAAAATAGCGTTTGTATATAATATAATCAACAAGCCACATAATACTAAATAAATATCACCTTGATTTATAAAATTTTACAAATTACTGCATTGTGCGTTGTAAATATATCATTTTACTATTCTAATTAATGACATACTTTTAAGATAAGATAAAAATAAAATAGCAGGATACTAAAGTGTTATTTTTTTTAATCACATAATAACAAAGTGAGATGGGTTAAACCACTAATGGGTTAATGAAGCTTTTCTAGTGAATTATATAAGTTTAGATCCTTAATTTTAAAATTATGTGAAATAAGCCTGAAACTTTGGAATGGTGATTCAATTTGGATGCAAAAAAGCTTTTATAGTGATTTGACATATCATGATTTTATGTCTAAATATTTTATCTAAATTTTATCAGCCATAATGACTACAAAATTAAATAAATCTAGCCGAGCTCTTTCCCAAGAGCAACTCTGTTTTATTTATTAAGCAAAATGAATTAAGCTTACAGTATGAAAACAGTTAGGACCTATGAAAAGGGCAACAACAAAAAAAAAAAAAAAAAAAAAAAAAGAAGCAAAACAGTAGGGAAATAGGGAGATGGGGAGAGGAGGGGGAAGAAACAAGGGTATAAAGCCGAAAGAGAAGATGAGGTCAGAGCAGATCGAGCCAGGATTTTGACAGAAGGTTGGTGTGTTCAAGGGCTCTTGTATCGTTCGGGCTCACTGGTTGAAAGATAATGTTGTTTCTTTCCGTCCATACTACTCACCGTATTGCTGCCAAAAAGATGAAAACTTCATATCTTTTCGCTGTATCTTTAATTGCATTAATATTGATCCAGAGTTTCCGAATGTCGCTCGCATCGTTTCCTTCCCAAGAACTACAAAAGTTAGACTATTTATTGGACCATGTTTTTTCACACATGATTTTAATTTCACTCCTGTGTGAATGTAGATGCTCTTGTGCTTTTATTATTTTTCTATAAGAATTCAACTATTTTCTCAAGTCTTTTTAATTTTAAGTATATTTGACATGGGATAGTAAAATTAAAATTGATGCAATTTTTTATATATGCAAAAAATAGATGTGACACAGGCTTAAGCAAATGATAAATATTTAACTAAGTACTACTCTATGATTTATTCTATTTAATTGTATTTTATTTGCACCTACATATATAGCTGCATACCGTGTAGAGACCTGAAAATTCAGCTGAGACTTGTTCGGCAGCTCTGGAGAGTGTCGGGACAAGTCTAGGTTGCGTGGGCGCGAATGGACGCCTAACGGGCCCCTGGGGATCACGAGAGCAACATGTACTTGAGAGATCTGCGAGTGCAGTTTACGTGAGTTATGCGAGTACAGATTGGTTGCTATCACGTGCAGTTGATGGCTATCTGGTACAAATGGGATTTGTGCGGGTGTGACTATCGACATGGCTCAGGTTGACTTTTGGTCACATCACCTTTTGCCCGCTCCCCTATATACTGAGAGAGAGAGAGAGGGGCTTAACTGCTTCTTTATTGTTTGTGTTCTTCTCCTTCTTCTTCGTTTCAGCCGAGAGGGAGAGAGAGAGAGAGAGAAGAAGCTCGAGAGGAGCCGAGCTTCGACGACGACGCACCGCGGCGGAGCGAGAGGCTTTCGACGACGAGGCGGCTGCGAGGAGCCGGCGTGCGTGCGGGACCGTCGACCTCGACTCGGCGGCGGGCCTAGCGAGTTTTCGAGAGGTGAGTAGACCCTCGACAACCCTCGGTTGGTTCGGATTCCCTTGATTTTCGCACTTCTTGCCCTGCTGCTGACTGCGAGCGTCGACGTTTAGTGTTTTGACTCGTGCTCTGTGTAGGAGACTCGGAATCCGGCGAAATCTGCGGCGTTAGATCCGTGACTTCCGGACGATTCCGGCGACACCTTACTTGCCGGATTTGGATCAGGTTTGCCACTGTCGGAACCCTTGATTACTGAGCCATTGTTTTTCGGAAAGTTACGAAGTCTTTGAATTCTTTGTTTTCCAGCGTCGACCGTCGGTACTTTGGCTGATTCTCCGCGCAGGGTGGTCGGATCGCGTCAAGACTTGCGCCGTTGGATTCCTGACTGCGAGGCGAAGATTTTGATACCTTACTCGCTGATTTCGGACCAGGTTAGCTTGACGAACTTTAAGCTTTTCTCAGCCGCTGCGTTTCGGGCGAGTCGGAAAAATTGAGTGTTTTGGGTTGCTTCTTCGCGGCGGAGGACTTCGGCACTTGACGGATCGGCGGAGGTGATCGAGGAGGACCTTGGACACTCCTCGGCCCGGGGTTTGCGACTAAGGTGGGTTTACATCGGATTATTTCTAAGTGCAATAGTCGACATGTATAGTAGTATGTTCATGATAGCCTTAGCTCGAATTCTTGGAATTGTCTATTGAATATCTGAATTTGGAGCATGCTTAGCGATTAATATTTTATACTTGTTGGACTTGGATTTGACTTAGGAGAAAACCCCGAATTGATCGTCATTATATACATTGCGGATTTAGCTCTAGGAGCGTATTTTCGCGGTATCGTCGCGGGTTTCGGGCGATGGATACTTGGGGTAGTGTATACCGTTACGGGGTGTCGGGCGCCGTCGGACCAGACGGTGGGCCCAATGTCTGTCCTGGTTACTTGGGTTTGGCCAGTGAGGGCCTGATTGAGCTCGACAGAGCTACGCTGCATACTCGGTTGGGTAGCTCCCCCGAGTGCCGCTCCGGAGTTTGAGCTTGTGCTTTCGCGTTGGTGTCGGGTAGTGCGGGTGGGACTTGCTCTCCACGAGGCTTGGAGTGGGGGTAGGCTGTATAGTCTGGCAAGAGGCACGGGACGGGTGTGTTCACGATCCCGGGGACGGGTGGGTTCACGATCCCCTGCAGTTAGATGCAGTTGTTTGGAGTACTGTAGGGGTAGTTTTGAGCTTGATAGTTTAGTGACTTGTAGGCGTAGAGAGTTCCGACTTTCTTTTCTTCTATCTTGCTTACCACTTGACTTAGTGGGTGGACCGATGTTGCTTAGGCGGCACCCACCGAGGACTACTTGTTTCATAGTAGTTCTCACGCCTCTTTCTTCCACCCTTGTTGCGGGGCCTTCGCCTTGGTGCTTGCTCCTCCCGAGTTGGACCGCGGGAAGGCGTGGCGAGCTAGAGCCTACCGCCGAGTTACGTGCTAGAGGACTTCACTTTGCGAGTAGTGATAGTTTTGTTTTGGTTTTCCACTTTTGTACATACGATTGAACTCATTTGGAGCGAGTAGCGTTATATCTGTTTACTTGTATGTATATAAAGTGGTTTTTCCTACTGTTTGTTCTTAGTTTACTTGACTCTATGCTACGCTTGTAGCATTGTATGTTCTTCTGATTCGGCTACGCTTCGTATACGGAGAAATTCTCTTGTATACGGCGGATTTGTCGGCGTGCCGAGGTATTCGGCCGGGCGTGACGGATTAAGTTGGTATCGAGCTTAGTATTAGGTTGTTGGGACCTAGGAAACCTAATTTGGTAAACCTTAGGGGTTTGACGCGACGGCGTGATTTAATGCGAAAGTCATTGATTGTTTGTTTTAACTCGTCACGTAGTGGAGTGAGTGGTGAAGGAGTGCTTTGTTTTGGTCCGGAGAAATTATGTTGGTGGACGACATAATTTTGAGGAAACGAGGGACCGCCAGACTTTCGATGATTGGGTCGAGTGTTTATGTATCTGACCTTGTTTCTATGTGTGCAGCTATGCAGCGCCGTAGAGGACGACCGCCACTACGGGGTCGCGCCCCGCTACCACCACCACCTCGGTTACGGAGCGGATGGAGCGGGGCACCGAGCCGGCCGGGTGTGCCTGTGGTGGAGCCTAGTACTAGGCCGGAGACGAGTGCGCGGCGGACTTGAGCGCACGATTCGTGCTTTGACGAGAGGTGACTAGGCGACGGGCGGATTCTACGGCGGATGTGCGAGAGGCTAGCCGCGTCGTCGAGTACGACATCGGGAGCACCGGCCCGGCCTACTCGCCGCCACCCTCTCGCCACCTCTGCACCGGTTGCCGCACCCCCGCTAGCGAGAGATCCCGCCCGGCGCCTGTTGCGCACCGAGTCGATCCGAGGCGGCTACGGCGGGCGCGAGGACGGATGACCGAGTTGTTGTTTAACTTCCGCCGCCTCGACCCACCGACGTTTGACGGGCATTGCTCAGAGCCCTGGGTGGTAGAGAGTTGGATTAAGGCGCTGGAGAGGATATTCGAGGACTTGTATGTCCAGGAGGAGGACCAGGTTCACTTGGGGGTCCATTGCTTGATTGGGAACGCCAGGGATTGGTGGACGAGGATGAGGCGCGACCAGGGAGTCGTGACCTCTCAGACGACCTGGGATGTGTTCTGCGGGATGTTGTACCGCACGTATTTCCCCATCAGTGTAAAGCAGAGGATAGAGGAGGATTTGAAGAGGACGCAGCAGTGCGTGATTTGCGGGGGACCGCACTGGCCTAGACAGTGCGAGCAGCGAGAGGGCAGATGTTATGGTTGTGGCCAGCCGGGACACCTCAGGGCAGCTTGTCCGCGTGCAGCATCGTCAGCGCCATCATCGCCCGGCACCGCCGGCGCCACGGCGGATCATACGGGGCCTCGCCGGGCTATCGTCACGAGGACGAGCATCGATCGCGACGGAAGCGGCGGTCGCCGGCTCGGCGGCGGGGTGTTTGCGGCCAGTGGAGGACTCTTGGCGGCCGTGTGGTGGCAGGTATCACTTTACTTTCTGGTACTAGAGCTCGCACTTTATTTGATACTGGCTCATCGCATTCTTTTATCAGTCGAGCATTTGCTTTATTACATGGTCTAGAGTTAGGGTTGTTGCCTCAGACCCGGGAGATCCAGGTTCCCGACCGTGTAGTACGGGTGGTAGAGTGTTGTGGGTCGTGTCCTGTGCAGCTAGGCTCGTGGATTTTGCCCGCAGACTTGTTAGTATTAGGGCAGCTGCACGACTTCGACATAGTGCTTGGCATGGACTGGCTGACGCGATACTACGCGACGATTGACTGCGGAGAGAGGACGGTGACACTCCGTGAGCCTGGTCAGGAGGAGTTCACTTTCAGAGGCTGCAGGAGCACGTTGTTTGCCGCGTGGATTTCTTCGGCGAGCTCGACGGTGATGAGTAGAGGGTGCACCGCTTTTACGGCGACGGTTACGGAGGTACCTACGGCGGCACAGAGGCTCGAGGACATCCACTGTGGTTCGCGAGTTTCCGGATGTGTTTCCACGAGATGACGACTATGCCGCGGAGAGGAGATCGAGTTTGTGATTGATGTAGTTCTGGAGCGCACCAATCTCGAAGGTACCTTACGAGGATGGCACACTTGGTGAGAGAGTTAAAGGCGCGGCTTCGAGTTTGATGGATAAAGGGTTTGTGAGACCCGAGTGTATCGCCTTGGGGAGCGCGGTGTTATTTGTAAAGAAGAAGGATGGTTCGCTCGGGTTATGTGTGGATTACGGGGAGGTGAATAAAGTGACCATCAAGAACAAGTAGCCTTGGCCGCGCATTGATGATTTGTTTGATCAGCTGCAAGGAGCTTGTGTCTTCACGAAGATCGATCTCCGGTCGGGTTACCACCGGTGAGGGTGAGGGCGAGGATGTTTCAAGACGGCTTTTAGGACTCGGTACGGGCATTACGAGTCTACAGTGATGCCTCGTGGATTGACGAATGCCCCAGCCGCGTTAATGGATTTGATGATCCGGGTGTTTAAGCCGTACTTGGACCGATTTGTGGTAGTCTTCGACGATATTTTGGTATACTCCGTAGCGGACCGAGCATGAGGAGCACTTGAGGATAGTGCTACGGCTCTGCGAGAGAAGGAGTTGTATGCCAAGTTAAAGAAGTGCGAGTTACGGTTGCGGGAGGTTACCTTCTTGGGCCACGTGATTTTGCGGATGGAGTGGCGATGGGCACGAAGAAGATTGATGCTATTCGGGATTGGCCGAGCCGGCAGACGGTGACAGAGGTGCGGAGCGTCCTTGGATTAGCAGGATAGTACCGTCGGTTTGTGGAAAGCTTTGCGAGGCTTTCCACACCCCTCACTCGATTGACTCGTAAAGGAATTAAGTTCTTTTGGAGTGAGGATTGTCAGAGGAGCTTTGATGAGTTGAGACAGTTGCTGACATCAGCTCCTATCCTTGCCCTCCCAGTTGTGGGGGAAGGATATGTGATTTACAGTGACGCATCACACAGTGGATTAGGGTGTGTGTTGATGCAGCATGGTAGGGTAATTGCTTATGCTTCACGGCAGTTAAAGGATTATGAAAAGAATTATCCTACGCATGACTTGGAGCTTGCCGCGGTAGTCTTTGCTTTGAAGTTGTGGCGGCATTACTTGTACGGCGAGCGCTGTGAGATTTTTACTGATCACAAGAGTCTCAAGTATCTGTTCACCGAGAGAGAGTTGAACACGAGCGGCGCCGTGGTTGGAATTGCTTGAAGGACTACGACATTAGTATTCGGTATCATCCGGCAAAGGCGAATGTGGTGGCGGATGCTTTGACGAGAAAGCGATGCGGGGGCTCGTGCTTGATGATCACGCGCGAGCGGGTTACTTGAGGAGCTACGGCGGTTGAGTTTAGAGGTTGTGTCCCTGGGTCTCTTTGCAATACTAATGTCTATGGTTTTGCGGCCCGCTCTGTTGGATAGGATCAGAGAAAGCAGTGGAGACCCACACTTGTTGAGTAGAAAGCGATTGGAGAGGACGAGCGAGAGGTTTCACGGTGGACGATTCGGAGAATGCGAGTACGAGGGGACCGACGTGTGTGCCCGTGGATTCGAGAGATCCGAGCGAGACATTTTGAGAGAGGCTCATTGTTCTCCTTATACGATTCATCTGGTGGAACCAAAATGTATAAGGACTTGAAGTCACGATTTTGGTGGAATGGAATGAAAAGAGATATTGGCGATATGTGGCTCGGTGTTTGACTTGCCAACGGTGAAGGCGAGCATCGGTGCCTGTGCAGCAAGCTTGAGTCTGCCCGGTGCCGAGTGGAAATGGGAGCGGATCACGATGGACTTTGTCGTGGGGTTACCTACGGCTCGGGGGTGGTTATGATGCTATTTGGGTGATAGTGGACGGAGTTGACCAAGTACGCACTTCCTACCGATTCGGACCACTGGTCCGGGGAGAGACTCGCGCGGCTATACGGATGAGATTGTCGAGTGCATGGCGTACCGGTGTCGATTGTATCGAGACGGGGACCCGAGGTTTGTATCACACACTTACGGAGGAGCTTACGAGACGACCTTGGGTACACGGCTACACTTGACACGACATTTCACCCACGGACGGATGGTCGATCGGAGCGGACCATTCGGACTCTAGAGGACATGCGAGGGCATGCGCCAGGGACTTTGGAGGAGGGTGGCATCGACATTTGAGACTGGTTGAGTTTGCGTACAACAACAGCTATCAAGCGAGCATCCAGATGGCTCCGTTTGAGGCGTTGTATGGACGCAGATGTCGATCCCCCTTGTGTTGGAGCGACGTGGGTGAAAGGAGGACACTTGGGCCTGAGATCTTGCTAGAGGCTGAGCAAAAGGTGAAGGTAGTTCGACGCCACCTTTTGACAGCCCAGAGCCGCCAGAGGAGCTACGCCGATACTAGGAGGCGAGACTTGGAGTTTCAGGTTGGAGACCATGTATTTCTTAAAGTCTCGCCGTCCAAGGGGATTCGCAGATTTGGAGTACGTGGAAAGCTCAGTCCACGGTACATTGGCCCTTTTGAAGTATTGGAGCGAGTCGGGCCGGTTGCTTACAGGGTTGCTCTACCCCCCTCGACTAGTCGGCACTCACGATGTTTTCCACGTCTCGGCATTGAGGAAATATGTTTCGATCCCTCTCACGTGATTGACTTCACTCCGCTTGAGCTAGGCGAGGACTGCGATACGAGGAGCGACGTTGCGGATTCTTGCTCGCGAGGCGAAAGAATTGCGCAATCGGATCATACCGTATGTTAAGGTGCAGTGGAGTAATCACGAGGAGCGGGAGGCGACTTGGGAGCCCGAGACGGTGATGAGGGAGGCCTATCCCTACCTGTTCGACGAGCAGAGCTGAGGTACGTTCGAGTTTCGAGGACGAAACTTTTTGTAGTGGAGGAGGATGTAGAGACCTGAAAATTCAGCTGAGACTTGTTCGGCAGCTCTGGAGAGTATCGGGACAAGTCTAGGTTGCGTGGCGCGAATGGACGCCTAACGGGCCCTGGGGATCACGAGAGCGGCATGTACTTGAGAGATCTGCGAAAGTGCAGATTTCTGTGAGTTGTACCGGTACAGATTGGTTGCTATACCGGTACAGATTGATGGCTATACCGGTACAAATGGGATTTGTACCGGTACAGCCTGGCAGCATGGCTCAGGTTGACTTTTGGTCACATCACCTTTTGCCCACTCCCCTATATACAGAGAGAGAGAGAGAGGGGCTTCTTGCTGCTGCTGTTGCTGTGTTCTTCTCCTTCTTCTTCGTTTCGACGGAGGGAGAGAGAGAGAGAAGAAGCTCGAGAGGAGCAGAGCTTCGACGACGACGCACCGCGAGCGGAGCGAGGAGGCTTTCGACGACGAGGCGGCTGCGAGGAGCCGGCGTGCGTGCGGGACCGTCGACCTCGACTCGGCGGCGGGCCTAGCGAGTTTCAGAGGTGAGTAGACCCTCGACAACCCTCCGGTTGGTTCGGATTCCCTTGATTTTCGCACTTGCTGCCACTGCTGCAGACTGCAGCGTCGACGTTTAGTGTTTTGACTCGTGCTCTGTGTAGGAGACTCGGAATCCGGCGAAATCTGCGGCGTTAGATCCGTGACTTCCAGACGATTCCAGCGACACCTTACTTGCCGGATTTGGATCAGGTTTGCCCTGTCGGAACCCTTGATTCTTGAGCATTGTTTTTCGGAAAGTTACGAAGTCTTTGAATTCTTGTTTTCCGGCGTCGACCGTCGGTACTTTGGCTGATTCTCCGCGCGGGGTGGTCGGATCGCGTCAAGACTTGCGCCGTTGGATTCCTGACTGCGAGGCGAAGATTTTGATACCTTACTCGCTGATTTCGGACCAGGTTAGCTTGACGAACTTTAAGCTTTTCTCAGCCGCTGCGTTTCGGGCGAGTCGGAAAAATTGAGTGTTTTGGGTTGCTTCTTCGCGGCGGAGGACGTCGGCACGTGACGGATCAGCGGGGGCGAGCGAGGAGGACCTTGGACACTCCTCGCTGCCAGGGGTTTGCGACTAAGGTGGGTTTACATCGGATTATTTCTAAGTGCAATAGTCGACATGTATAGTAGTATGTTCATGATAGCCTTAGCTCGAATTCTTGGAATTGTCTATTGAATATCTGAATTTGGAGCATGCTTAGCGATTAATATTTTATACTTGTTGGACTTGGATTTGACTTAGGAGAAAACCCCGAATTGATCGTCATTATATACATTGCCGGATTTAGCTCTAGGAGCCGTATTTTCGCGGTATCGTCGCGGGTTTCGGGCGATGGATACTTGGGGTAGTGTATACTGTTACGGGGTGTCGGGCGCCGTCGGAGCAGACAGTGAGCCCAATGTACATCTGGTTACTTGGGTTTGGCCGGTGAGGGCTGATTGAGCTCGACGAGCTACGCGCATACTCGGTTGGGTAGCTCCCAGAGTGCCGCTCGGAGTTTGGGCTTGTGCTTTCGCGTTGGTGTCGGGTAGTGCGGGTGGGACTTGCTCTCCGAGGCTTGGAGTGGGGGTAGGCTTTGTATAGTCACAAGACACGGGACGGGTGTGTTCACGGTCCCGGGGACGGGTGGGTTCACGGTCCACTTGCAGTTAGATGCAGTTGTTTGGAGTACGTAGGGGTAGTTTTGAGCTTGATAGTTTAGTGACTTGTAGGCGTAGAGAGTTCCGACTTTCTTTTCTTCTATCTTGCTTACCTGTAGACTTAGTGGGTGGACCGATGTTGCTTAGGCGGCGGCACCGAGGACTACTTGTTTCATAGTAGTTCTCACGCCCTCTTTCTTCCACCCTTGTTGCGGGGCCTTCGCCTTCGCTGCTCCTCCCGAGTTGGACCGCGGGAAGGGCGTGGCGAGCTAGAGCCTACCGCTTCGAGTTCGTGCTAGAGGACTTCCACTTTGCGGGTAGTGATAGTTTTGTTTTGGTTTTCCACTTTTGTACATACGATTGAACTCATTTGGAGCGAGTAGCGTTGTATCTGTTTACTTGTATGTATATAAAGTGGTTTTTCCTACTGTTTGTTCTTAGTTTACTTCAGCTCTATGCTACTGCTTGTAGCATTGTATGTTCTTCTGATTCAGCTACGCTTCGTATACAGGAGAAATTCTCTTGTATACGGCGGATTTGTCGGCGTGCCCGGGGGACTGTTCAGCCCGGGGCGTGACATACCGTTTAAGAATTTAGCATCAAAAGCCTTCTTTATTTTGATCATAAGAACCGAATAAAAAGAGAAAGTATAATTAACAGATTATTTCTGCTTGACTCAGATGATATTTTGCTACCTATCAAACTATATGGCGACTGTCTATTTTTGACAAAGTTACGGCAACTAAATACTAGTATGTATTATATGTTGAATATATTGTTATTAGATATACCGTTATAATATAATCCAAATATTATGTTCACATACAAGCCCAATAGGTGAAAGCGTATTAAGGCCTATATTAACTGAAACCTAATAGCTTATTTATTAATTTTAGAATTTTTCTAAGCTGGAGGTAATACTATTGAGCTTTCCAAACTTGACGTCTCTTGGTGTAATATTTTAAGTCTCCAAAAACACCCTACTCTCTAAAACGATAACCTCCGACATTATACAATTCTATACATGACGCTAAGATGATCAGAAAAAAGTTTCTAAAATTAGACTCTTCTATCGTAACAAAACGAGTGCTATATATATATATATATATATATATATATATATATATATATATATATATATATATATATATATATATATATAGTAGCACAGTTTAAGTAGATAAGAAGATATTACAGGTTAAAATAAAATTAGTAAACAACAAAATTTGCAAGGATAGTATAGTTATTCTGAATCGGAAAAATAAACAAACTTTAATATTGGTCAATTAATGGCAAAGGATACATTTCAAATTCCTAAAGTTTGGAAGGATATATATACAAAAACCAAACTATAGATACACAACTACATAATTCCATGGCTTTGAACGAAGGAATGTGCGACTGGGGTGATAGTGATTTTCTAAGGCTGAATGGATGGTTAGTTGATTGCTATAATCTAACGTGAGGAAATAATTAAAGCGATAGATCTAACGATCGAAAATTTATAAGTACAAATGAATTTATACTGATAAGAGTATAATAGTCAAACTCTCATTCCAAATATTTGCATTGGGCAATGTATATATGCAAATTTTCCTATATCTTTTCCTAAGGAAGGAAACAACTGTTTTGCCCATGTGGTTTGGTTCAATGCTTGGGGGTGAATGCTATGTTGGTTTAATGGGTTCAGTAGTGGCACCCATCAAATGCTTTCTTTGTGTGAGGTTCTGCTCCGTTTGCTGCGAGAACCATTCATTGTATCTAGTAATAGCAAAATGTGAGCTCATCTTTGCATTATGCTGCAAGGATTATTTAGTGTAATTAAGGGATGAATCGAGTCGGATATTGTCCGTCGGATCCGACTTGTGAATCTTAGATTCGTCGGATGCGGATTTAGATTTGCTTATATGAATTGATTGCAGAGTGCATCACCATTAAGGTGCGCTTATTTTGATGCGGATGTGTGCAAGATGAAATGGTTTAAATGAACTAAATCCGAATTTCCAAACGGCATATATGTTATAAAGGTATTGTATCAATGATGCAATGTTTATGTTGAAGGTTATTAAGTTGTAGATGATTGGTAATTAAGATTCTAAAATTTTGGGAACTAAAGTATTCAGGGGTATCATTTACTCAAATCCAAGTTTCCAAAGGAGAATATATATAGTCCAGCTATAGTGCTTGTAATTTTTTTTACCGTTAGATTATACTGTTCAACCAAGTTACCTGCCGTTTCTTTAACGGTGTTTATATATAATAATTTTATAAGCTTGGAATTTTATGTAAGACCCATGATGTGAACTTAAATTAAATAGAAGGAAATTAATCAATTATGCTAGGGGTCGTGCATGACTTGAACTTAGACCTTCTGTTTTAATACCATGTGAAACAACTGTTTTTTTTTTCTTCTTTGAGAGAGAGAGAGAGAGAGAGAGAGAGAGAGAGAGAGAGAGATGGTAGCACGCTACCCATTTCGTTTATTTTATTTAGAAATAAACTTACCTAGGAATGTGAATCAACTAGGATTGGAACTAGGGTCTCAGATATCACCCACCAAGCCCTTTGCCACTTGTTCTAGGGACGGTCGGTATGTGAAACAACGGTTGTACTCTAAAAACTTAAGCTATTAAAGAATGGTGTTTATATAATTTTATATTTAACAATTATGAAAATAAAAAATAAAGATAAATAATGAAGTGTTTAATGTTAAATATTAAAAATAAGCTGGAATTGAATTTATGACCTAATACTATAATATAATAAAAAGATTTAACTCGTTTAATATTAATAGAGGTATTGGATCTACAGAAACGGGGCCCAAAAATACACATAACATTTCATTCCGGTGCATTAAGGATACTAGTGTAGAGACCTGCGCGATGCAGCGGGTAAATAATAGAAACAAAATTTAAAAATATTAATAAAATTTATATTTACAGTTTATTGATATATAGGAAGCTATACCACATTAAGTACAACAAATTTATATGACTAAATTCATATAGTAAGTAAGGGCTCCGCACAGACCATTGGTAGCACTTATATGGATCGCGGCTCGGCTTCGCAGGACGATATTTCTTGAAAGAGACAATGTTCTTCAAAGACTCTTCTTCTGCTTCTTCTTCTTTTTCTTCTTCTTCGCTAACACGGTGAAAGAAAGAAGGAGATGAGTGTGGAGTGGGAGATTAGACGATGATATTTTTTTTTATGGTGCATGCAAAAGAGTTACAAAAAAGAAGGGTGGAATATTAATGGAGAAGGAGAGTGTATTAAAGTTATAAAATCCACTCGTTGATAAAATATTAATATCGTGCATGTAATTAAATATTGCACCTTCCATATAATTAAAAGAGTGAGTAGGCGAAGTGTTGGAAGTTGAGAAGAAAAGAAGATGGTTTGATTTAATGTTGGATTTAAAGTTGTATATAATTAAATATTGCACCTTACATGTAATTAAAGGAGTGGGGAGGTGAAACATGCTACGTGGCAAAAAATATTGTGGCTTCATATAAGTTTATAGATATAATTTTTAAAGTCTTAAAATTGAAAAAATTTACAATAAAAAAAAAAACAAACTTAACCATCCTTTTATATATTATACAAACTATTTTTTTTTACTAATATTTCTCACTTTCCGTATTTGTAAAGTTAAAGTATTCTAATAACTTTACTTAAAAATTAAAGAGTTAAAACCGGGACAATTTTATACCCAGTTTACGGTGCAATTGGCGCGTCGAAAATTTCTTTTGAATACGTGGCATGTTTTTATTGGCTATGGGATACAATGGGAGGTGGAGGTGGGAATAGGCTCCACGTATATACAGTATTTCCGTATTTGTAAAGTTAAAAGTATTCTAATAACTTTACTTAAAAATTAAAGAGTTAAAACCGGGACAATTTTATACCCAGTTTACGGTGCAATTGGCGCGTCGAAAATTTCTTTTGAATATGTGGCATGTATTTATTGGCTATGGGATACAATGGGAGGTGGAGGTGGGAATAGGCTCCACGTATATACAGTAAACTGTCAAATTATGTATTGGTATTGTATATATTATAAAAACTTTACAATAAAAAAAAAAAAAACAAACTTAACCATCCTTTTATATATTATAAAAACTATTTTTTTTTACTAATATTTCTCACTTTCCGTATTTGTAAAGTTAAAGTATTCTAATAACTTTACTTAAAAATTAAAGAGTTAAAACCGGGACAATTTTATACCCAGTTTACGGTGCAATTGGCGCGTCGAAAATTTCTTTTGAATACGTGGCATGTTTTTATTGGCTATGGGATACAATGGGAGGTGGAGGTGGGAATAGGCTCCACGTATATACGGTATTTCCGTATTTGTAAAGTTAAAAGTATTCTAATAACTTTACTTAAAAATTAAAGAGTTAAAACCGGGACAATTTTATACCCAGTTTACGGTGCAATTGGCGCGTCGAAAATTTCTTTTGAATATGTGGCATGTATTTATTGGCTATGGGATACAATGGGAGGTGGAGGTGGGAATAGGCTCCACGTATATACAGTAAACTGTCAAATTATGTATTGATATTGTTTATATTATAAAAACTTTACAATAAAAAAAAAAACAAACTTAACCATCCTTTTATATATTATAAAAACTATTTTTTTTTACTAATATTTCTCACTTTCCGTATTTGTAAAGTTAAAGTATTCTAATAACTTTACTTAAAAATTAAAGAGTTAAAACCGGGACAATTTTATACCCAGTTTACGGTGCAATTGGCGCGTCGAAAATTTCTTTTGAATACGTGGCATGTTTTTATTGGCTATGGGATACAATGGGAGGTGGAGGTTTGAATAGGCTCCACGGATATACGGTATTTCCGTATTTGTAAAGTTAAAGTATTCTAATAACTTTACTTAAAAATTAAAGAGTTAAAACCGGGACAATTTTATACCCAGTTTACGGTGCAATTGGCGCGTCGAAAATTTCTTTTGAATATGTGGCATGTATTTATTGGCTATGGGATACAATGGGAGGTGGAGGTGGGAATAGGCTCCACGTATATACAGTAAACTGTCAAATTATTTTATACCCAGTTTACGGTGCAATTGGCGCGTCGAAAATTTCTTTTGAATATGTGGCATGTATTTATTGGCTATGGGATACAATGGGAGGTGGAGGTGGGAATAGGCTCCACGTATATACAGTAAACTGTCAAATTATGTATTGGTATTGATGATTGATAAAAGACGAGACAAGATTAAATTGGTAGATAATGTAAAAAAAATAAGTATAATGTCACAACCTCTGAACCGGTTAAATGATGTATTAGTTTAATCTTATCTTTAATATTACATTATTCAATTGATTGATCAAATAAAAAATGATTTATATATATTAACATTTCATAATTCATGTGGATTTTGAATATAAAAGACGAGAAATGTAAAATTAATACTGCATTATCCAACTGACCAGTCAAATAAAATATAGCCAAAAGAGGAGTCAATTTCTTTATCTTTATCGATAATCTTAAGCGTTCGGTCTTTCAAGTTTTCCGCCATTAGATCCACCCCTTTAATGATTTTCATCCGTTAGATCATACTTATTCAACCAACCACCCACTTAACCCTAGGGGGCCCACATCATCCTAACCGCATATCTATTAATCCAATGGCCAAAAACTTGGTAGCACCAATGACTTGGTACTATTAATAGCATAGTAGCCCGCCAAAAGAGCTAAGCTACTATAGAAAATCTGATTAGGCAGTCAGTTTTGTTAAATATGATTTATAGTTTTGAAGCTATCCGGAAACTAAATTTTATAATTTTTTTAATTCTGTTTATCTAATAAATAAGTAGTTTTATAATAAACGATTAAAAATAAAAATCTCATAAAAATATAAAAAATAAATTTTGAATCAAAATTACCGATCTTGCTATTGATGTCAAGTATAAAATTATCAAAATATATATATAGTCTTGGCTACTATACTATTATGATTATAGAGTCTCTTGTACTCATAAGATTTTTGCCGTTCGATCTATCCTTTAATTATTTCCCTTTGGTTAGATTATCTTATTCAACCAACCACCTACTCAACCCTAGGGGCTCACTATCAATCTAACCGTAACCTCTCTCATCCTAACGGCATATCTGAACGACCGAAATGTTATGAGTACAAAGAACTCTATACTCATATGATTATAGTAGCCCTATATATATATATATATATATATATATATATATATATATATATATATATATATATATATATATATATATATATATATATATAGAGGCCATGACTACTATACTATTATATATATATATATATATAGAGGCCATGACTACTATACTATTATCAGTATTGGACCCCTACTACTCATAAGTTGTTTTCGATGATGGAGTTTCCGAATCGACGATCCACTCTGTTAAATATGATCTAGAGTGTTTGAAACTTATAGAAAATAAATTTCGTAAATTTTCGAAATCATTATAAAGTCAATCAAGCGGGCATAAAATTAACGATCAAAATCGAACGACGTCCTAAAAAAGGAGGATCGGATCCTTCAATTCAAGATCGGAGTTATGGACTGTTATCTATGTAGTGAATAAAATTTTCTATAAAAAATTCAACAAATTTCGATTCTATTACACCGTTAAACTAGCAAGTATCCCATACCGGCCGTTAAAAATTGTCAATTTTGTGACCTCTTGATCGTAAGGTAAATGATGTCGAAAAATTATAAAATTTGATTTCCAGAAGTTCTAAATGCTGTAAATAATATTTAACGGTGTGGATCGTCGATTCGGAAGCTCTATTATCGAAAATAACTTATGAGTACGAGGGCGATCGTACTTATATCGAAAATAACTTATGAGTACGAGGGCGATTATATATATAATCTTTTGTGATTCTTCAGATTATTACGATGAGAATAATTTTTTCACTTTCTTAGTGATTTATAAACTATAATGTAGTTAATTTAAATCCAAAATTGGGCCCTAGCTTGTTTGGTGTGTGGAAACCAAATGGTCCGCAATTGAGCCTATAGTTGTAGTTTTGGGCTTTAATTTGATGATCATTTCATAGCCCATAATAATAATTTGAAATTTTGCAGAAAAAAAATTATGTCTTTAACAGTACTAATTTTACTTTTTTCCAATTGGCCCAATTTTTTAATCTTTTTGTCCAACAAATTATGCGTTTTTGAAAAGGACTCCATTTTTTTAGTTAAATCATATACTGTGACATGAAACAAAACAATTTAGAAATGGCTTTAAACCACTCAGTCCTGTGCTCGGTTGTGATCAATTAAACCAATTCAAGATCATGTGTTGATCAAACAGATCATAAACCACGGAACAAATAAGAATTTAGTATTAGGTCCAGTTCTGATGCTATGTTACCGAAAAAAGAAAAAAATCGAGTTGAGAAAAAATTAAAGATCAAAAAGCGCTTTTAAAAATAATAAGGCTATAGGTAGCACGGAGTAGGGATGCAAACGGATCCGGGTTGGTGGAGCTCCCGCCCCGATCCGTCCCGACGGGAGCAGTAAACGGGAGGAAATAAACGGATTCGGAGCGGAAAACGGGGCGGATTTTACGATCCGAGACGGATTTGGGGCAGGAAACGGAAGAAATTTTGACACGCCCCGAATCCGCCCCGCCAAGATCCGTCCCGAATCCGCTCCGAAATTATTTTTATTTTAAAAATATATTCTTAAAAAATAATATGTTTACAAAAAAATTTAAAATACAAATAAGTTAGTACTCTCATTTCTAATGTATTTAAAATTTTTTAATTTTATTTTAAATTGTGATTGATATTTTTTATTTTTATAATTAATATTGTTAAACTATATATATATATATAATATTATTAAAAAGTATTATTTTATATTTTACAAAATATTAATAAGATTATAATTTTATAAAAAATATTAGTTGGCGGGGCGGATTCGGAGAGCCGGCGGGAGGCGGATTACGACGCGGGCGGGTTATGGGATGTATTTTTTAACCGTCACGGATTCGGACGGGAGCGTGGCGGATTTTTGCTAATCGGGGCGGGAGGCGGGGCGGGGCTCCCGCCCCCAGATCCGCCCCATTTGCATCCCTAGCACGGAGGTCTCGTTTGAGCAAATTATTTTTAATGATGGGGCATCCAGATCTATGATTGGCTATATTAAATATGATCTACACTATTAAAAATATATATAATTAATTTTATGATTTTTAATATCATTTATTTTTAAAATGAATAACCTCTAAATGAACAACTTACTCATAAAATAAATAAATAATAATAATAGACTTAAATTTCATATACTCACTCGCTTTATATAGTGAAAAAAAAATTTCTATCAAAATTTTACTAGCTTTAAATTTTTGTACCGTTGAACTTACAAATGCATCACATTGATCATCCAAATTGTCCAGTTTGTGATCTTTTGATTACTAATAAGATGATATTAACAAAATATGAAATTTGATTTCTAAATATTTTCAACAGTACAAATTATATCTAACTTCATTAACCATTGATTCTAGGGATAATTGCCTATATACCACTCGTGCGTCTGAAAATATCCGATCTACCCCTACTACTTTTTTTTTCTTTCTAAAATGTCCCTCATACGTTCCACCGTTATTGCAAAATACCCCCACAGTTATCTCATGTTAAGTTAATCTGGATTAAACGTGAGTTAAATATCTACCACAGTTAAAAAAAATTAAAATACCAATTTTGCCCTTAACTTAAGGGCAAATAAAAAAGGTTGGGGTATATTGGAAAAAACCAAAAGTCGAAATACTTTTGTGCCCTTGACTTTAAGGGCAAATAAAAAAACGATGATGGTAAAAGGGTATATTTGAAAAGGGCAAAATAGTAATTTTACAGAGATAACAGAGTTACTTAACAGATTTTAACTCTAAGAGTATATTAAAAATAGATTGGAACGTAGGAGGGGTATTTTCAATATTACCCTTCTAAGAGGGGTAAATCGGAAAATCGGAAACTTTTCAGGGGTATTTAAGCAATTGCCCCTGATTCTAATAACCATTGATTCTAATATCTAATCATAAAAAACAGTTTGGTAATTGGTAAAACGAAAGCATCAGTACCAGTAATAGTATACAAATTGGACTTCTTCAAAACGTAACTACAACTATTGGAAGATACAAAAGATGGGTCAAAAATAACATTTTTAATCTTCCTTGGTCTTGCTCTGTTTACGCTATTTGCCTCTTGCATTAGAAAAAAATTAAAAATTCCGTGTGTTAAAAATTATATTAACAGTTTGCATACACACGTTTTGAATTAGAATTTTAATTTAATGCATGCTTTATATTTTTCTTCTCTAAATTTTTCGCTTATAACCAGGTTCAACCAGATGTAGTATTGGTGATGCGGTTTTAAAAATACTTAGTTTTATAAAAAAAAAAAAATCAAAAAAAAAAATCTGAAGCACTTTTATGTGTTTTTTATTTTTATTTTTATTTATTTATTTATTTTTTTATGGTGGTAGCTAGAATTGAGATAGAATACTTTTAAAAGTACTAATCCCCTGGTGTTCCTAAGTTTCTAGTCCTTAGATCTACTCCTTAATTACTAATATCTCTTGGAACAAATACTATTTCACCTAGCCCATACAATGATTAAAAACTCAAAACCACACAGGGGTGTTTTTGAGAGTATTCTAGCCCAACTTGTGGTAGCTAGCTACCGCGATTTATAACACAAATGAAGGAAACAATTATGAGGTTGTTTTTAAACCATTTAAAACTTTCAAAATGTTAAATGAAATATTTTTAGAAATGCATTACCAGCTAGGGCAGGCGCCTTAGATATAGAAATCCTAATTTAAACCAGGTCCGATTCTTTTTTTTTTTTTTTTTTTTTGAGACAAAGGTAGCGTCTACCCGCTTCGTTTTTCATTTAGAAATAAACTTAATTTGGAAATGTGAATCAACTATGATTCGAACTTGGGTCTCGGGTACCAACCACCAAGCTCTTTTGTCACTTGCGTTAAGGACGGTAGGTAACCAGGTTCGAATCTTGAGATTAGATTAAGTCAAGTCATGATCAAAGTGGTTCGAAGCTGGTTGGGCGACTAACCTGCCCTGTGACGGAAGGCTAGGTTGGCCGAGTTTTTTTTTGAGAAAAAGGTAGAGCACTACCCGCTTCATTCATTCAGATGGTAAATTAAGTTATATGGATGAGACAACGCAGGCCTCGAAGGGTAGTGAAAAAAAAAAAAAGAAAAAAAAAACTAACGAAGGTTACAATTATGTCGCACCGCAGGACTAAGTTTCTCCCACATATTCGTCAGCTGTTTAATCTTATAAATTTCGAGGGTTGGGTCAGTCTCGATCGTCATGAAGATCGCTCTATTTTTTATGTTCCAAATGACCCACCGACAAGGTATAAGCCTAACAGGACTAGGTTGGCTGAGTTATATTCAAAATAGCGTGAAGCTGGGTTGGATCGAATGATGATCGAAGTGGTATAAAATTGATTGGGCCAAGTCGCTATCAAGATTCGTAAATACTGTATCTGTAAATTTTAAATAAATTAATTATATATTTTTAATTGTTGAAATTTTTGAGATTAATATGCGATCGATGTAACAATTCAAGGTAGACTAGTTTTGGGAGAAGAGAAAGATGATGTATGTAGAAGTAGACCACCAAATACGGTGGTGCCGTAAACGAGATGCATGGGTTCGAGCGTGACCCGTCACCCGAGAAGACCACGTCCCAATCAAGTGTGGTGCTCCGTCCCATGTCTAAAACGATTCGAATCCAAATTTCTTATTCCGTTTCTCCCTAGCTCTTTTTTTTTTTCTTTTTTCTTTTTCTTTTTTTTTTTTTTCTTTTTTCTCTTCTTGCTGATACTAGAGAAAAAAAAAATCCCTAAAAAATTTGGTTTCAAAAACTAAAAAACTCGTCTCAGACTCGAAAATAAACCTAGTAAATTTTTTAGGTATCGTTTGGTTCGGAAATAAGTAAAATGTAGCTATTCCAGGAATATGTATAAATTGAGGTATAAACGGGAATTGGATCAATTTTGCGTTTGGATGAAAATTGATTATTCCTGAAAATAAAATAATTAGTGTTTGGTTAGGTAAGATGGAATAAGAAAGATATATAAAATAATTACTATGTTTTAAATTTTATACAAACACCAATTTTTTTACTTTATAAGTGATTGAAATATCTGGTATTATTATATTATATTTTTTTTTAATAAATTTCAAATATTACTTATGTGGTTACATACTTTCTCACTTTAGTGTCATGTGGTTTATTGTGTATCGTGTTAGTGTCATGTGATTTTATTTTTATTTTTTAGTCGAACTTTTTCATTAATATTTCGTTAAATTGTATGCAAAAAAACTTCAGATACGTCACCTACGTCTATCAAATATTCACTTTAGTATTTTTTAGTTTAACTTTGTCATTGATTTAATGAAAAAAATTAGTTGAATTAATAATAAAAATATAAAAATAAAACCACATGGTACTAAATTGATATACTTTAAACCACAGAGTATTAAAGTGAGAAAGTGTGAAATAATAGGGGTGATATTTGAAATTTTTTTTGTTTTTTTATATAACTTATTTCTTGGGTAAATTTCAAATACCATCCATGTATGTGGTTTCGTACTTTCTCATTTTAATATAATGTTGTTTAAAGTGTATCAATTTAATACCCCGTGGTTTTATTTCTTTCTTTTTTCAACTCCTTCGTTAATATTTTGTTAAATTATATACAAAAAAATTCTGATACTCCATATAGATTTATCAAATATTTACTTTAGTATTTTTTAGTTTTAACTTTAGCATTAATTTAACGAAAAAAAATAGTGGAGGAAGAATGAAAAAGGTGTAACCACGGGTATTAAATTGATATATTTTAAATCGCATAATACTAAAATAAAAAAATATAAATTAATTATAGGGATAATATTAGATGTTTTTTCTTATTTCTATTATACTTTTTTTTTTATTTTTTTGAGAAATAGATAGCACGCTACCTGTTTCGTTTATTTCGTTTATTTAGAAATAAACTTAGCTGAAAATATGAATCAACTAGAATTCAAACTTGGGTCTCGGATACTAACCACCAAGTCCTTTACCACTGGCTCTAGTGAGGGTCGGTCTACATTGTACTTTATAGACTTTGTTTCACTTCTTATACTATATTATTATTATTTTTTTCTGTTGGCATTCGGTTAAATCTAATTGGGTGCGCCCATGATCGGGCTCGATCCGACGGTTATTATATTATCTAATTGGAATAGAATTAATCTCGCTTTTAAATTGGAAAGCTAATTTGAGATAAATTCTAATCATATTAGGATAACAATTAATAACCAATTTGGGCTTATTTCTTACGCTATTAGAATTTTGGAATCCCTTATAAATATACGGTGGCCTTATCTCTTACGCTATTAAGATTTTGAAATTTCTTATAAATATATAGGAGAAACCACATCCTCCATTAACCTATTAATACTTGAACGGTGGATTTGCGATCGTGCTTGTTTGTAGTTCGATCCACCGCGAATTCGGAGCGTAAGAAGACTTTTAAGGACGATCCAAGGACATGTGAATCAACCTCTACAATCCGAGCGTTGTAACACGAATCACTATGAACGAATACTTGTATTTAAGGACACTTTAAATGATATTTAGCGACGCTTTAAATCGTCGGTAAAAATAGTTAATTCCGACGCTTATAAAAGCGTCGTGTAAAGAATCGTTAAATAAATATGTCGGGATAAATATACCGACGTTTTAATATAGCGTCGAAAAATTTATATAAATATTTGATAAAAATATATTTATTTGCGACGCTTAATCATAGTGTCGGTAAATGCTAAATATTAAAGACGTTAGAAGGAAGCGTCGTTTAAAAAGCATCGGTCTAAAATATATTTTGTTGTAGTACCCGATTAAGCAAAACACAAGACCAGAAAAAAAAAAAAAACCGTTTTGTAAGGAATTTTTGTAAAAATGGGGCTTAAACATTTAAAGATAAATAATTATTTTAAAAAAGTTAGCAAGGTTTTATTTTATGTAATTTAATAATTTTAACTATCCGTAGATTTGGAATATGTCTTTATATAATCTCTACTTAGGAGTTTCTCCGCATGTTTTCTTAATTACATTTTATTATCCATTATGATCACGGAGCAATTTGTTACAATATAATCACCAAATACATAAACATGCACGAGAGAAGCAAAAATAAATATATTCTGTAAAAAACAATTTTACTATTTGAATTGACTCAGATAACAACCCAACTTTGACTCCACGTTCTCCGTCCACGGTCCGTTCCATTTTGAACGGCCCCCGTTTAAATTCAAGTGTGTACGGCGCCCACGTGTTTACGCATTCACCTCACAATCAAATAATTTCCATTTCCAACTTCATTTTTTTTTCTCCTCTTGCTTAAAAATACCTCCCTAATTTCTATTATTGGCTCCCCTACTAAACACTTACTAACATATTAATTTGTACAACTATTTCATATATATATATATATATATATATATATATATATATATATATATATATATATATATATATATATATATATATATATATATATATATATATATATATATATATATATAATGAGTCTTATAAAGCTTTTTTTTGTACTCTAAAATATAAATAAGTTTGTATTTTCTTTTGAAACTATAATAATTATATAATTATCAAGAGTGTAGAAATAAAGTGAATTTATCTTTAATTTTTGTTATTATCTTTGCATTAATTAAAATAAAAAAATAGTTTTTCTTTTAATGTTTCGGAGCTGTAAAAAAAAAAATTTATTAAACTATTTGACGAAGTTTAGGGGCGGCCGGTTTAATTATAGCAAGCATCCGTCGACGTCTCTCCACCGGAGGTAAACGAGGCCGGCGAGGTAGTGGCAGTAGGCGCCGGCGATGACCAAGACGTGGAAGAGCTGGTGGCTGTGGCCGGCGATGTCGAACATCCCCGGCATCCACCGCTCCGGCACCCGCGCGGCGTACACGGCCACGCCGACGGCGTAGCACGCCCCCATCCCCATCTCGTACGCCGTCGCCGCCATCGCCTCGGGCCGGTCCCCGTACACCGCCACCTTGTGCAGTATCGGCACCAGCCCCGACAGCCCCATGCACGCGAACAGCGCGGCGCGCGCGTGGCGGAACCGCGGCCTCTCGAACGCCGGCGTGAGGGAGACGATCACGACTGCTGCCCCGACTGCGGTGATGAGGCCGACGTATATGCTGCGGGCGAGGGGGTCGCAGGCGAAGGAGTAGTAGACGAGCGGGTAGAAGGAGGTGACGATGAGCGCCGCGATGCCCGCGTAGTCCAGCCGGAGCAGCACGTAGCAGGCGCGCGCCGAGTGGCACGACAGCAGGTGGCAGGCGCTGCTCATCAGCAGGCAGAACATCGCCCCGCCCAGGTACGCGTAGAACGGCCACCGCGCGCTCGCGTTCGTCGTCGTCGTCGTCGTCGTCGTCGTCGTCTTCATAGCGTCTGCTGCGACGTCGGCGGCGGTCGGAAGGAAGGTTATGGCGGTTAGCCCGTTATAGCTGTGGCGGGTAACGGTGCTGTTGGATACGTTGGTGATCAGTAACTGCGGATTAGGTGTACTCGCGGACGTTGGGACCATCGTGGCCGTTAAAATCGCGAGGGAGAGGAAGAGAAAGAATCCGATCAAATGCCTGTAATTAATCGGTGATAAAAGGCACACACATAATCAGATCAACAAAGTATTAAATTTATAAAATGGTAAATTCATAATTTTTCAGAAGTTTAAGTTTTCACGTGTTACACTTTTATTTAGCCTATTATGGTTTTAAAATAAAACAAGTAATAAATATTTCACAAAAAAAAAAAAAAAATCTGCATGTACATCAGCGACAATAATAATGATTGATTAGTTGAAATAAAGAATCAGTTATTTAATTAACATGCATATAAAATGATTATGAATACAAAAAACACATAAGCTCGACATATATATAATACATATATCTATCTATAGTATGTGGGGATCGATGGATCGAGTTAGTTGCATGATTCTTACGTCCAGACGTTGAGCGTCTCGTTATGAATGGAGAAGATGCTGAGAAAGGCTTCCTTCAGCGGCCACTCCGAACGGTAGTAGTCGAGGATGAACTCGTTGTGCTTCAAGAAGTCCGGTAACGCGTCGTACCCGATGAGCTCACACTTATGCTCATCGCACAAACTCTTCTTCTTCTTCTTCATCCTCTCCTCCGTTCTCTCTCCATCACCTCTTAGTGGCGTTATTAAGAACTTAGCATCGCTCTGAACAATGGTGGTTTTCTCCAAAGTCATTACAGTGGTGGTGGCCATTGTTGCACTTAGATGGAGATGAGAGTTTATTAATTTGTTAGAGGCCAAAAAGGTGTGGGTTACAACAACTAATTTGCTTAATTCTGGGGCGAAGTGAAGTTATATATATATATATATACATACATACATACATACATATGTGTACACACACACACACACATAAATGTGTCGTGTGAGATACGTTCGTTGTGATTTGTAGTTGAACTAAGAAATGGTCATATTAGTCCAACGCCGACCGGGGATGAAAATGTCAACGGTCAACAACATCATTTTCTCCCTATTGGGCTTTTTGATTTCCGATTATGCGGCCGCGGAATAAGGTTGGAGAATTAATTAATAGACCCTGGGGTAAAAATTTATGGAGACGCCCTCAAGTATACGGCGTTTCAAAACAGATCCCTCAACTTTTATTTTATTTTTTACTACGACCCCCGCACATTGGGCTCGTTTTCGTTGCTAGGAGATGATTGAAATTATTAAATTTGATAAAAAAAATACCATGAATTTAAGAGATTCTCATATATATTTTTTTTTACTAGCATCTCTTAATTGTAAGAAATTAAAAGTTAGATGGGTCATAATTAAAAAACAAAAAAAGAGAAGGAACCTATTCAAAATGACTTATAGTTGAGGGGTTTCCTTAAATTTTGTAGTAGATTTTGTTTGGTTACCTACTTAATTAGTTTGGTCGTACGTGGAGAGTGATGATTGGCGAATTATTGTGTAGACCGTGGTCTATAAGCCAGCTAGGTTCCAAAACTCTCTCTCTCTCTTTTTCTTTTTTTTTTTTTTTTTTTTTTGGGACGCTACTTAACTGTAATTAAGCTTCTCTCTCTGAAGCCTCCTCATAAATGTTGGATATATTGTTATTGAATATATCGTTAAAATATAATTCAAATGTTATGTTTACATACCAGCTCAATAGTTGAAAGCGTATTAAGGTCCATATTAACTGGAGCCTAATAACTTATTTATTTACTCTAAAATTTTTCTAAGTTGAAGGTAACACTGCTGAGCGTTTCAAATTTGACGTCTCTTGGTGTAATACTTCAAGCTCTCAAAAAACACCATACTCTCTAAAACGATAACCTCCAACACTAAATACTACACTAATATGAATGAAAAATCATAATTTTAAAATTAAATCTATTATTTACGCATCAAATAGTCGTAAAAATTAACAATACTAAATCTATACGTACGTAGCTATGAAAAATTGTAATGCAGATTATATTTAAAACTTATTTATATTCATAATTAAGGACTTAAAATTGAGTTTTTGAAGATTCCGGTCTAGAGATCGCAGTCCATGCAATAACTTTTCTATGGATATTATTTTTCCTTTTTTGGTTTTTTTCAAAGTTAATTTTAATTAATTTCTATGAATAATTAATGCATGTTTATTGCCAAGTCAAAGCACCTCTTGGCCAGTGTTTATTTCATTAATTAATATTTTGTGGTTGTGAGTCGTAATCAAGTTTTAATTTAATAACGCGGACCTTTGATTATTAACTCTTTGTTATTATACATTGGAATCAAATTTAGTGAGCTCCTTGTATGGAGATTAAAATGTTTCAAATGATCAGGTATTTGACCAAATTATTTTATATTCGTACTTAATATACGGATATATAGATATTAAACGGATACTGAATTTCATGATTATATTTGATTAAAACGAATTTGATGTAATTCTGATTCGGAATGAATATGAATATGAGTCGAATTTTTTAGTTTTAAAATACATTTGATAAAAAAGTGTGAGGCATTAGTTTAAAAACATTATTTGAAATTTTAAAATAGTTTTATTTAATAAGCTCTAGCTGCTACATGATTAGCTTTTATGATTGATGTTGGAAAAATCTTTCCGATCTTTTATTATAATTTTTTTTTAGAAATAAGTCGAAACTTTAATTTTAGAAATAGACAAATTTCGAAAATAAAAATTAAATAATAAATATTGTAAATAAAAAGTTTAGATAATACCTGTGGATCGAGGTGTGCAGAGCACTGTCCTCGTGTAGGAAAAGACGAGAGGCTCAGATCATGCCGTCCGTGTGTTTAAACAAGAGCATATATAACTCTCAATTTTTTCGAATCAACTAGCTCAAAAACAAAAGCATATATAAAACCACAAACACCCTTCTGGTTTTCAATATGGGACCAAGTAAGGACCATTAACAATTCTTGGACTCGTAAGAGGTTTTAACAACTTTTAGATTATAATAAAGTCCAATAAAATCTAACAGTTGATTAGAGCATTTATTTCAAAGTCCAATAGCCAATTTTGCTCTTTTTTTTTGTAAAAAAAAAACATTTATTGCTCAGTTTATAAATTTGAGTGTTTATGTATCTTAGTTAATTGATATTCTTGTTTGAGTCCATATTCATGCAACTACGAAAAATAGATCTATATTGTTATTATCGAATTCAATTTTGAACCCGATGGAATAGCTAATTTTAACATTCGAATTCGATTTTGGATTCAATTAGATAATGTCCTAATCATTTTCAAGTACCCCTAATCAAAAATGTTTTTTAGCAAATAATTAGTTGTTAAGGAAAAAGGAGTTTTGCTGCATATTTCTTATAATTAATATTATTTTTATAAACTTTCCATGTATTACATTAATTAATGATGCGGACTATTTGATTGCACCCATATATATATATATAAACCCTCTTCAGGAGTGATATATAAATTTGCCGACATATCAATAATTCATAAATGCGACAATTTGAAGTTGTAACTAAATTGTGGGTAAACTTCAAATACCCCCCTGTGGTTTCACACTTTCTCACTTTAGTACTCTGTAGTTTAAAGTATATCAAGTTAGCCCCTGTGCATGGTTTTGTACTTTTTACTTTAGTATCATGTGATTTTTAAAGTGAATTAAGTTAGTACCTTATGGTTTCATTTTTCTTTTTTTATTATTCATTTTACTAGTTTTTTTTATATTAAATTATTAGTGACAAAGTTAAAATTAAAGGGCACTAAAGTTAATATTCGATAAACTTAGGTACTGTATTTAAAGTTTTTTTGTATATAATTTAACGAAATATTAACGAAAAAAAAAAATAGTGACAAAGTTAAAACTAAAGGGTACTAAAGTAAATATTAGATAAACTTAGGAACGGTACATCACGTCTTTTGTATATAATTTAACAAAATATTAATAGAGTAGCCGATGAAAAAAGAAAAATAAAACCACAGAGTACTAATTAAATTGATGCACTTTAAACCACAAGGTATTAAAGTAAAAATGTACGAAACCACAGGATACTAAATTAATACACTTTAAACCATAAGATACTAAAATAAAAAAGTGTGAAATCAAATAAGTAATATTTGAAATATTTTTTAATAGAAAAGTTCTAAAACATATATCACATCCATTAATTTTGTTACCTTGACTTTTAAATCCTCTCCTAACAATCCATATCAAATTACGCTGAGTGTTTGGTGCAAATCAATAAGATAGTTTTTGTAAACATGATGAGCAACGATCGAGAGAGAGAGAGAGAGAGAGAGAGAGAGAGAGAGAGAGGAGCAACGAGAGAGAGAGAGAGAGAGAGAGAGAGAGAGAGAGAGAGAGAGAGAGGATGCAAATATGATATGACACTGAAATGTAGGACAATGAAATACATATTAAACGAAATTGATCACCTCCAAATTGATCATAGGTTTAATAAGTTTTTTTTTTTTTTTTTTTTTTTTTTTTGAGAAAAAGGTAGCATGCTACTCGCTTCATTTATTGAAAAGGCGAATTGGGCTACAAGAGTGAGACAGCCAGGCCCCGGAGAAAAAAAAAAACGTGGTTTATTGATTAGCAGATAGGAGGATATCACAAGAGTTAAACAACTGCATAATTTTATCAGTAATTTTGAGAGGATCCGGCTGCATCATCCGAAAAATAAGATCATTCCTGCTCTCCCAGATGAGCCACCAGTAGGCTGCCAGCATTGGGATCCTATTTGGCGTAGATTGCGGGCTTTTTCGGGTCGCCCACCAATCCCAGATCCCTTGAACGTCAGTTTCCAAGTCACCAATCTGCGTCCTCCCGACTGTCATCAAAGTCAGAAATTTAGCAAAGACGCAAGTCGTAAACAAGTTGTGAGTTTTTGAATTGAATAAAACATATCATATTTTTAAACTTATTCAAAGTCTACCAAAATTGACCGTTATTGTATTGTTCTTTTTTCTTTTTTTTGTCCTAAAAAGAGATCGAAAAGCATTATTTTACTGTTTTGAATGATCATTTTCTAATCATTAGTTGTATTTTGAATAATTAAACCTAGTTTCAGTTTCAAAAAACAAAAAGTACAAAGTCAAATCAATTGTTATTTTAGTTATAAGTCCACAATCGTTGACATAACGGTATGAACACCAAATCCTATTCTCCTCGAGTGGTGGTTGTAATAAAGTCAACAACGTTCACAAAATCATGGCCATAATTATAATTATAAATTAAAAAAACAAAAGAGTTCCTGTTGTAATATATAATTTTACTTTTCTATATTAATTTGATAATGTGTAATGCTACTTTACACTCGAAAAGTAAGTACAAATCATTTTTTTTTTTAATCAAAGGCCTATTTTTTTTACATTAATCTTATTACACTGCTCTAGATTAAGTAGAATGATGTGAATCATTGATTCGGATGTTTGATTATTAAAAATGGCTTAATAGTACCTGAGCCCGAATACCATTAAGATTATTCTAGCCCAACTAATATATATATAGAGTAGAACTATTATACTTTTTTGAGTACAAAAACTTTCATACTCATAATCATTTTCGATTATAAGCTTTTGAATATATAATCTATACCGTTAAACGTGATCTAGATTCTGGAGCATTTGAATAGTCTAAAAAATGAATTTTGTATTTTTTTTTTCGAAATTATAATAGTCTATTAAACGGGCATAAAATGAATGGTAAAAATTGATCGACCTCTTAACAATAACGGATCAGAATTAAGATCTAAGTTATTGGTCTTTAACTTGATAGTAAATAAAATTTTCTATTAAAAATCCAGCTGATTTTAATTCTTTTACACTGTTTAAACTATTAAAAATTATCAATTTTGAGGTCTTTTGATCGTAAGGAAGATGACGTTGAAAATTATGAAATTTAATTATTAAACATTTCAAATACTTTAGCTCATGTTTAGTAGAAAGAGCCGTCGATTTAGAAGCTCTAGTATCGAAAGGAAGTTATAAGTTTGAAATGATCGCACGTACAAAATTATAATAGCCAAACTATATATATATATATATATATATATATATATATATATATATATATATATATATATATAGAGAGAGAGAGAGAGAGAGAGAGAGAGAGAGAGAGAGAGAGAGAGAGAGAGAGAGAGAGAGAGAGAGAGAGAGAGAGAGAGAGAGAGAGAGAGAGAGAGGATGCAAATATGATATGACACTGAAATGTAGGACAATGAAATGCATATTAAACGAAATTGATCACCTCCAAATTGATCATAGGTTATATATATATATATATATATATATATATATATATATATATATATATATATATATATATATATATATATATATATATATATATATATATAGAGAGAGAGAGAGAGAGAGAGAGAGAGAGAATTATGCTACCATACTATCAATAGTATAGTTGGTGCTATCGAGTTTTCGGTCGTTGGATGAAAGGATGTGCGGTTAGAATGATAGTGGCTCATTCGGGTTGAGTGAGTGATTAGTTGAATAATATAATCTAATGAGTGAAAATGATTAAGCGGTAGATCTAACAACAGAAAACTCAATAGTATCAAGAGCTTGCTAGTATCAATAATATAGTAGCCTCTGTGCTTCTAAGCTATTTTCGATGATGGGACATTCGAATCGACGACCGGCTCCGTTAAACTTAATATAGCAAATTTAAAGTATCTAGCAAATAAAATTTGCGGTTTTTCAATATCATTCGAAAAGATTCAAAATTAATAATTTTTAATGATTGATGTATATTGTTTGCAAGTTTAACAGTATAGAAGTATTCAAACCGGTGAAATTTTGATAGAAAATTTTTTATACTATTTATTGCTAGATCAATATTTCCGATTGAAAATTTTAGTATTATATCGCATTGTGAGATTCTTATTTTCAACCGTTGATTTTGAACTTTTTCGATTGCTAGGTAAATGATATCGCAAAAGTTTAATATTTATTTTCTAGATACTTCAAGTATGTTAAATCAGGTCTAACGAAGCCGATTGTCGATTTGGAAGCTCTATCATCAAAAACGGCTTAGGAGCACGAAGGCTTCTGTGCTCCATTGATTTCAAACCCCTTCGATCGCTAGGCAATTGATATCGAAAAATTACAAATTTTATTTTTTAGATACTTCAAATATATATATATATATATATATAGAGAGAGAGAGAGAGAGAGAGAGAGAGAGAGAGAGAGAGAGAGAGAGAGAGAGAACTAGGCTACTATACTATTAATAGCACCAACTCATTTTGTCTTTACTCTCTCTCTCTCTCTCTCTCTCTATCTCTCTATAAAGAGTTATGCAGGTATAATAGTTAAACTCTCTATATAAATATAAATATAAATATAAAAAATAATTTCTTTTTTTTTTTTAAAGAGAGATAGATAGCATGTTACTCGCTTCGTTTATTTCATTTAGGAATAAATTTAGCGAGAAATGTGAATCAACTAAAATTCGAGCTTGGATCTCCGGAACCAACCACTAAGCCTTTTACCACTTCTCTAGCCAGGAATATAAAAGTTGCACGTGTTCATATTACAATTATTAACTATGTAACTAAATGAAAGCGTTAGCATAAGTAAGAAGTGGACGATCACATACGAGAAGCCCTTGTTGGACCAATTCCCGTTTTTGCTTTCCCACGCCGCAGTCGCGTGCCTTCCATTTTTGATAATTAAAGTGGCCTATTCTTTGACTGAGACTTGGGCTCTTAATGGGCCCGTTTATATAATGAGCAGCAAACCTTTCTCTCTCTCTATACATACATGGCTACTATATATATATATATATATATAGAGTTGAGTAGAATCTTTCTTAAAATCTGGCGTTTCTTTCTCGAGTTGTTTTCGATGATAGAGCTTCCAAATTGATGATCGACTCCGTTGAACATGATCTATACCACTTAAAGTGTTTAGAAATCAAATTTCAAATATTTTCGACATCATTTGCCTAATGATCAAAGGGTTTCAAAAATTGTAATTTTAATGGTGGATAAGAGACGTTTTCTCGTTTAACGGTGTAAAGATATTCAAATCAATTAAATATTTTTGTTAGAAAATTCTTTAAACTATTTAAGACAAGATCTATACTCTTGATCTTGATTACAAGACTCTTATCATCATTTTTTAAAGAATATTCATTTTCAACCATTCATTTTCTGTTCATTAGATGGATACAAGAACAATATCGAAATTGCGTGAAATTTGATTTCTAGGTAGTTTAAATGGTTTAGATCATATTTAACGGAGCCGATCGTCAATTTGAAAGCTCTATGATCGAAAACAACTCGAGAGTAAAATGGGCTCAGATTTAAGAGTTTTCTAGCTCAACTATATATATATATATATATATATATATATATATATATATATATATATATATATATATATATATATATATATATATATATATGAGTTGAGCTAGAATACTCCTAAAAACACCAAATGGTGTTTGTGAGTTTTTAACCATTGGATGGAGAGATGAAGGATTGAGATGATGATGGTAGGTGGTGGTAGGTGGAATAGTGTTTGATCCAAGGAGTATTAATGATCAAGAAGTAGATCCAAGGATTAGAAAATTAGAAGCACTGATGGATTGATGCTTCTAAAAGTATTCTAGCTCTACTATATATATATAGGGTCCGGCTACTATACTATTATGAGTACGATCTTCCTCGTACTCATAAGTCGTTTTCGATGATAGAGCTTTCGAATCGACGATCCATACTGTTAAACGTTATTTACAGTATTTAAAACTTCTAGGAATCAAGTTTTATAATTTTTCGACATCATTTACCTTACGATCAAGAAGTCACAAATTTTACAATTTTTAACGGCCGGTATGGGATACTTGCTAGTTTAACGGTGTAAAAGAATCGAAATTTGTTGAATGTTTGATAGAAAATTCTATTCACTGCATAGATAAAGATCAATAACTCCGATCTTGAATTGAAGGATCCGATCATCCTTTTTTAGGCGTCGTTCGATTTTGACCGTTCATTTTATGCCCGCTTGATGGACTTTATTATAATTTTGAAAATTTACGAAATTTATTTTCTAGAAGTTTCAAATACTCTAGATCATATTTAACGGAGTGGATCGTTGATTCGAAAACTCCATCATCAAAAACAACTTATGAGTAGTAGGTCTCCAATACTCATAATAGTATAGTAGCCGTGGCCTAAATTTATATTCAAACAAAACATAGAGTTGAGCAAGTACATTATTGATATAGCATAACAGTTGTGAATAATTAATTTTCTAGCTTTTGGATCTATAATAGTACCACCACTAAAGCCTCAACCCTAGGCATCTAAGGGCTAGAAAGTTGCTAGCAGCAACTGCTTTGCTACTATCAACAACATTCTAGTACCATCATAATATATATCGTTTAATTTATTTCTGCAGCATCCCTAGAGCAAGTAGCAAAGGGCTTGCTGGCTGGTATCTGAGACCCAAATTTCAATCCTAGTTGTTTTTCATTTCTATCTAAGTTTATTTCTAAATAAAATAAACGAAGTGGGTAGTATGCCATCTATCTCTCAAAAAAAAAAAATAATAATAATAATAATCTGCAGCTAATTTAATTTGGAAATTTTTGAAGAAGCGTGATCTAACCAAGTTGAGTCGAAAATTTCGTTGAGTTCGATAACATTTACAAATAGTTTGAAATTTTTCTAAACAATCATAAGTTTTAGCTCGTGCATCCGTTTTCAATTAATGTGCAATTCTAATTTGAGAATAATTTTTCGAGATCTAATTGTCAATAAAACCGCTTCGGCCCTATTTGAGACCCAAACTCAATTGTTTAGGCCTCAGAATTTGAATTTTTAGATTATTTTTTGAGAAGCTAGTATTTTTCCTATTTTGGTATCTAATTATTAAGCCGGTTATTGTTATTCTTTGTTGGTTTAGATCTAAAAATATTTGGGAAAAACTTCAAAAACTCCTCTTGTGGTTTCACTTTTTTTTCAATTTAGTACCTGTGGTTTAAAATGTATCAAGTTAGTATCCTGTGGTTTCTCACTTTATCACTTTAGTACCATGTGGTTGAAAATGTATCAAGTTTGTACTATGTGGTTTTGTACTTTATCACTTTACTATCCTGTGGTTTCTCACTTTATCACTTTAATATCCTATGGTTTATAAACTACATGATACTAATTTGATACAAAATTAAGACCACATGATACTAAAGTGATAAAATGCAAAACCACAGGGTACTAACTTGATACACTTTAAACCACAGGGTACTAAAGTGATAAAGTGAGAAATCACATGCATGGTACTAAATTGATACAGTTAAATCACAGGGTACTAAAATGAAAAGGTGTAAAACCACATGGTGATTTTTTTGAAGTTTTTCCGAAATATTTTAATGAAAAAGATGTGAAAAAACAAACACAAAAAGTAAAAATAAAAAAAAAAAAGAAAAAAAGAAAAGAAAAGAAGATAAATGGAACGTTTGAATTTAATGGGCCTTACTGGGAGTAGCATTGTGTCAAACGTGGCCCGATAATCACTTAATTAATATGGCCTTCTCCACTAACATATATATACCAAATGAACCTACTATGTCTATACAGTAGGTTTAATTTACATCTAGATTATTAGGAGTTGAGCTGGAATACCATCGGTGGTGGCAGACAGGCTGCATTACCATCCATTTATATTCGATGATGGAGCATCCAAATCGACGATCGGTACCGTTGAAAATGATTTATACTAGCCACTTAAAGTATTTTGAAATCAAATTTCATATTTTTTCGATATTGTTCTCTTGTCCATCAAGCGGACGTAAAAATTAACGGATGAAAATGGATATCCTCTAAAAAGTGATGATCCAAATTTTGTAATTAAGATCGAGAGTATATATCCTGTTCTAAATAATTTTAAGAATTTTCTAAGAAAAATTTAATTTATTTGGACAGTTCTACACTGTTAAACAAGAAAACGCCTTATATCTACTATTAAAATTACAAATTTTGAAACCTTTTGATCATTAGGTCAATGATGTCGAAAATATTTGAAATTCGACTTTTAATTACTTCAAATGATATAGATCAAATTTAACGATGGCAATCGTCAGAAAACCCTCATGTCATAATCCGCTTTTTCACTTTCTCTCCCTGTCATTTAAACACCTACACTTTGCCTCCTTATAAAATGAAAAATGTGTACTTTACCCCCTGCCGTTAGCGATCTGTTAGGGTTCCGTTATAAAATATTTTTTTATACTAAAAATACCCCTCCGTCCTCTTCCCTGTTGCTTCACTTCCTTCGCCTCGCCGCCGCTTCATCGCCTCGCCCTCCTCCACTGCCTCGCCCTCGCCTACATCTCCGTCTGCACCCACAACCACCCCCTCGCCCTCCTCCGTTGCCTCGACTTCGCCCTTGTTGTCGTTGCCACATCTCCATCCACGTCCACCTCGATTTCCTCCGTACTGTCGCCAAAATCGAGGGGCGACGAGGGTACAGGAGGAGAAGGGGAGCATGTGGAGAAAAAAATGGAGAGAAATCGTGGCCGATCGAGGAGCAAATCGCGGTCGATTGAGTCTGCAGATGAGAAGAATGAGGGAGAAGACGAAAATGACGAAGGGCAAAATGGTCATTTTTCACACCGTACCCCCGTTATGCACATTTTTCATTTTATAAGGCGGCAAAGTGTAGATTTTTAAATGACAGGAGGGAAAGTGAAAAAGCGGGTTATGACAGAAAAATTTTCTGTAATTTAGCCCAATCAAAATTCCTATATTGTTCTTATAATCAAAACCCTCAACTTTTCTTATATGTTTGTGCAATTAATTTTTCACTCATGAATCATCTAGTTTCACATCATTGTATTGTATGCATGGTAAACTAGAATCAGAGACATGATGCAGTAAAAGCTCTACTCAAATGGCTTTGTCATAGATTGAACTTCACAAGAGTTTACACAACTTTTTTTTAAAATAAGAAAGGGCCCTCTTGTCATAAAATCACCATATTGGGAAATAACCACCCAACTTTTTTCCATGTGAATTTGATTATTGCTTCCTCCACTTTTTCCTGGTATTGGTTGCACCAAAGCTGCTATATGATAGTCCTGTGGTAGACCATGTGAATCTATATATATTTTTGGAGGCCCTAATTATATATATAAGAACTTAACCACATACTATGTTACTTCAAAAAAAAAAAAAAAAAAAAAATCATATTATGCTAGCTAGAGACAAGTGAAACATAGTACATGTGGGTAAGCATGCAGTTATGAGATATAACTTTGATGAATCAAGAAAAGAAAAACACTTTGCTTACAAAAATGGCTTTACGCATTTGTAGGAGAAGTTTACGCCCACGTCTCTACGACCAAATCGTGTAAATTATATATATTTTTCGTATGCCATTTGAAATGTAAGCATGAGTTATTGATTGCCCACAATTGATGCGAATTCGTAAGTTAGAGCGTGCACCGAAGAGAATCCAAAGCGCAAGTTGTTACTACTGATTAACTTATTCTGATATCTAAACGGACCCCGACTTTACATGCTAGGGACGGGTTATCGCAACAAACATATGTGGTGATGAAGAGCACTTCCTCTTTTAGGGCAGAATTGGACACCCAAGTCCTCAATCATGTGCAAGTAGGCATTCGGAGAAGGGAAAGAACACAAAGCAGTTGCCCACTGCAGGCTTTTGCCCTGCTGCTCATTCTCTTGGCTTCATCACATGGTGAGGGGAAAATCCTTTTGATGATTGTATGGCACATGGGGTTTGGAGGAGGCTGGCTATTCCAAAGATATGCACAATTGGTAAAAAGATGCTCAACAAACCATTTATATGAATTCTTCGAAACTAAGTGGTGGTAACCAACAAAAAATATCTTGGCTCGTAGTGCATACTGTGATCAGAATGATCGAAATGATAGAAAAGCGACTAGAATTAGTCTTAATTAACACCCGTATTTACAGGTATAGTAGAGATCACATGTATCTGTGAATTGCTCGCGTATTTATGATCATACTCACAGAGAATAAATATTAGTCGGTTAAAACTATCCAGTAGGTACGCATTTACGTACCCTAGGTTTGTATAGGCTTAGTTAGTGACCAATGCCGCTAACAATCGATATCAGAGTCGACGATTTGAAAGGATCCTAGGCAAATCCTTTTCGTGGCAGCTTTTTTCGACTTGTTCCGGCACTTTTAGCTGTCGGAAATTATGCATTTTGTTGCAATATAACTTTAGTGACTTTTACTTGCATGATGATCGAGTTGGATAAATAAAATTGAGGGGATTGTGATAACACCGTATAATAACAACATAGCAAACATAAGATCACTAATCAAATGGTAATATCTCAAATGGGTGATTCGCTATGACATGCAAAGAGTTTAAGGGGCGTGTCTTGTAGAAATATTGAAAATGAATTTTTGGAAAGCAAGGAATTGAGTTCGAGAGTCAAATAGAAATATAAGGCTTAAATTTTGTGATCTTAACTCATCAATGGCGATCTATTTAAATGAGGTAAAAGATTCACCAAGACGAGTATAAGCGACATTAAAATCTAAATCTCAATAATAATTTTGCAATATTTTTGAACTTTGGACGGCAATAATAGAATGTTGCAAAATCACAATTCTTTTATATAGTGCCATTAAAAAAATTGGGATGTAAGCGACATTAAAATTTAAATCTCAATAATAGTTTTGCAACATTTTTGAACTTTGGACGGCAATAATAGAATGTTGCAAAATCACAATTCTTTTATATAGTGTCATTAAAAAAATTGGGATGTCAAGAATTAAATATATGACCTCACAAAGCTAAAGGAGATGGGAGTTTGTTATGATGCCATGTGCATATATAGCCAAATAAATTAAAGCGATAGAAAACGATCTAAAATTAGTCTTTATCTTTGATAAAGGGTCATGTGGTCCAATTTTTGTTTCCCATGAACTAAGCTTACTTAATTTCTAACAAATGGCCTATTTTTTTCGAGTAATGTTTCCGTACTTTAAAAAAAAAAATAAAAAAGCTCTTAACTATTGATTAATTAAAGGTAAAAATGTAATTTTAATACTTAGCAGGTAAAAAATTTATTTTAAGATTATTTTATTCAAGGTTAGTTTAGTAATTAAACAATACAATATTTAAAAAAACTTTTAATTGATCGAGTTCCTAAAATTATGCATTAATTATAGGGATTCTAGAAATAGTTTTATTTCTAAGAATTGATGTCCTAAAATTATGCATTAATTATAGAGATTTTAGAAACAATTTTATTTCTAGGTACGATGATGAATTTAAATTTTAAATATTAAATACTTAAAATTTATAAGTGAAATTTAAGTTAGAGCGATTTGATCTGACGTGAATGCGTCTTATAATTTTTTAAGATGATAAGATTACGATCGTATTTTTTAAGACGAGATCGTATTAGAGACAGTTTTGATACATTAAATTTTAAATATTGAATACTTAAAAAAAATTTAAGAAACTTTTAAATTCCTATAGTTTAGACATTAATTTTGTATCACTTATTTAAAAAATTTTGAATGTAGGTTAAAATATTTATAATTTAAATGTATTCAATAAGTTAAAAAAATTAACTAAAAGGAAATTAGATCTGAAAAAATAGAATGATTTAAATAAGCTTATCAAATCAACTTTAAATTTTAAATTTGGTTCATAATTTCAAATATAAATTAATATTTTAATTCAAAATTTGAAATTAATTAAAATTTTAATATTTGGGTGTGTAAACAATATTTCAAATCGAAAATAATTAATTAACTTGAAAATATATCAAATTTTAATATTTGCGTGTGTAAACAATATTTACATTTAAAATATTTCAATTCGAAAATAATTAATTTAACTTGAAAATATAAAAGATCATATTGTCAAATCATTTGAAATTATTTTTATATAAAATGCCAAATTATGAAAGAAAATATAAAGAGAGAAAAAGGAAACAAAGAGAAAAAAAATTGAAAATATAATAGAGGTAATATGACTAAATTATCTATGTATTAAAACACAAAAATACTCTTTTTTGAGATACAGTACCTCTCCCAAAGCGACTGCAGTCACAATTTAAAAAAAATTAAATCAACCGTTGAATACGCGTGAATGAACGTAACGAAAAAAAAAAAAAAAAGTATAGAAACATTACTTCTTTTTTTCATTCTAACACCATATATATACATTATTAAAATTCAACTGTTGAAACGGTATATATGGATGAGGAAGCTCTTAAATGAAACAACATGCAATTATATATAGGTATATATTACAACATTCACAATGTATATATAATATATATATAGAGAAATCCTTATACTCTTATGAGTATAGAAGTTCTTATACTCATAAGTTTTGGTCGTTTGATCCACCCTTTAATCATTTTTACCCGTTAGATTATACTATTCAACCAACCACCCACTCAACCCTAAGGAGCCCACTATCAACCTAATTGTAATCACTCTCATCCTAGCCGCACATTTTTTCATCTCAACGGCAAAAAAGTTATGAGTATAAAGGACTCTATACTCATACGAAAGATAAGAAATTTCATATATATATATATGGAAAATCTTAGATGTCACAAAAGGTGTGTACATCTCACAACCCACCCATCCACGTAATGTACATCATATATATATATATATGTACACACATATATACGATTCTTCTTTAATAATAAGCCCATGCTCTCTCTCTAACACTTAAATAAAAAAAAATGTTTTTGCTCCCAGAATAAATCCGTAACAGCCTAGCATGGGGATGGGCATGCACACCTTGTAATCACTACATGCCGAAGCGCTTCCCCGGAACGGAGAAGTAGTGACCAGGTGGTCCTCAATATGGCCTCATTGAAGCAAAAATATCGCGATCTAATCGATTGGGTGTCGATTTCGTGGCCATTACTTGCTATGAATAGATGGCGCAGATAGAAAAGTGACAATTATATAATAAGTTCACTTAGACCTCTGTTTGGATACAGATGGAATATCTTGCTCTCAACATTACCCATGGCTTTTAAGTTATTTTTTCCGATTAATGAAAGAGAAATATTGCTGGTATATAACTTTATCCTAAACCTGCGTTAATATCCTAGCTATTTGTACATCTAAACATGCCTTCCCTTGCGGTGTGCAGTATCGATCATAGTAAATAATTGGTGCGGTATCGATTATGACTTGACTTAATTCAACATATGCATGCATGTGGTGGCACGCAGAATGCTGACCTAGTCGCGAAACCAACCACTAAATATAGTGGTCTATATATATACATATATAAAGTTGAGCTAGAGTGCTAAGCTATCAGTAGCAAACGAGCTTCGTTTTTATATATTTATTTTCGATGATGAAATTTCTAAATCGACGATCAGTACTGTTGAACATGATAAAAATAACTTTTCGTTTGACTTCCACACTGGAATGGGAACCAGATGAGCGCTTTCTCTTTTTGTTTCTGCTTTTGTCAGGTCCCTTCTTCTCCACTTGACTCAAGATAGGGGGGGGGGCGGCGGCGGTGAAGTAGGCACGCGTATGAACGTCTCAGCTCATAGTAAACATATGATGAACCCAAACAAGAAATCCAAGAACACCTATACTGATCTCCTCAACCATAACTTACGGATGACGAGAGACCTCCGACCGGAGACCTACGGATCAAGCATGACTCAAACTTACACTGCAACTACCTACCAGAGTGCTTTGATGCAGATTGTGTGTGGGAGGGGGCGAAGAAATAACAATGGAATACTTATCGCCCAAATACCACTCCAAGTATCTAGAAATCAAATTTTTAAAAATAATTCGAAATCATTAGCCTAATAATCAAATAATTCTAAATTTTATAATTTTATTGATTGATATATAAGACACTTTTTTATTTAACGGCATAAAAATATTCAAATTAATTTAATTTTAATTAGAAAATTATTTAAAATATTTAGAACAAGATTTATACTCTTGATCTTAATTACAATACCCCTATTATCAATTTTTAAAGAATATTAATTTATTTTCAGGTGTTAATTTTTGCGTGCATTTGATGGACCAAAGAATAATGTCGAAAAAATATGAAATTTGGTTTATGAATATTTCAAGTAGTATAGATAAGATGATCGGCACCGTTGAACATGATTCATACCACTTGAAATATCTAGAAACCAAATTTTATATTTTTTCAATATTATTCTCTTGTCCATCAAGTAAACACACAATTGAACGGCATAAAATAAATATTCTTTAAAAATTGATGATAGAAATCTTCTAATTAAGATCAAGAGTATAACTCCTTTTTGGATATCTTTACGCCGTTAAATAAGAAAACGTCTTATATTGATCATTAAAATTACAAAATTTAAAACTTTTTGTGTAACGACCCAGCCCACTAGCAATAATAACTCGTTTAACCACCTACCAAAATACTTAAGATTATTATTACTAATGTCTAAGTCTATTATAAACCCAATGACAACTCTATTGCCATCCGATGTGGGACTATTGGGGTGTCATATTTTGATCATTATGCCAAAAATGTTGAAATCTAGTTTCTAGATACCTCAAGTAGTATATAAGTCATATTCAACTGTATCGATCGTCGATTTAAAGACTGCATCGTCGAAAATAAATGGGCGGCAACGAAAACTCATTTGTCAATTATCTTTTCCCCTACATGTCATTCAATTAATGTGCATTATTAAGTGAGATGATTGATTGATGGTTGTCGGATTCAGGGCATGGTAATTTGCATGAAATTAATGGTGCCTAAATTTAAGTTATTTTGCATGAGAGTGTAAATGGTGGGGACTAGCTAGGTTAGTTTCTGACAAGTCCTTTGGTGCATGAATTAAAGATGAGTCATCATTTGGATAGCTGGGAGAGCATGTGCACGAGCACATGTTTGAATCCAATATATGTTCCTATGTAGCTTGGTGCCGTGTCCATTCCTGGTATATATCAACCTAAACCCTTTTAAGGAAATGTTTGTTTCACTAAACAGGATTTTACGGTGAAGTAGAGTTCGGTAAAATTTTATTAATCAATTTTTATTGTATAAAAAATCAGTACCATAATTAAATATATTTAATTTAATAAATATAACTATCTTTACTTAATATGTTATTTTATTATTATTTTTTTATCGTAATTGACTTCGATCTGCGATTGACGGAAGTTAATTGTGCCAGATTAACTCGAGTTTCGACCGTAACTTTTTTACGACGAATCAAACAAGGAAAGTAATGACGAAAACACCCGTTCGCCTCTCTCCAGTTTTGCCTCCCTTTCACCCGAACCACTACAATAAAGACACATGTTTGAAATATTTTTGTGTAAATGTCCTATTTATGTCAAAACTTAAAAAAATATTTACTAATACCTAAATATAAAGTCAAATCCAACCAAAAATAAAAGATTACTCTACTCAACCCATCTCACCCAGCCCATTCGGCCCGATTACAAACAGAAAAGAAGAAAAAAGAAAAATCGATTACCATCTCTCCCTCTTCCTTCATTCAATCTACTGAAATTCTATACGAAAAGCCCTTCTCTCTCGTCCTCCTCCGCCACCGCAACCAACGAGGTAGAGTTTCGGCAGTTACTAAATACTTAAATAAGTGTTGGTAAATTAGCAGCACTTTTTTTTAGGTTATAGCGGCACTCTTTAATTGTCACTATATACCTAGAGATTCCACATATAACAACGTACATTTTTTACAAGTGTCGGTAATTTAGCAAGCATCATTTTTTTGATCTATACTATTATTTAAAAGTATCGCTATAGACCGTTTTTATTGCAGTGGAAAAGGCATGCATTAATGGAAGAGTGGGATCATGTGGAGAGAGACCGAGTCAATGTGGCCTGTATCTTCACACATGTGCACATTTGCACACATGTGGGCGCACAAAGCATTCAAGTAGCTTGGCCCTTCTATGCATATAAAATATTAATGATTAGGCTATGTTTTGTCGCATTATAATTTATGGAGATATGCTATTTGAATCAAGCTATATAATAAACAAACAATAATTGTAATTGAGTAGTTACAGTGGTTTAATTTGATCAGTGCTGCTCAAAAGGTTAATCTAGTGAAAGAAAAAAAGTCAAAGCATTATTCTTAATGCCCTTGTTCATGCGCAGATCAAACGAATGTCAGAGTCAAACTCAGAATCTCTTTCGAAATAACGGGATCTTCGGAGTAACTCCGCTATCATATATATTATGTATTCTAAAGATCAATCTAGTAAAAAGCGATATTAATTACCTGTAACAATTAGTTTAGTTACTAATTATCTTACAGCATTAATTATTAATTTTTAAAATGCATTATATAGTGGCTAGAAATTAATGGGGGCAACTTATATAATTTGTAACAGCTTCTACCTGCTCAGGTGCTGCTATGTGTGGCTTCACCAATATCTTAAAAATCGGGTCCAATAGTGATTCAAAAATGTTATTAGAGGATAGGATAGTAGCACTAGCCTATAGAGGGAGAGAGAGAGAGTTGAGCTAGAATGCTATCGATAGCAAAATCCCTCCGTTGTCACCCACTTATTTTTGATGATGGAGCCTCCAAATTGATGATCGGCACCGTTGATATATGATCTATATCATTTGAAGTATTTAGAAAATCAAATTTCATACATTTTCGATATTGTTCTCTTATCCATCGAGTGGACATAAAAATGAACGGCTGAAAATGAATATTCTTAAAAAAATAATGATAGGAGTATTGTAATCAAAATCAAGAGTATATCTATATCATTTGAAGTATTTAGAAATCAAATTTCATACATTTTCGATATTGTTCTCTTATCCATCAAGTGGACATAAAAATGAACGGTTGAAAATTAATATTCTTAAAAAAATAATGATAGGAGTATTGTAATCAAAATCAAGAGTATAGATCTTGTTTTAAATAGTTTAAAAAATTTTCTAACAAAAATTCAATTGATTTAGATATTTTTACGCCGTTAAACGAGAAAACGCCTCGTATCGACCATTAAAATTACAAATTTTAAAACCCTTTGATCATTAGACAAATGATATCGAAAAGATTTAAAATTTAATTTCTAAATACTTCAAGTGGTATAAATCATATTCAACGGTGCCGATCGTCGTTTTGGAGGCTCCATCATAAAAAACAAATGGGTGGCAAAAATGCCGGTTTGCTATCGATAGCATTCTAGCTCAACTCTCTCTCTCTCTCTCTCTCTCTATATATATATATATATATATATATATATATATATATATAGAGAGAGAGAGAGAGAGAGAGAGAGAGAGAGAGAGAGTTGGGCGAGAATATTATTGATAGTAAAAGATTTTTTTTGCTATCAAGTTTTTAGTCTTTGAATACGGCTATTATACTATTATGAGTACGATCGCCCTCGTACTCATAAGTCGTTTTCGATGATAGAGCTTCCGAATCGACGATACACACCGTTAAACGTTATTTATAGCATTTAAATCTTCTAGAAATAAAATTTTATAATTTTTCGACATCATTTACCTTACGATCAAGATGTCAGAAATTTGACAATTTTTAACGGCCGGTATGAGATACTTGATAGTTTAATGGTGTAAAAGAATCGAAATTTGTTGAATTTTTGATAGAAAATTCTATTCACAACATAAATAAAGAGCAATAACTCTGATCTTGAATTGAAGGATCCGATCATCCTTTTTTTGGACATCGTTCGATTTTGACCGTTCATTAATTTTATGCCCGCTTGATGGACTTTATAATGATTTCGAAGATTTACGAAATTTATTTTCTAGAAGTTTCAAATACTCTAGATTATAATTAACGGAGTGGATCGTCGATTTGAAAGATCCATCATTGAAAACAACTTATGAGTAGTAGGCTCTAATACTCATAATAATATAGTAGTCATGGCCTATATATATGTATATATAGAGTCCGGCTGCTATGCTATCAATAGCACGAAGCATTCGGTGCTACCAAGTTTTCTGCCGTTAGATCCACCCCTTTAATGATTTTCACCCGTTAGATCATACTATTCAACCAACCACCCACTTAACCCTATGGGGCCCACATCATTCTAACCACACATCTCTCAATCCAATGGCTAAAAACTTGGTAGAAGACCAAACTTGCTATTAATAAGATAAGCAAGTTACGTATATATATATAAAATTGAGGACCTTACAGTATTTTATTTTAGGCCACCAAACAAATTAACTCACCCAACTACCTATTTGGCCCAGTTTGTGGATCCAGGTAATAAGCTTTAATTTCTTAATTAAATCTCACTTATTTTTCTTTTTCTTTTTTTTTTTGTGTTGCAATATTATGTATGGGAGTCTGGGAGATTTATTTATTTTGGCGTGTACACGTGTGTGGAATTAAAGTAATCCACCCACCTAGTTGGGGTGCCACGTACCTACGCGTGCACATAATAAAGAACAGGATAAGGGTTTTTCCCGTTTTTTTTTTGTTAAGGTGTACATCGTTTTCCTCTGTGTTGTTCTATAAAACATTATTTAAGTAATATATTTTTTTAATGGTATAACACAATTTGTTTTTGAAAAATGTTACTCTTGAGTCTCTGACAAATAACTTAATTCCACAATAATTCAAAAAATTTAAAATTTGGTGATTGCATTTTATTCTTTAATTTTACGAATTTCAAACAATCACCCGATGAGTGATACTTTTTACCAATTAAATAAGCCAACAAGTAACATTATTTCAATGCTTATAAACAAACGTTACAACATATCACGAATTATTCTACTTATTAGTGATTAAATTGTTTTTTATTTTCTCGACCATATAAATCGACCATACTATTATCTCATTCTGATTCACGCCTCCTTATTAATTAAATATGGACACACAAGAAATAGGCCACTGATTTCGAATCATTTTTTTAAAAATAATTTCAACTAAAAAATATAAAATAACTAAAAATTTAAATTTTAAATTTTAAAATTTTGGATACTAATCATTACGTTATGAACCAACTATACTAAATAGCGCCAATACAACACATGTATATTATGAAGAACTGTAGAATTTAACTATTTAAGAGTAAAAGGTCACGTTCTCGAAGTGGATGGGGATGTTGTTGTGTAGGGCTGGCAAACGAGCGAGCCGGCTCGTGTTCGACTCGCGTTCGGCTTGATATTTGGCTCGCTCGAGCTCGGCTCGAATTAATTCCAAGCTGAGCTTGAGCCTAAATCTCGGCTCGAAATTAATTTCAAGCCGAGCTTGAGTATTACTAGGCTCGTTCGAATTAGGCTCGAAAAGCTCGAAAGCTCGAAAGCTATATATATATATAGTCTACAATATCATTAATAGTACCAACCACTTTATTGTTAGATTTTGATCATTGGATGATGAGATGTGTAGTTAGGATGATAGTGATTCTCTAGAATTGAATGGGAGATTAGTTAAATAGTATATTATAATGGGTGAGAATGGTCTCAGGGTTAGATCTAACGGTACAAAATACAATAACACTAAGCATTTTGTACTATCGATAATCTAGTAGCGATTCTCTCTCTATATGTATATTCCGCTACTATACTATCTATATTATTGATAAGTGAAAGCATTTTGTGCAATCGAGTTTTCTATCGTTAAATTTACCTATATATATAGAGTTCAGCTACTGTACTACCCATAGTACCAAGCATTTGGTATTCTCGAGTTTCTTCCGTTAGATCTACCCCATTGGCCAATTTCATCTGTTAGATCACACCATTCAACTAGCCACCTACTGAACCCTAGGGGGCTACTATCATCCTGACCGCCCATCCTTTCATACAAGGGCCGAAAACCTAATACATTATTAATATAATATAGTAGTTTAAATATATGTATAATATTATAATATAGTATAGGACTACTATACTCTTATAAGTATAGATCTCTTTATACTTATAAATTTTCAATCGTTAGATGTGCGATTAGGATGATAGTGGTCCCCTAGGATTGAAATAGTTAAAAGAATAAATCCAACGATCGAAAACTGATGAGTATAAATAGATCTATACTCAAAACAATATAGCAGCCGAACTCTCTCTATATATAATTATATATAATATATACTTTAATTATATAAAATAATGTATATTATGTATTTTAATTATATCTATATAGAATTTAGATTATTGGGCCCACAAAATTAAATCGGAAATTCTACTCTAATTGCTCTCTCTCTCTCTTTTTCACTTGCTCATAATTATTTTTTCTAATTTTTATAATATTATAATATCTTATTTTATGCATTCATTTTATATGTTGAACTATTAGATATTTTTTGTATCAAATTTGAGATAATGCTTTATAAAAATTAAATTATAGATTGCACGATGTTAAAAATTTCAAGCGGTGTTTAGCTGTTCCTTCATTTCGAAGTTAACGCCATTCATTTCATTAATTTCAAGCCGAGTTTTTAGAATAAATGAAATTAATTAATTTTTTCTGCTGAGAGCTGCTCGCTCGAGCTCGGCTCTCACTTATTTTTCTTTTTCTTTTTTTTTTGTGTTGCAATATTATGTATGGGAGTCTGGGAGATTTATTTATTTTGGCGTGTACACGTGTGTGGAATTAAAGTAATCCACCCACCTAGTTGGGGTGCCACGTACCTACGCGTGCACATAATAAAGAACAGGATAAGGGTTTTTCCCGTTTTTTTTTTGTTAAGGTGTACATCGTTTTCCTCTGTGTTGTTCTATAAAACATTATTTAAGTAATATATTTTTTTAATGGTATAACACAATTTGTTTTTGAAAAATGTTACTCTTGAGTCTCTGACAAATAACTTAATTCCACAATAATTCAAAAAATTTAAAATTTGGTGATTGCATTTTATTCTTTAATTTTACGAATTTCAAACAATCACCCGATGAGTGATACTTTTTACCAATTAAATAAGCCAACAAGTAACATTATTTCAATGCTTATAAACAAACGTTACAACATATCACGAATTATTCTACTTATTAGTGATTAAATTGTTTTTTATTTTCTCGACCATATAAATCGACCATACTATTATCTCATTCTGATTCACGCCTCCTTATTAATTAAATATGGACACACAAGAAATAGGCCACTGATTTCGAATCATTTTTTTAAAAATAATTTCAACTAAAAAATATAAAATAACTAAAAATTTAAATTTTAAATTTTAAAATTTTGGATACTAATCATTACGTTATGAACCAACTATACTAAATAGCGCCAATACAACACATGTATATTACGAAGAACTGTAGAATTTAACTATTTAAGAGTAAAAGGTCACGTTCTCGAAGTGGATGGGGATGTTGTTGTGTAGCTAAGGGACAAATTAAACTGTTTGGCACGTACATAAATTGACTCTCAACTAGGGAATTGAGCTCCTATACTTTTAAAAATACGAAGTCATTCGTGCTTGTAAGTTTTTAGCCATTGGATTAATAGATGTGCGGTTAGGATGATATGGGCCTCCCTGGATTAAATGGGTGGTTGGTTGAATAGTATAATATAACGGATGAAAATAATCAAAGGTGTAGATCTAATGGTAAAAAAATCACAAGCACCAAGTGCTTGGTGCTTTTACAAGCACCATAGCCGGACTCCTCAACGTGGTATTCTCTATAATTAATTCCCTAGCACTATAAGTAATTCGGTGTGTCGAAATAATTGAATTTCGAATTGTTTCGACAAAATTCGTAACCGAAAAAATAGTTAACAAAAAAAAAAAAAAATCAGCAATCTACCAATTTTTGAAAAACCAAAAAAAACAAAATTTTCGGAACGGTCATAGTTTTAGCTTAAAAAAAAAAAAAAATTAACACAAGTAAACCAAATATGTATCTTATTATTTTGAATACAAATATGCATTCACTGTAACAGAATAACACGACAAAAAATTTCAACCATAATAGACAATTCAATTTAATTTGTCTATAATTTATATATGTTGATTATTTTTGTCTTATAGTTTTATTTAGACTCCTTATAATTCTAATAATAAAAATATTTTTAATATTTTATTTTATTTACATTCTAAACTTATAATCCCAACTAACTTAAACCGATCTAAAAATGAAAAATTTAGTTAAAGAAATTAGTACACAAACAATTTTATCTTATGATTGTCCCACACCTTCTTCTTTTTTCTTTTTCTTTTTTTTAGAGATAGATAGCACGCTAGCTGCTTCGTTTATTTCATTTAGAAATAAACTTATCCAGAAATATGAATCAACTGGGATTCGAACTAGGGTCACGGATACCAACCACCAAACCCTCTGCCACTTGCTCTAGAAACGGTTGGTTTTATTTTTTATTTTTAATTTGGTGCATATTAGACATTGAAAGCGTTTTCTGTTAACTCATTGTCGGACCCTACGTCTACTCTGTAGGTCAATAATTCAACGAACCAAGCTTTTTCTTTTTTTCTTTTTTTTTTCCAAATCTTTTCACAGTTCTCACTAATAAGTGTCGTGACACGTTCCGAAAATTTACCGGTACGATACTATATGTAAAGTATGCGTCGGGCTATATCGATACATGTTATTCATAAAAAATTTATGTATACCAACACAAAATAGCATTAAATATTTATATTTTTAATATTGTATTCCACATATCGAGATGAGTCGATTACGATATATTTTCTACAGTTCCACCGAAGAACGCAGAAGCATATCCCTATATATTTCTTCCATAGCTCCATTTTTATCTAATAGCGTTAGATAGACATCAATACCAAATTAAGCCTATAAAGTATGAAAAATATATTTTTTTGGAACATTTCAATTTTTAGCACTGGAGTATCACCATAGGTATCAATGTATAAGTTTAATTAGAAACAATAGAAAATATATTTAGCAAACAAATTCTAATATATTCATTAAATTGCGTTAAGTACGGTGTTAGCTTGCGTAAGAATTAATCATTTCAAAATTTTAAACTCTAATATAAATAAATTATCAAAATTTTCAACACAATCAAATCATTATACAATGGAGACAATATGATTTGTAAATAAAAATAAACATAAATATTTATAATATAGTAACTAAAATATTAAAAATAAATATTAAAAAATATAAAAAAATTTTAAAAAAAATTATCTCAAATTGGGAGAGTTGAATCCCACGTAATTTAAAATATACTATGTGGTAGAAAATTCTGAGTAAATAAATAAATTATCAAATTCAAATCAAAGAAGAACCTGTCAAATATGGTTAATCGTTACAGACAGATATAGCCAATTTTCTTGAGACAAAGTAAATAGTATTTAATATATCATTTTATCTAAAATGAGTGTAAGTACAACCATTTATATAGACACTAAATGATCTTTCATAAAAGGGAGAACAAGCTTAACGGGTTCCGGATTCCGGTAAGCCAAAGTGCATTGTATTTGGGGGGATAAAGAGGGATATTTCGTCTTGTTCTGATATATTCCTCCAACCAAACGCAACTTGAGTATATAATAAATTTTAATATAGGATATGAATGAGAAGATAATTGTGACAAGTGGGTTCCACGGGCCTCCAATTAAATGCTAAACATAAGTTTAAGTTGGCTGGTGAGCCTCACATGGGCCCAAGTAAATTTAACATGACAGGTGGATCCCACACATTACTTAAATTAACCAAATATTGCCACGTGAACTGAACGCTATAAGATTTAATAGTAGTTTATAGATGATATTCTAAAAGAAGGGGGTACTTTATTTTTCATTCTATTTCAAATCCCATAATTCTTTTGTAAATTAGATAGTTCGGGAAATATAAAGTAACCTATTGAAACTCAATATAGTTCGTTTTACTAATTTCACACATAATAATAATTTGAATAGTAATTAAATCAGCTTAGAGCATATTTGGTTCGTGATTTAAGCTACCGTTTGGTTCGGTGTTAAGGAAAAACTAGTTATTTTAGGAATAGTATTAAGTTTAAGATTAAGGTGGGGTTAGAGTATTTTTCTGTTTGGTTGAGGGTTGGAGTTAGTTCAGGATAGTAAAAAATAATATTTGGTTGGAGTAGGTGGGATAAGAAAGATAGTGGGTTATTATGAATAGAAAATAGTGTTTAGTTGGGATTTGGTGGGGTTAATTAAGCCGGAATAACCCATTTGAGATAGGATTAGCTAAATCCATCTATTTTTGAGGATGTTTGGGAATACAATGGGGGTTAAGGGGTTACTCCACCCCTTAACCCCCAACCAAACAATGGCTAAGTGATTTACTTTAAAATATGTCAATCTGAAATTTACAGGATTAAGCTATTCTCGTTTCAAAGTGAAATGAAAATTAGAATTCGATTTCTGTAAAATAAATAATAATTAGCGAAATTAATAAATCTCATTCTAATTTTATAGCCTAAAATGAATAAATCAAACAAGCTCTTAGCAAATTTTTACTAAAGAAAAAAGTTAGCTGGTCAAACGCAACGAAAATGTTATTCAGTAATAATAAGTAGAAAAATATACAAATATATATTACATCAAATCAATGTCACTAAATAGGGCTAAGGCCTACAAACGTCTTTGGGTTGTAGTCCTACAATAGTCCTAATCCAAAAGGCTAGTTTTCTCCACTTATCACATTATTTTTTAAAATTGAAAATCAAGAAGGGGCTGGGTAAACCCTACTTTTGGATTTTTATCCAACAGTAATTTTAGTGATAATAAATAAATTTTAAATTTAAGTTTTTACTCAGTAATTTTAGATTTTAGTTGAATGCAAAATGAGTCAAGTCGAATTGGAATTGTAGGAAGGCAATCGTTGAATTCAATAGTTCAAAAATGATTCGGATAAGATTAAATTGTACCAAATTGAATGCAAGTATGTACCAAAGAAGTTCCTTTCAGAACTTCTATGTAAATTTATAATATTTGAGCTGGTTAATGACAATAAGTTGACTTATCAACGACATGAATTAGATTTAAGCAAAAGATCAACTAGCCATTATTTTTAAATTATATACTTTCAGGAAGAGCGTGAAATATGGTATAAATCCAAAAAAAAACAAAAAATTCAATATGGTAAGAATTTATAAAATGTTTTTTTTTTTGAGAAGGAGGTAGCAAGCTATCTGCTTTATTCATTAAGCGAAATGAGCTTAGCGTATATTGTGAAGGCAACTAGAGCCTTCTAAAAGATCCGCAAAAAATAATAATAATAATAATAATAATAATAATAATGATATATAGTACCAAGGGGTATTTTTTTTGAGAGATAGGTAGCACGCTACCCGCTTCGTTTATTTCATTAAGAAATAAACTTAGCTATAAATATGAATCAACTAGGATTCGAACTGGTCTCATCAACCAATGCCCTTCGCCACTTGCTCGGGGTGCTACAATGAATTGCCGCGAATTTAATAATCAACATCTTATCGTATAGATGACTAGTACTGATCAATAAGTTGTGTTTAAATCTTTTTATCAATAAACATTAATAATTTCAAAACAACTGTTACGGCCGATTGAGCGTTTTTTAATAATATATATTACTTCTGGAGTTGTTTTCGAAAATTATCTTCACCTACAAACCTTTGCATTAGGCGTTGCATAGATTAATTACAGCACCTTTTAGTTCTTGTAAACTTAGCTATTTGTATAATAGGTGTAAATTTTATATCTTAAACTTTTAAATGCCTACACTTACTCATTTATCTTGTTATATATATATATGTATATATATATATATATATATATATATATATATATATATATATATATATATATATATATATATATATATATATATATATATATATATATATATATATATATATAGTTCGGCTACTATACTCTTATGAGTATTATCACCCACGTACTCATAAGTCGTTTTCGATGATAGAGCTTCCGAATCGACGTTACATATCGTTAAATATTATTTAGATAATTTACAATTACTAGAAATCAAATTTCATAATTTTTCGACAGCATTCATCTTACGATCGAAAGGTCACAAAATTGATAATCTTTAACGGCCGATATGAAATACTTACTAATTATTAATGGTTTAAAAATTTGAAATAAGTTGAATTTTTTATAGAAAATTCTATTTACTACGTACCTAGATAAAGATCAATAACTTTGATCTTAAATTGAAAGATCTGATCATTTATTTTTAGGACGTCGTTCGATTTTGACCTTTTATTTTATACTCGCTTGATAGACTTTATTATAATTTCAAAAAATTACGAAATTTATTTTATAAAAATTTCAAATACTCTAAATCATATTTTACGGAGTGAATCGTTAGTTCGGAAGGTTCATCATCAAAAACAACTTATGTATGAAGGACTTTATACTTATAAAAATATAGTACCCTATACATATATATATATAGAGAGAGAGAGAGAGAGAGAGAGAGAGAGAGAGAGAGAGAGAGAGAATTAGGCTACTATACTATCTATAGTAGGGGCGCTTCCGTACTATAGTGTTGTTTTCGATCTTAGGGCGTTCAAATCAACGATCCACACCATTAAATATGACCTAGGGTATATGAAGCTCATAGAAATAAAATTTTAGTTCTTTTCGATATCGTTTACTTAGTAAATAAATTATGTCAAAATGGACGGTAGAAATTAAATACTTTTTAAAATTTGAGCATAGGATTTTTAAATTCAAGATCAAGAATGTTAACCTTAATCTATATAGTTTAAAGTATTTTCTATCAAAATTTGAAGAAATTTAGATTCTTCTACACCGTTAAACTCCAAACTCGTCATAATAATCATTGAAAATTGACAATTTTAAAATATTTTGATCATAAAGTAAACTATATCGAAAAATTATAAAATTTAGTCTTCAAATTTACTTTTAATAGTATAGATCAAGTCTAACTAAACTGATCGTCAATATGAAATTTAGTTTCCAAATACTATAAAAAGTATTAACTATATAAATTTCATAATTTGAGACTTGATTTAGAGTATTTGAAATATCTAGAAAATATATTTTGTAATTTTTCGATATCTTTTGCCTAATGATTGAAGGGGCTCAAAATCAATAATTTTAATATTTGTGGTGAGCCGTTTGCAAGTTTAACGATGTAAAAATATTCAAATCACGTAAAATTTTGATAAAAAATACTTTATACTACATAAAATAAGATCAATATTTTTAATCTAAAATTTTAATGTCGTACCATCACATTTTGTAAGATTTTTATTTTCAGCTGTTGATTTTGAGCTCCTTCGACCACTAAGTAAATGATATCGAAAAATCACAAAATTTATTTTTTAGGTACTTTAAATATTCTAGATCAAGTTTAATGAAACCGATCGTCGATTCAATAGTTCTAACATCAAAAATAATTTGGAAGTATGAAGCTCTGCACTTTCGTAAACATACCAACCTCACTTGATATATATATATATATATATATATATATATATATATATATATATAGAGAGAGAGAGAGAGAAGAGCTGGAATACATCTAAAATTACCAATTGGGTGGTGCTTTAGTGTTTTTAGCTTTTGGATTGTAATAAACCGACTTTTTACCTAAAGGAAATTTGACTTTCGTTTCTGAATGTTATTGTGCGTAAATGCATTATAAGAGCACACGTCAAATTTCAGGCGAAACCGAGCTAAAACGAAAAAGTTACGCGACCCGAAAGTTTGCCTTAAAGTGAATAGTAACTCCGGATTTTCGGGAAATCGCGGAGTAAAGATGGGGTCTGGTGCGTACCGAATTCCGAATATCGGCTTCCAATAGCTCGTTTCGAACGGCTCAACTATACCGGAACCGTTGGCACCGACTTTAATCGAATCGAATCACGGTTGTCGAGGAAAAGGGGTTCGAGCGATTTTACTAAAAGACTTAAGGAAATTTGAGATATTGGAGGAATAAAGAAAAAGAGGAGATGTGATACTTGCGAATCCGAGACCAAATCAAACTAAGTAAAAGGCCGATTTGATGTTCTCGACGCACCGAACGCCGGCGCGATCCGATCGTGAATCCGACGGACGGATCTCCGGAATCGCGAAAAGAATGCGAAGAGGGTGAAATCGCGTAACGGTGGAACGCGAAGAGTCGCGATATTTTATGCGCCGAAATGCGAGGGTTCGAACATGGAGGGTCCTATGCGCATAATTGTCATGCTGGCAGGGGCTGAAATGTAATATGAGGTTTGTGGTGGACTAAAATGCAAAAAGGCCTATATGCATATATGGGTTCTAGGGTTCACTTCCACCAAACCCTAACCCTAGTGACCCTTTACCTCCCACTAGCCCTCGCCCGCCTCCGCCCTCCCTCTCGCCTTCCCGAGCGCGCACTCGACCCTCCGGCGAGCTCCTCCGCCGCCGGAGAACCTCCCCGAGCCCTCGCCCACCTCCTCCACTTCTCCCCTCGCCACCTAGCCACCAACTTGACCGAGTGTGTGCGGGGTTGATCTCTAGGCCAAGCATCATCATCCCCGGCCGAGACCAACCGCCGGCGCCCATCGCCGCCGCCGCCGCCGTCGTCGCCGCCGGAGCCGAGCGAAAGCCGCCCGTCGCCATTGTTGCTCCACCGCATCGAGCTCGGGAAGAGGAAGATCCGGCGTTTCCTTCGCCGTGGAGGCTTGAATCCTCCTTCCCGCCACGAGCCACCTCCGCGCGCTCCCCCGGCTTCCCGTACACCGCCGCCATCGCTCCAACTCCCCGCGCCGCCGGTTGGTGGCCGACCGAGGGTTGCACCCCTCGCGTCCGGCACCCTCGCCGCATCCCGAGGAGCATCGGCTTCCCTCGCCTCCGTGCGGACCATCACCGTCCCGGTTGTCTGGCCGCGCCGTGCCGCGGCGCCATCCAACCCGAGAGGAAGAAGAATTAGATCGTCGCCGCCGCGCTCGTCGCCGCCGCCGCCGCCGGCCACCTCCTCCTCGACCTCGCCGACCCGAGGCTCCTTCGGCCGGCGCGCGCGCTCCTTGCCGCCGGCGCCCGAGCCCTAGCTCCCTCGGCTCCGCGTGAGTGCTTTGCGCCACAAAGACCTAAGTCTAGGGTTCGGATCACCTACCTGGTGATCCGGTGGGTCAAATGAACCTCGGGAAGTGAGCACGGTCAAGGATTTTCCGTGCTGAACGCGATGCTCACCTCCGTTCCGAGTTTCGATGCTCCGTTTAGCGGGACGATCGCACTTTATGCGCTGTGCGCGCTATTTACTGAATTTAGTGTCGCTTGTGCGCGCACTACGATGTCCGATTGTGCTCGAAAGGCGAGCACGGTCTTCGCATGTCGAAGACTTACGGCGTGTGCGATTTCGTAATTTGTGATGCATCGGTTTGCGTGCACGGCCCATAATAACCCTATAATCACATGAAATAATGCGATTTAGGAACCTTCAGGGGCCTTTATGCAATTGTAGCCTCCCGGGCTGTCGTGGGTAGTGTGTACGTGCCGCGGGTAACCTCTCGACTAACCGTCCAAGGTCCCGAGCTTTTCGGAAAACAGTAAGTATGATTCCGGAGCGTTCGTTGGCGAAATTTGACGACGGAACGCGACTTTGGTTCGGATTTCTTCCGACGCTTTTCAGAGATTATTTCCTTTGTCGCAAAGCCTTATTGGCTGGTCACCCGCGTCGTTTCGAGAGTCCGGAAATGACGGGTGAGCGACGGTGGGTTCCGGTGTCAAAGTCGACGCTTTCGGGAACCCGGATCAAAACGGTCGTTTTATTCTTAGTCGTTCCGAGACAGTTACGTCGTGGGGTTGTGAGTTAATGTTCTAGTATTCAATGGGTTAGTTTCTGACCCGGTGAACCCTCGTAGGTTCAGTTGTTTCTTCCCAGCAGTCGGCAGACCACACCTTTCGATACTCAGGTGGGTATCCGGTTTGACATCCGTACAGTGGTACACGCTTGGTGACACTCCTTCACTTTACTCTACTCTACTTTACTTTTCTTACTTGCACCTTACTGTCGTTTCTATTCTCTACTCATTTATATGCATACTTAGTATACTTGATAGAGTAGAGAACGACCTACTTGGTCGATACTTTCGATACTTTGACCTAATTGGTCGGCTTGTCTGCTTTCTCGTTGACCTATTCGCCGTTGCTTCTTTGGACTGTTCGGTCGGTTTGTTTCAGTGCTTCTGTGACCTATGTGGTCGGCAAGTTTACCTGATGACCCAAAGGGGTCGATGTCCCTTTAGGGACGGGATTGTCAGCTAGTTGCTGACGTCTGGCTTTTGAGCATAACAGCATCGATCGCCCAGACTCGAGCGCATATCACGAACACAAAGCGGTCCGATCCACCGCCAGTGTTGTTCTTTTCCTAAAAGTGGTTGGACGCCAACCCGTGAGCCCATAGGCTATCTTGGGTTGAATGCGTGCTTAGAGACAGTGGGCATTGCCTCGAGGTCCGCGGACCAATATTGGCGTTACGGATTGGGTATTTACTTTCTCACTTTTCGATGCATACATACAAGATAGCAGTTTATTTATATTACATATATCACTCTCCTGCTTACTTTAGCTACTGTATCTATTTATCAGTCCTTCCTTTGCTTTACTCCGTTACTAGTGGATACCCACTGGGAGGGGGAGACATGTTTACATGTTCTCACCCCCCCGCCTTCTTCTTTTTCAGGTGACGCAGCTGGTCCTGGGACAAAGAAAGGAGTGAGCGAGTCTAGTGCGCGTGTAGCTCCTACCCGTATCTTACTTCTTTACTTTCCTTGCTTTATTATCTAGAGTACATTTTGGTTCAGTTCTAGTTCTACTTTGGTTCACTTACAGTGATATTTTGAGACTTGTGATGTTTTTGGGATTGTGATATGGAACTCTTGTTTTGGGAAACAAACTGTCTCCTACCCTTCGTGGTAGCATTTCAAATGAAAGGGTTTAAAAGAGAAAAGATTTTCTACCCTCGTGGTAGTGTTTTTAAAAGAAAGCGTTTCCGTGTGGTAAACGATTTTAAAAAGGTTTTCTTTAGATTTATAAATAAGTTAAGTGTGAATGTGGTGAATGGTTGTATGATATTGTGTATTCAGTCTACTTGTTATTCATACTGTTGTGGTTGAGTTCCTGGATGAATTGTAAACACTCTGTACTTGTGCGACGCCGTGCAAATACAGTGGAGACTCTGTTCGTGTGTACAGTGGCCTCCCTGTATTTGTGGCGGATCTGGTTCACCTCTGGGGGTCAGGCAAAAAAAAAAAAAATTTCCGCTGTATTTATTTACCAATGGGACCCCGGGGCGTGACATGGATGGAGAGATGTGAGGTTGAGATGATGGTGGTAGGTCGAATAGTATTTGATTCAAGGAGTATTAGTAATTAAGATGTGGATCTAAGAGCTAGAAACTTAGAAGCACTAAGGAATTGGTGCTTCTAAAAGTATCCTAGCTCTACTATATATATATATATATATATATATATACACACGAATCCACCTGTTATCCATTTAAAAGGACGAATGGCTTTTCATCTTCCTAGGTCGTTTTAGATGATAGGTATTTTGAATCAATGATCAGAACAATTAAAGTTAATTTAGAGTATTTAAAGTGCCTACGAACTAAATTTTATAAATTTTAAAAATTATTTACGTAGTGATCGAAAGATCACAAAATCAACAGTTTTTGACAGCATGTATGAATCGTTTTATTGTTTAACAGTGTAGAACAATCTAAATAAAATATACAGTTAGTATTTTTTATATTGAAAAAAGTCAAAACAACAGAACCCTACAGTAGGTTATTTCTAACTGAACCCTACAACTGAACCTACAATCAAAACAACCGGCCGTCCCTAACGCAAGTGGCAAAAGGGCTTAATAATTGGTACCCGAGACCCAAGTTCGTATCCTAGTTGATTCATATTTTTAGCTAAATTTATTTTTAAATAAAATAAACGAAGCGGATAGGATACTAGCTTTCTCTAAAAAAAAAAAAAAAAAAAAAAAAAAAAAACTGAACACTACAGTAGTTTAGTAACTTTCCACTATTATTATTATTATATTAACTATTCCCCACAGCCCCTGGAAGATGCATCAACCACTTAATAATGTAGGGAACAACAGCTATTTGCAATGTTGTGAGCACTGTTTCTGGAGACATTATGACCAAAAATATAAACAGGGCTTGTGTACGGATGAAGTGACATCTAGAGAGAGGGAGAGAGAGTGAGTGAAATTGTTGTTATTACCTGCACTGTGTAAGTACACTATATATATACACCATACCTAACATTTGAATAATTATTAATATCTTAAATTCCAAAGAGCATATATATATTTGTACATGAATTGACTTGTGTATTTGGAAAATCTATTAATTACCTAAATATCAAGTTTTAGAGAACGAATTATTATTTGATATAGAAAAATTTGAAGCTTACAGTGTATAATTTTTGATACAGAGACTATTTTTAACAGGCCAAAAAATAAATATGATGAGTTAGATTCTGATTTTGAGATTTCTGTCGTAGAAATTTATGTGCTCACTCGGTGCAAAGCAAACATATTTTTGATATGCACAGCTAAAATTTATATCTTTTTGATACCAAAGGTTTTTTAAATATCACAAAACATATCCAGTGGGTTGGATTTTGATTTTAAAATTTCTATTCTGTATAGGATTTTTAGTTACACACCTGATGTAAACAATAAATGTTTGTAATGTGTAAGCTTTTTGAGTGAATATCCAAAATTTATAATTTTTGATGCCATAAAATATATTGGTGAGTGCGATTTTGATTTTGAAATCTTTATGTAGGATCCTAAAAGCAAAGCGTATGAGATGTCCTAAATTAAACACTCGGAGTAGATGATAATTGTTTAAAAATATGCATATCTTTTAAAATCAGCATTATAAGCTTGTATTTTCAGATAGTGCGCGCAAGTAATGCTAGGCTTACAACCAAAAATGAGTTTAAGTACCCTTGTTCTTTTTTTTTAAACTTCTACTAAAAATAGGGATTGGTAAATTATAGACACTCAAAGATGAGGTGTTGTAGGAATTATAATTCCTTTTTCCTTGTAGATTTAGTATTGTTGTTTTTTGTAGATAGAGTTTTTAAATGTTATGGAGTTATATCCTTATTTTAAAGTAGGCTCTATTGTAGGTATGGCCAACAATCTAGCTCTATGTTCACAAGAGAGCTCGTGTTCAGCTCGTTTTGGCTCGATACTATTTTAATTTTAGGCCAATCCAAATGTGAAGATATCAATATTTTACGAATTTCAATTGTTAGATTAAGATTTTTAATTATTTTAACTTCTTTTCAACTTTCATCCAGCAGTAGATTGACAATCTAATTTGTCGTTCGCGAGCCAGCTGGTGTATAGCTCGTTGAAAGACGAGAAGAATCTGAGATAAACTTTTCAACTCGATATTTTAACGAGATCGCTCGTGTTCAGCTCATTAACAGCCCTAGTTGTAGGATTGTAGGAGTGAGAGTATACGAGATGTACTTATACACTTGGAGCAGCAGGCAATAATTAGAATGAGAGAGAGAGAGAGAGAAGGGGAAAAAGTAGAAAAATCCAAAAAAACATAGGAAGGGGGACTCATCCATGTCCCATATTTTGGGGCCCGGGGAAGCAGTTCCATATTTCCCTCCCACTAGCATTTGATTTTTTTTTTTTTTTTTTTTTAGAGATAGATAGCATATTATTTAATTATTTATTTTATTTAAAAATAAATTTAATTAGAAATGTTAATTAATTAGGATTTGAATTTAAAATTTTAAGTACCAATCATTTTGCTTTGCCACTTGTGCCAGAGACGATAATTTTCATTTACATTTGTTTTTTTTGAGAAATATGTAGCGCGCTACCTGCTTCGTTTATTTTATTTAGAAATAAACTTATAGCTAGAAATATATGAATCAATTAGGATTCAAACTAAGTCTCGGATACCAACCACTAAATCTTTTGTTACTTGCTTTAGAAACGGTGGGTGTTCCATTTGCAATTGTTGTTGTTGTGTTCACTGTGTTTGATCGTATGAACACCGTTGCATCGTAAAAATGGCACTGTTAGTAGAGAACGCGTTTATACAATTTTATATTCAACACTCCCCCTCACGTCTGGGCTCGAGACTTTTTACAAGGCCCATGACGTGGACTTGAATTAAATGGAAGGAAATTAATAATGCTAGGAGCCTGGCGTGACTCGAAATCGGGACCTCCCGCTTCTCGATACCACGAAATAATTTATACTCTAAAAGTTCTTGTTGTTGAGAACTGCATTTATACAATTTTATATTCAACACACGGGATGTGAGAGAAAATTACGAAAACGGAATAGGAGAGGAAAAATGTGGGGGGTGGAAGTAGCTATAAAGCTTTGGCCCGAGGCAGTAGCAGTACACCACGCCTCGCTGTATTACATGTGATGCCGTTGTGGCTCTAAAATAATAATAATTAGAAAAAGATGGAACAATGTTGGAACCTTGACAGAGGAGAACCAGCTAATTAAGTGTGTTAATTTGAAATTTGTGGAGACAAAATATAAATTTTTAAAAGTTAGAAAAAAAAAAAAATTTACAGAATTTTTTTAATATTGTAGCTAAAGCAAAATATAGTAAAGCTCGTTTATTTCGAATGTCTATTTTTCATAAATTAGACGATACGCACCTTCGACTATCGTATGTCTATTTTTTGCATCAAGCTTTGTGATCTATCCGACAAACAAATAAATATTAGACGATTAGATTGCATCTATCAGATTAAATTCTGATATATCAGGCATTAAAAACATAAACATAGAGTGCCGGCAAACAATATGCACCAGGTGCACACAATAATAATTTAACTCTCAAGTGAGAGAATAGTCACATGTGTTCTCACCATATAACAATATAATAATAGTTAGTTAATTTGAATTCGACAAAAATTCAGTATAGATTATAATTCTGTGAAAGAACCGTTATACTCTAAAATCTTAAGCTGTTAGAGAACGGTGTATTCTGTGAAAGAACCGTTATACTCTAAAATTTTAAGCTGTTAGAGAACGGTGTTTTATACAATTTTATATTCAACACTCTCCCTCACGTCTTCGCTCGAGATTTTTTACAAGGCCCATAACGTGGACTTGAATTAAATGGGAGGAAATTAATAATGTTAGGAGCCTGGCGTGACCCGAACTCAGGACCTCCTGCTCTGATACCTTGTGAAACAACCATTGTACTCTAAAAACTTAAAATGTTAGAGAATTGTGTTTTATACAATTTTATATTCAACAAATTCGAATAACATTTGTATCTTAATTTTTAAATTTATTGAAAAATACAACTTAAAAAATAGGTTCACCAATTATTCAAATACTTAATTTATACGAAAATTATACGTTCATCAATTAAAAATGCTACTATTAAACTAAATTATTTTCTAGGTTTATGGTACTAGTATGCATAGTTATAAATTTATAAGAATATATAAAATAGAAAACCACAAAATAAAATAGATTAAGCTAAAAAAAAAAAAGCAATAGCAAAGTTTATTGTCGACTCCATCTTCTGTTTTTTTTTTTTTTTTTGATTCATATATTTCGAAAGTTCATAAAGTTTTTCAATAATTCACGAATAATTCGGAAAGGGACTTTATTCAAATTTTGCACATATTTTTGACTGAATAGTTCAGTATACGAGAATTATTTGCGAATAATAAATTTAACCCAAAAAATTATATTATATTTTAATTTTTTTAAGTAAATTACATACGTACGTATTGTTTTATTCAAATTTTTAATAATTACCGAATAATTTGAAAATTAACTAACTATATTTATTTATGAATTGAGCTAGAATACTTTTAGAAGCATCAACCCCTCGGTGATTCTAAGTTTCTAGCCCTTGGATTTACTCCTTAATTACAAATACTCTTTGGATCAAATACTATTCCACTTACCACTACCTACCACCATCATCTCAATCCTATATCTTTCCATATAATGGTTAAAAACTCAAAAACACCACTCTTTTAGTGCTTTTTAAAGTATTCTAGCTCAACTTTATATATATATTATGAGTATTGGAACTCTACTACTCATAAGTTGTTTTCAATGATGGAGCTTCCAAATCGACGATCCACTCTGTTAAATATGATCTAGGGTATTTGAAACTTCTAAAAAATAAATTTTGTAAATTTTTGAAATCATAATAAAGTCCATCAAGTGAGCATAAAATGAACGGTCAAAATCAACGTTGTCCTAAAAAAGAATGATCGGATCCTTCAATTCAAGATCGGAGTTATTGATCTTTACCAAGGTAATGAATAGAATTTTCTATAAAAAATTCAACAAATTTCGATTCTTTTACACCGTTAAACTAGCAAGTATCCAATACTAGTCATTAAAAATTGTCAAATTTGTGACCTCTTGATCGTAAGGTAAATAATGTCGAAAAATTATAAAATTTGATTTCTAGAAGGTTTAAATACTGTAAATAACGTTTAACTATGGATCGTCGATCGGAAGCTCTATCATCGAACGACTTATGAGCAAAGCGATCGTACTCATAATAGTATAATTACTCTCTCTCTCTCTCTCTCTATCTCTCTTTATATATATATATATATATATATATATATATATATATATATATATATATATATATATATATATAATAGTTAGAATACTAAAAGCATCAACCCTTGGTGCTTTTGAGTTTCTAGTTGGATCTACTTTTTGTTTACTAATTTGGATCAAATACTATTCCACCTACCACCACCTACCACCATTTATTACCACCTACCACCATCATCTCAACCCTACATCTCTCCAAAAAACTCAAAAGCAAAGCTTTTGGTCTTTTGAGTATTCTAGCTCAACTCTATATATATATATATATATATATATATATATATATATATAGTCCTAAAGCTTGTAAAAAGCACCAAGCACTTGATGCTTGTGAATTTTTTACCGTTAGATCTACGCCTTTGATCATTTTCACCGTTAGATTATATTATTCAACTAACCACCCATTTAACCTATGAGGCCTACATTATCTTAACCACACATCTATTAATCCAAGGGTCAAAAACTTACAAACATCAATGATTGATGCTTTTAAAAGTATAGGAGCTCAATTTTATATATATATATATATATATATATATATATATATATATATATATATATATATATATATATATATAACTATATTTTGATTCTAAACTTTTAGTGATTTACTCCTTAATGACAAATACACTTTGGATCAAATACTATTCCACTTACCACTACCTGCCACCACCATCTCAATCCTATATCTTTCCAGCAATGGTTAAAAACTCGAAAACACCACTCTTTTAGTGCTTTTTAAAGTATTCTAACTCAACTTTATATATATATATATATATATATATATATATATATATATATATATATATATATATATATATATATATATATATATATATATATATATGATCAACCTACTTATACTTATTATGAGTACGATCGCCTTCGTACTCTTAAGTTGTTTTCGATGATAGAGCTTCCGAATCGACGATCCAAACCGTTAAACGTTATCTTGAGCATTTAAAACTTCTAGAAATAAAATTTTATAATTTTTCGACATCATTTATCTTACGATCAGGCTCACAAAATTGATAATTTTTAATAGTAGGTATGGAATATTTGCTAGTTTAACGGTGTAAAAGAATCGAAATTTGTTGAATTTTTGATAGAAAATTCTATTCACTACATAGATAAAGATCAATAACTCCAATCTTAATTCAAGGATTCGATCATTCTTTTTTAGGATGTCGTTCGATTTTGACCGTTCATTTTATACTCGCTTGATGGACTTTATAATGATTTTGAAAAATTACGAAATTTATTTTCTAGAAGTTTCAAATGCTCTAGATCATATTTAACGAGTGGATCGCGATTCGAAAGCTCCATCATCGAAAACAACTTATGAGTAATAGGTCTCCAATACTCATAATATATATATATATATATATATATATATATATATATATATATATATATATATATATATATATATATATATATATATAGTTCGGCTATGATTACTTGTAAAGCACCAAGTATTTAATTGTATGATTTTTATAGTTAATTCTACATCTTTTATTCATTTTAAATACATTTGGATTATACTATTTAACTGACCATAAACATGTACTTGGGGGCCCACATCAAATCACAACTTAGTACATATTTATTAATCCGAGGGGCTAAAAACTTACAGTATCGATGACATTAACTTTTAAAAACATAGGAGCTGATTATATATATATATATATATATATATATATATATATATATATATATATAGATATATATATATATATATATATATATATATATATATATATATATAGAGTCCTATTATATTATTATGAGTACGATCGTCCTCGTACTCATAAGTTGTTTTCAATGATAGAGCTTCCGAATTGACGATCCACACCGTTAAACGTTATTTAGAGTATTTGAAACATCTAGAAATTAAATTTTATAATTTTTCGACATCATTTACCTTACGGTGAAAATCATCAAAGGTGTGAATCTAGCAATGAGAAAACTTCGTAGCAGGAGTGCTTCGTACTATTGATAGCATAGCAGCCGGACTCCATATATATATACATATATATATATATATATATATATATATATTACCTAGATAAATATCAATGATCTTAAATTGAAGGATCCGATCATCCATTTTTAAGACATAGTTTGATTTTGACGATTCATTTTATGCCCGTTGATGGACTTTATTATGATTTCGGAAAATTACGAAATTTATTTTCTAGAAGTTTCAAATACTCTAGATCTTATGATGAAATCAATATAGATGATCTTTTCTACATATATATAGAGTCCTGCTATGCTATCAATAGCACGAAGCACCTTGCTACTAACTTTGATGATTTTCATCCGTTAGATCATACTATTCAACCAACCACCCACTTAACCCTGGGGGCCCACATCATCCTAACATATATATATATATAATTTGCTATGCTATCAATAGCACGAAGATTTGCTACTAAGTTTTCCACCGTTATATCCACCCCTTTGATGATTTTCATCCGTTAGATCATACTATTCAACCAACCACCCACTTAACTCTAGGGGGCCCACATCATCCTAACATATATATATATATAGAGTAGCTATGCTATCAATAGCACGAAGCACTCTATGTTACTAAGTTTTCCACCGTTAGATCGACCCCTTTGATGATTTTCATCCGTTAGTTCATACTATTCAACCAACCACCCACTTAACCCTAGGGGGCCTACATCATCCTAACCGCACATCTCACAATCCAATAGCTAAAAACTTGGTAGCCTAGTTCTATATATATATATATATATATATATATATATATATATATATATATATATATATATATATATATATATATATATATACTCCAAATTTATTTCCTTTACCACACTCCACCAATTTTGATACCCATCATCTCCAGATCCAAGAACTTCCAGCACCTGGCCCACATGGCCTATATCCGCATATCTCAGTATATACATATATATATATACTCTATTTATATTATATATATATATATATATATATATATATATATATATATATATATATATATATACTATGATTAGATCCATGCATTTGCGTGATTTTCCAAGTTCATTTAGATCCACCCCTTTGATGATTTTGATAGATCATAATAGATCATAATATTCAAATACTCTAAATATTCTAAGCTCCATCATCGAAACAACTTATGAGTAGTAGAGCTCCACTACTCATAATAGTATAGCAACCATGCTCTATATATATATATATATATATATATATATATATATATATATATATATATATATATATATATATATATATATATATATATATATATATATATATATATATTAAAAGGAGAGATGGAGGACGAGAATGGTAGGTGGTGGTAGGTGGAATAGTGTTTGATCCAAGGGGTATTAGTAATTAAAATGTGGATCCAAGGGTTAGAAACTTAGAAGCACGAATGGGTTGGTGCTTCCAAAAGTATTCGAGCTCCACTCTATAATTTTTCGATTTTTTGATATCATTAACCTAGTGATCAAAAGGATTCAAAATTAATAATTTTTAATGGTTGATTTCTGCCGTTTTCAAGTTTAATAGTGTAGAAGTACTCAAATCAGATGAAATTTTGATACAAAATTCTTTATACTATCTACAACAAGATCAATATTTCTGATCGAAAATTTTAGTGTTATATCACCACTTTTTATAGAATTTTTATTTACAGCCGTTAAAAATTATTGATTTTGAATCCTTTCGATTGCTAGATAAATGATAACGAAAAATCGCAAAAATTATTTTCTAGAAACTTCAAACACGCTAGATGGTGCTTGTAAAAGCACCAAGCATTTGGTGCTTGTGATTTTTTTTTACCGTTAGATCTACATCTGTAATCATTTTCATCCGTTAGATTATACTATTCAACCAACCACCCACTTAACCCAAAGGGGCCCACATCATCCTAACCGCACATCTATTAATCCAAGGGCTAAAAACTTACAAGCACCAATGACTTGGTACTTTTAGAAGCATAGAAGCTCAATTCTATATATATAGGCCATGGCTACTATACTATTATGAGTATTGGAACTCTAGTACGCATAAGTTGTTTTCAATGATGGAGCTTCCAAATCGACGATCCACTCCGTTAAATATGATCTAGGGTATTTGAAACTTCTAGAGTAAATTTTGTAAATTTTCGAAATCATAATAAAGTCCATCAAATGGGCATAAAATGAACAGTCAAAATCGAATGTTGTCCTAAAAAAGAATGATCGGATCCTTCAATTCAAGATCGGAGTTATTGATCTTTATCTAGGTAATGAATAGAATTTTTTATCAAAAATTCAACAAATTTCGATTCTTTTACACCGTTAAACTAGCAAGTATTCCATACTAGCCATTAAAAATTGTCAAATTTGTGACCTCTTGATCGTAAGGTAAATGATATCGAAAAATTATAAAATTTTATTTCTGGAAGTTTTAAATGCTGTAAATAACTTTTAACGGTGTGGATCGTCGATTCGAAAGCTCTATCATCAAAAACAACTTATGAGTATGAGGGCGATCGTACTCATAATAGTATAGTAATAGGACCTATATATATATATATATATATATATATATATATATATATATATATATATATATATATATATATAATTTAGCCTTCATTTTATGCCCATCAGGACTTTATAATGATTTTGAAAAATTACGAAATTTATTTTCTAGAAGTTTTAAATACTCTAGATCATATTTTGGTGGATCGTCGATTCTAAGCTCTATCATCGAAAACAACTTATGAGTAGTACTCTATTCATAATAGTATAGTAACTAATTCTATATATATATATATATATATATATATATATATATATATATATATATATATATATATATATATATATATATTACTTTTACTTTGCTGTTGCTTTTACATTTGGTCAATAGTATAATTTTTATTTACGTAATTATAAATTATTTAATGAGGGACGCATTTAGTTTTGTAACACACACATAATTCATTTAAATCATGTTTGGTTGGACGTAGAGAAAGGCCAAGATAAATAATTTTGTTTGCTTATACTTGGGCTGAGAAATAATTTTTAAAATTTTATTATTTTTATATATACGATGCAGATTACTCTAACGTAAAAAGAAATGATCATATATATATATATATATATATATATATATATATGTAGTCCGACCGCCATGCTATCAAGATACCTTCACGAAGCACGGCCGAAAACCAGCAGTTCTTCCACCGTTACACTCACGATTTTCACCCGTTAGATTATACTATTCACGCCACTCGTGCAGATTCGAATCTTAACCCTAGCTTTGCCTTCATCCCGTAAATAGATTCTCAATCCAAAGAATAGAGTCAAACCTAGCCACCAAATCGAACTTTATTATACATTAAAGATAAGAATTTCGCTTATATATATATACACGCACATAACCGCATTGCGCTATACAACTACATATATAACCATATATGCGGCCCCTGTAAAGGTAATCCACTCTTTTCTCTCTCTCTTGTATTTCTCTCTCTTCCCACGGCAGCAGGAGCAGTAGAGCACCAACAAAGCGGCCAATGCCCAACTGGCAGTTTTAATATCATCTGCACCAAGTAAACTCAGAAAAGCAGAGGGCAGGCAGAGAGAGAGAGAGAGAGAGAGAGAGAGAGAGAGTTCCCAAAGATTGGCGTGGCCAAAACGACAAAAGAAACCCCCTACAAGTCTACAACCCTCTCTGGGATTCGGCTCCCATTCTATTCCTTTTCTCCCCCTCTCCTCTCCTCTTCTCTCCCATTACGTCGACTACTACTGCTGCTGCTGCTGCTACTACTGCTGCTACTTAGTGGAACCCCATAGTGAGAGAGAGAGAGGGGGAAAGAGCCACAAAAAGAAGCCATTTTGATAGAGGTTGGAAATGTTGCTGGGAATGGAGGGGGAGGAGAGCTCCGAGTGTAGCAGTGGGTGCCAATCTGGGTGGACCATGTACTTAGACCACTCTTACGAGCCCCTCTCAACACCTCCTCCTCCCCACTTCAGCAAAGCCACCACCTTTCTTGAAGCAGAAGCAGAGGATGAAGAAGATGCTGTAGAGGAAGAAGAAGAAGAAGAAGAAGAAGAAGAAGAAGAGGATCTCTCCATGGTCTCTGATGCATCCTCTGGGCCACCCCATTTCCATGAAGAGGAGCCTCACAACAACATCTGCAGCAGCAACTACTGCTACTGCTACTTTTGCTGCAATGGGAATGCCATGTGCGCTTGCTCTGCTTCTACAGCTGCTGCTGCTGCTGCTTCTGCATTGGCCAACAATGGGGGGAAGAAGAGGAGAATTGTTGAGCTGGAGCATAAGCAGAGGGAGGTCTCCTCTCTAATGGATGACACCGCAAGCTCCCCTCTCTTCAACTTCCCCAAGGTGTTGTTTTTTTTCCCCGCATTCTCTACCACATTTATTGGTATATTATTCATTATCAAGTTACTTCCTTTTTTTTCTCATTTTGCGTTTGTGGGTTTTCCTCTGTTTGTAGACTACCGCTGTGGAGAGTGCTGTGGAGTTCTCCTCTGCTTTCTCTGCAACCCACTTCAAGGTACATTTTTTACATACATACATATATTACCTATTACCTTTACTTCTCTTTTGAAATGATCTATGTTGGTTGTTCCTAAAACATGTAAGCACTCCATTTTGGCGTCGCAGGGAAAGCCTACATTGCCCAAGCATTCATATTGCATGCAATCCTCTTCTCCTGTTAAGGCAAGCCCAACAAGACCAGTTAAGTCATTTTCTACTCTCTCTCTCCCACTCTCCTTATTCTTAATGTATGGAGATACTGAACAGAGAGAGAGAGAGAGAGAGAGAGAGAGAGAGAGAGAGAGAACTTTTTCTTTTTCTTTTTCTTTTTCTTTTGTCCTTTTCTAACTCCTCCATCTTTGTCAATAGGTGTGCAGGGAGAGAGGTGGAAAGATGTGGTGAGATATTATTATCAGTTTAAACCCCCTGTAATCAAGAGGAAGGTGTGGGTTTAGTTGCTGTATAGATCTCTAAGAGATCTTCTTCTGTGTTTTCTTTCTTCTTTTTTTCCTTCTTATTCTCTGTTTTTTTTTTTGTTTTGTCAATGCAGTGGGAAACAACCTGAGCAAGAGAGATGTGAGGGGGGGAAAAAAAAAGGAAGTAAAAAATAAAAAAAAAAAATTTCTTTTGGTTTCTTCTTTTGCTTTTTTGTTTTTGTTTTTTTCTTCTATCAAATTAAACTGGCTTTTCTTTTTGTCATGAATGGTGGTAACAAAATGGGGTGGTGAACTACTGTTTTGTTTTCTGTCCACTCTTGCTTATGGCCTTGGAAGGTGCCTCCATGCTCTGTTTCATCTCTCTCTCTCTCTCTCTCTCTCTACCAACCCACTATGCATCCCACAAATGAAACAAATGAATACAAAGAGAGAGGAGGCTTCATGGGCCATGGCAACTACTCTCTCACCATCAGATTGTATGTGGTTCAAAATAGACTTTAGTTTTACCTACATTCATGTGTATTTATGTGGGCATATGCCTTTAGTTTTACCTACATTCATTCAAACTAGTAAGTGAAAACAAAATAGCAAATATTCTAATCCCCTGAATAGGGGCTTGTTTGATTTTATGGAGCTCGAGGGAGTGAACTCGTGACTTCGATAAAAGTGGTTGTCGTCGGTGTTTGTTTCGGTACCAAAGTCGCAAGATCATTCAAACTCCTGCCCTGCAAAGAAATTAGCTTTCCGACTTCAGGGGGGGATATATAGAGGATGAAGTCGCGCTTACGAGATTCACAAAATTCCTCGCTCTTCGACTTTCTACTTGTAAACAACTCCTAGCTTCACGGGTCGAGTTTGGCTTGAATTTTGAAGCAACTCAGTTCCCCAAAACTTTAACAAGTAAAATACTTGAAGCTTTTACTGTTCATAACAAGTGAAAAGCATGTAATTCTTAGAAGGGAAAGCCCGAATGTTACGCTTTTGTTTAGAGAATTTAACTGCAAAGTTATTAATGCTTTGTCGAATAGTTCTGCACGAACAAATGGTTCGGAGAAGCTCGGACAAAGTGAAAGTGAAACGAAAGAACTAGGCCTCCTTTAGTTTTATGTACTGCCTCGTGTTGTGCGACAAAAAACTATATCAACTTATCTTCAATGTAGTATCATTGAAATTAAAGCTTCTTGTTCGTAGGCTCCGAATTTTACTTTTCTTTGTCCTTACAGTGGAAGATTCAGATCTCTTTTCAAACACTCTAGTAATAATAATAATAAACATTACTGCCAAATGCAGAAGCAAAAGCAATATCAAACAGCATCTCACCTTGATGAAACTTCAAAAGAAAAGAAAAGAAAAAAAAGGATTTTTGAAATGAAGTGATGATGGAATTAATAAGAGTTTTGATGATGAACACCACAGGAAAGAGAGAGAGAGAGAGAGAGAGAGAGAGAGAGAGAGAGAGCCAAAGAGATGGTCACTTTCACCACCAGGGTGGCCTAAGACACTCCCTATTGATGTGCAAGGTGCAGAGCATATCTCATTGGTGTCAGTGAGTGATTTTAAGTCACACTTTGGAAAGATCAAGCTGGAGCCCTTTCCACTATTGGGCTGCCAGCACAACTTCATCAGAAGGGGGAGTTTATATCTGGGATGCTCATCCATCATGTGTGTGATGCAAACAGCTAAGGGAAGTGATGAGAGACAATCATGGATTTTGCTTCACCATTTTGAAAAAACTCCTCCTTGTTTTATTTCACCTCAGGGTAAGATACATGGACATGTTTCTGGATATTACAAATTGGTTCATTTTTTGCAAGTAAATTAATTAAGCAAGAAACTAAAACACAATAATATATAATATGTGTGGAAGTTGGGACATTAATTACCTTATGGGGATTAGTAGTACAGTGGCCATTCATATATTTTAGCCTTTTTTATGATTTTTATTCTTCTGTTATATCATCCCTGTAATATTTGGGACTTCATAGTTTTTGTTTTACAAGGAGAAAGTAAATTAAAGAGCACTGCATTTGCTAGTGATGTTCTGTGGCAGAGTAGTGCTGACCCTGGTCCTATCACACAGTGAGCCATGTACTGCAAGAGGGATTGTCTCTGATTCTGGGGACAAAGTTCATTTGTGCCTCACTTTAATTACTCCCTGTGTGACATTAGGTTTGGTTAGTAACTTGAAAAGAAAACAGTTTTAAAGAGTAATGAAAAGTGAGTCAAAAGAAAAAAACTACTTGGCCTTAGTTGATGGTGATATTATTATTATTATTATTATTATTATTATTATTATTGCATAAATGACTTTTAGTTCAAATTCTAGCATTCATTCCCTGACACTCTTAATAGTGCAGGTCAAACAAGTTCCTTAGACTAGCGGACTAAATTTAAAATATTATATTAAAGCCTGAGTACTCGCAAATTAAAGATATGAGAAATATTATACGGAACAGAAAAAACCATACAATTAGTATTTTAGGAGCCACCTTTTAAATATATAGGAGTCACACCTAAAATTTCACGCTGCTTAATGATTTTGAACTGTGATTGTATATCGTCAAATCTAATAAAGGTGTTCGGGTTCTAAATAGGAGGAATTGAATTTTAATACCCTAATCGTTAAACATTAGATAACATGATGGGCTTTGAGGATCTAAATAGTTTGAGCTCTACAAATTCTTAATACTAGTGGAGCTAGTTATATCATAACAATAATAGTATGACAATAGTTATAATCATAATAATAGTAGTAGTAGTAGTAGTAGTAGTAGTAGTATGAACATAGAATGAGATCCTTTATATCATGCATGAGCACATAGATACCATTATTATTATATATACCAATTAAATAAGTAGAATCTATATATGATCCCTCAGTTATCAGCTTTGGCTAAAATCCAGCTACTTATATACTTGTCCCAATTTTTGTAATATTTTGGACCTCCAAGGCTGTCCCCTCTGAAACCATCCTTGGGTCATGTGGCATGCAAATTTTATTCACTAATTAATAAAATATTTTCCCCAGTCAATCTTTTTGTCTCCCTGCATTGGGTCTCCCCTGAAAGAAGATAAACAAATAATTGAAAACCAAGTATAAAAAAATTGGCAAAAAAGGAGATACACTTGGGTGGTTTGGAATGTTCACCCATCACTCTCTCTCTCTCTCTCTCTCTCTATTGTTTTTTCTTTTCTTTTTTTTATCTCTCTCTCTCTCTCTCTTTCCCATCCATTTATGTATCCAAATTATCCACAAGATCTCATGAACAAGGACTAAAGAAACCAAAGAAAAGGTTGCTGCTTCATTGCAGCCCATGATGCTGGGTGAGAATCTAAAGAGGTATGGAATCAACATCTCTGTGTTCCCAATAACCCCAACCCCTCCTTTAATTCCTTTGTGTGTTTGTGTGTGTGTGTGTGTGTGTAGAGAGAGAGAGAGAGAGAGAGGAGTTTCTCTCTCTAGCTGTACACTGAAGCAATTCCTTTGTCTCTGTGTTTATTTTATATCCCATGCATGTGTTCCTAATTGGATGATGCTCCCACTCTTCTTTTTCGTATTCATCACCTACAACACCTTGAGATAAGCCTCATTTTGGCTCATATGCTCTCCTGCTATATACTTATTACTACCTATGCCTGGTCCATGGACTCGGCCATTTGTAGACTCAAAAAAGAAAACTATTTGGTAAACACGTATTGTACCTACCTGAGTACTATTGTTCATTTTTACCGACCGTCTTTAGAGCAAGTAGCAAAGAGCTTAGTAGTCGGTACCCTAAACTCAAGTTCGAATTCTAGTTGATTCAAATTTCTAGCCATGTTTATTTCTAAATAAAATAAACAAACTAACTTGAAAGAAACGAAACAGGTAGCATGTTACTCATTTCTCTCAAAAAAAAAAAAAAAAAACTATTTGTTCGTTTTGATTTATCTATTCAATTTATTTGATTTGAGTTGACCAATAAGATTTTAATTTCAAATTTTGAATACATTATTTATCTTTATAGATTCAGGTAGTATATTTCGTACAGTTCTAGTAACAAAAAATTCATTAGAGTAATTAGCTTTACTTTTTAAGTTAAAATATCGTCGAATAGCTCAAATCAAACAAATTAAAAGATTGAATAATAAAATTAAAATTTTGAAATGTTTGGCAGATAATTCAAAATGGTTTATAGTTCAAGTAAATTCTGTATGCTTTTACCAAAAATTTTTTGGAACAATTATTCCCGTAGAAATAATAACATGATCTAATTAAAAAAAATCCTGCATGCTTGCAAAAAAAACATAAAAAATATATATTTTTTCAATTTAATTCAATAAAAAATTATTATATTGTTTATTATTAGAACTTTCACTATCTCATATGACTTAATAGAATTAATTTAACACAAATGTTAGGTAAAAGACTTCAAAATGATCCATGTTGAGGTGATCGAGTTTGTATGTTTTTACCAAATTTTTTTTCGGAACAGTTTTCTCTATAGAAATAATAACATCTAATTAAACATTTCTTGTTTGTAAAAACATATAAAAGTAATTTTATTCAATTTAATTTTAATATAAAATTATTATATTGTTTTCTTGTAAACCCTTTACTATCTCTCATATGACTAAATAAAATTAATTTAACACATATATTGGGTAAAATACTTCAAAATAATACGAAGGTCGAATAAGCTAGTTTGTATGGAAACGGTTGTTTTCAATAGAAACTACAATAAAAATAGTATATATCGATATTTTTAAATATCAGTATAGGTCAAAAAAAAAAAGTGTTGCAGGCTAAATTATCGATACTTTTTAAAAGTATTACTATATGTAGGGGTCACTATATATAAGACTGTCTTAATATTTGGCACACATTTCTCCACCAACCTATGACGGAGAGATACATAAAGATCGTAACCCTCCACGATCCCTACGAGATTCTCGCAGCCGAACTCCAACCGTCCAACCGTCGAAACCCTACCTTGTCGGCTGCAGCGGCGAAGGAGGAGAATGGAGGATGATGATCAATTTTTCTTTTTTTTTCTTTTCTATTTGTAATCCGGGTGAGCAGGCTGGTTGAGGTTGGTTGAGTAGAGAAATTTTTTATTTTTAATTGGATTGAGCATTATATTTAGACCTTAATAAATTTTTTATAAAAAAATTGACATAAATGACACACTTATACAAAATTATCCCAAAAATATATCCCTATAATCTAATTATGTTGTAGTAAAATAATAATATCTAATTAAAAAAAATCACTTACAAAAAAATATAAAAATAATATTTTTTAACCTAATTTTAATATAAAATTATTATATTATTTTCAATTAAACCCTTTATTGCCCCCGACAACTAAACAGAATTAATTTAATACGAATATTAGGCAAAATACTATTATGTATTTCTTAACCAATCAGTAGTATTCACATATGTATAACTTTAATTTAAGGGTTAATTTCATACAGATTCCTACAAATATAGTAAATAATAAATATATACTTACAAAGTTCAACTTTCATATGTCGTTATTGCAAAAATTCTAATATTTTCAAATATATTCCTTTAGTTTATTATCATTAGCAAATAATTAGAAAACTGTTTATATTTTAAATTTTGACATCACAAATATGCCCCTCCAAAAATCAAAACAGTATGTATAAGAGGAATAAAAATATCAAAAAGTAACCAGGATTAAGTATTTAATATATGGTTAACTAAATTTTTCTAACGGATTCTAACGGCAAGAACATATTTGTAGGGACAATATATGAAAGTTGAACTTTATAGGAATATATTTGTCATACACTAGGGCGTGTTTGGTTCACTTCTTTTCCACCATAAAATTGAAATCAGAATGGATGAATCCCTTTATCGGTATTTAGTATGCGGAATTCTCATTCCGATTCCGGAGTGGAATGAGAATCTCTCAATCACCTCTTTTTCCAATCCGGCATTGAATCCAGACCGAATGGGTATTTATTCGGATTAAATTTATTTTTTTAACTTTTTAAATTAAACTATGAGTTTAAATTTAGAAATTAAATTTATAATTTTAAATTTTAATTTGAATTTAAATTAAAAATTAAAATTTAATCAAGTATTTCAAGCTAACTTATAAATTTGAATTTAAATTTATATAAAGTTTTATTCAAATTTTATTTAAAACTTAAATTAAATTTATGGATTCCAATTAAAATTTAAATTGAAATTTTAAGTTCAAATTTGAATAAATCGAAATTTAGTTTTATATTTTGAATTATCGACTCAACTTTAAAGTCCATTTTTTAAAAAATAAATAAATTTAAAATTTTGAAATTATTTAAAAATTTTGATGTAATTTTTAATATTTAATTTTTAATTTGAATTTAAATTAATATATTATAAAGATAAAGTTAGTATATTAATTTGATTATGTTTTTTATATCTACATGAACCAAACACCGACGATAGGAATAATTTATTCCGACTCCGATTCAGATAACGAAGTAAACATAATTAGGTAATGAATCATTCTGATTCCGATTCCAGCTTGCGATTTTGATTGCGATTACGATTCCGATTCTGATTTCGATTTCGATTCCAATTTTGAACCAAACGCGCCCTATGTTTGCAGAGGCCTGTATAAAATTAACCCTCAATTTAAGATCTATTTTTCCGACAAGAGACGTACTTAACTTCGCAACTATACTGGCCGGTGATAGATACAATATCTGTCAAGATTTTCAAAAAAAAAAAAAAAAAAAAAAAAAAAAATCTGAAAGAGGCCTTTCCTTTTGGGCTGTGTACAATTTGAACTTGGTATGGTCCACCGATGACGTGGTAAACCGGGCGCATGGGATAACTCCCCGGAAACTTTTCCTTTTTGACTGGTAATTAGCGTGTGCGTATTCGGGAGCCTAAAACCGTTGTGCGAGGCATGTGCGCCCAACCAGCACACCCCCACATGCTCGCACGTGCGCCTCGCCTCGGCACGCACGCAACACACGGCCCCCCACATGTGCCGCGCACACGTGCGCATGTGTGCCCGTTGAGCGCTCCGATGCCCCCCCCCCTCCCGGTTTCGCGAATCTCGAGAAGACACACGTACACGCACACCAGAGCCACCACATCCATGTGCGTAAATTTATTGGCTGCGCCAAGTGTACAAGCACAGCTCATACACCAAGTTTCTAAAATTGACTGAGGGGGAAAAAAAAAAAAAAAAATAGGGCTCCTCCTGAATCAGAAATTTAATTTAAATTGATTGAAATGCCTTTCTATATTGTCTCCATAAATCATAAAATTCTCGCAAAAATTTCTTAGGAGCCGACCTACGTCCCAGTGATAAAAATTCAAGCTATTCGATCGCTAAACAATAAAATACATAAAGTATTATACACGTATATTTTAAATTTCATGGATGGTATCAAAATATATTAAAATCTTTTAATTTTAAGAAGAGAGATAATACGTAATATATTTTTTTTAAATTTTAAAAAATATTCAGCCAAAATGTCCATCGGGATTTCAAATCTTAAAATTCTTAAAAGAGTTTGCTAATAAGAATTGAATTTTTGAGAGGTATTTTAGACAAAGAAGAATATATATATGAAAATTTTGAATAGTATTGAGGGTAAATAAGTTATAAAAAAAATAAAAATAAAAAAAGAGTGTGGTGTGTGAAGTATATATAATAATAAAATATAAATATAGGGGTACACATGGTGCAGGGGATAAATCCTGGCACGTGCTGAAGCTCATGAACCGAGAGATGAGCACGAGCCCGGTTCGAGGTTTGGGTTCGAGGCCGATTCGGGGGTGCCGCACCCGCATCCGCATGGGAGGCCAAACCGGGTCTGACTCGCACTAGCGAAGCCACGTGCCGCGCATGGGATTCCGTAACGTGTGTTGTTGCGTCGGTGCTCGTGATGGGAATGTGCAGCAAATGCAGAGGGTTCTTCGCGCTTTGAGATTCGCGATGTTGTTGTTCTCTTTTAGATCCGAGTTTTTATTTTACATTTTAGGGATAATTATTAAAAGAAAATATCTGATCTACTACTTTTTTTCTAAAATGCCTCATCGTTAATCGTTATTGCAAAATACTCACATGAGTTATCTTGTTAAGTTAATGCGGGTTAAGCGTGAGTTAAATATCTACGACAGTTAAAAAAAATTAAAATACCAATTTTGCCCTTAACTTAAGGGCAAATAAGAAAGGTTGGTGACGGTAGAGGGGTATATTGGAAAAGACCAAAAGTCGAAATCTTTTTGTCACGACTTTAAGGGCAAATAAGAAAAACGATTGATGGTAGAATGGTATATTTGAAAAGGGCAAAATAGTAATTTTACAGAGATAACAGAGTTACTTAACAGATTTTTACTCTGAGGGTATATTAGAAATAGGTTGGAACGTAGGAGGGGTATTTTCAATATTAGCCTTCTAAGAGGGGTAAATCGGAAAATCGGAAACTTTTCAGGGGTATATAAGCAATTGCCCCTTTATTTTATTTTACTTTATTTTTTTTTAAATGGGAATCACTAGCTAGTATATTTCAATTGAATAATAAGAATCGACCTAAGTTTTATTTGCATGCATCAATATGTTAATCGATATTTGTTTTAAATTTGGCCTTTGCTTAGATACATCAACATCATATTCAATATATCTTTTCTATAGAAAAAAAAATATTTTATATCATGTATATCATCATTAAAGATCTTATTTAGATATTCAAACAAGCCATAAAATACAAAATATATGAATAGTTCAAACTTCAATGAATCCTATAATACAGAATAATTAGTTTTATTTCAAAAGAGAGATATTTCAAATCCGATTTATCTAATAGTTTATTAACGATCGAGCACAACACAAAGTATTATAATAGAAGGTTTTTAGCTCAATTACATTTGATTAATCCAATTGGTTTAATTTGCCTCACAGGGTAGAAAATCAAAAGGAATAATTATTTTTCTTTTTATAATCCTTGTTGGCGAACAAGAATATATATATATACTAGGAATCAAAAGTGCTTTATATAAGTGTTGTACACAGCTTGCAGTGGCTCGAGTCCAACTTAGAAAAGCTGGTTTTTAGGACCTGTCCACTAAATCTTTACAAAAAGGAAAAAAGAAAAAGTGAAGCAGCTTACTAAAATTTAACTATTGATATCTCATTTTGATATCTCATTTTGTTATATCTCATTTTGATCACATTTAACAAAATGCTAAACCTTGGCATATCGTATGATGAATGACAGGGTACAAGAGACGGTCGGGTAAGATCATTTGGAAAATGCGTATCCCACTGAAGATCAAAGTGTTCTGCTCGCTAGTTCTTAAGAAAAGAACACCTACGATTGATAATCTCAGTAAGAAAGGATGGGTCGGAAGTATGGCTTGTGTGCTATGTGGGGTTTTTGACGAGTCGGTTGATCATCTGTTCACCTAATACGTCTGTATCAAATTTCTCATGGTCACGGGAGTCGAGGAAATCCAACCGGACGACCTGGGAGAGGATGTGCTTGCCGTCTGGGATAGGTGGAAGGGATGGTACGAGGTACAAAGCAGGAGGAAGGGCTTGGCGGTGTTAGCTGCATGTTGGTGGAGCATCTGGAAGGCCAGAAATAACCTAATCTTTAGTGGCTTACAGTTCGACCCCGCTTCTGTACGTGGTGTGTGGCCTTAGGCAGCTGATAGATTATTGGGCGGACCTTTAATGATTACTTTTTTTGCAGTCTTCTTTATTCTATTTTTTACTAGCCTATTGTATTTTATCTTACTTTATTTTACCTTTTTTATTTTTTTTTTTTTTTTTTTCTTGTTTTTTAGTTCTCTTTTTGTAATAGCCTGATCGTAGTTTTAATGAATGAAGCCGGTAGCGTTACGCCTTGCTACCATTTCTCAAAAAACAAAATGCTAAACCTACTATTCTTAGAGTTGAAATTAGACCTGACAAACTCTACCGGCACTGGAATGCGTGTTATAAGTTTATGGTTAATTCAGTATATAAGGCGATTACGTACAGATAGCGGAAGACGTGATGTCCTGCTTCAAAGAATTTGAAGTCTCCAGATCCTGATAAAAAAACAGCTTTTCATGCAGTAGACTGGTTCTTGAAAAAAAAAAGAACAAGCTATAGTCGAGAGAGGTCAGATAGGGGACCCCTTCTTGTGTGTATTATGTGAGGATAAAACTGAATTCGGAGAACTTATTCACAGGATATATATGTTTTCTTCAGGATCTTTCTAGTAATGGCTCTTAAGAGGAAGTATGATTATGAAAATAACGCTAGGGTCTTAGCAGAAAAGGATGATGGATAAGAACAACCACAATAATAGTAAAAGAACCTCTGTGAATGCGGTAAGCAAGGCACACGTACGGGTTGGTGGGTTATTGAGGAGAAAATCTATTGTGTCATACTTACACAATATCATCAATAATAAATTAATCATATCTCTTCATTTAGAAAAAGTACATTAAAAATAATCACAATGGGACAAATAAATTCAAAAAAAAATTATTTGATTGGTTGGAGAGGTCACGTCACTAATATAATAGGTGCATTCTAAAACTTTTCGTCGGTGGGAGGAGTTTTTTTTATCTTATCTTTATTTTTTTTTTTTCCAGGCACTCTATACAGTAAATCAGGAGGCCTTGAGTTTTCCTTATTACTTTTTTTTTTTTGTTAAGGCCAACTGTCCTATTCTTATTGCCTAGTCTATTTTATTTCTAAATAAATGAAGCGTATAGAATGCTATCCTTCTTTCTGAAAAAAAAAAAAAAATTTTGGTTGATAAAAATTCTAATCACAAAATAAAAATCAGATGAGATATTAATGACGAATTAAAAAAATATGATTGGTATAGGGTAAGAAGAAATATTTTTATTTCTTTCCTACTTTGTTTGGTATATTTATTCCTTAATTTGGTTTAATATATATATTTTTAGGTATGTTTATGTGTACTTTTTATAAACATGATAATAAGACATAGTGAAGCAATTCTCAATTGCAGTTTATCCTTCAACTACAACGAAACTCAATACAAAGAAAATGTTGATGTGGGAATAATATGAGATGTATGACAGGAATGGTACATGAAGAACATAAGCCACATGAAGGAACAGGAAGACCTGGGATGTAGAAGATCATAATATGAGTGATTCCACATGAATATCATGTTAGATATATTTTTCTTAGGGGTCATTTGATTGCATGTAGTTGCAACTGTACCGTAAATGCAAATTTCGTGTTTGGTTTGATATATTTAACTCCAGGTGCTGGAATAAGAATTGCAAGAGGAGGCCCAAATGCAGCAGTTCAAACTACGTCCAAATTAGCCGTAATTCCAACTGCAACAGTCGTTGGACAGAGTAACTTTATATAAAAAGTATGCTTACCACCTCAATATTTTTTAAACAAAAATTATTTTTCTTTTTTCCATTAGAGAGAGTAATCTCACCATCATATACATAAAATGAAAAAATTTTAAAAACTATTTTTCAACTGCATGCAACCAAACAAATTATTTATCTTGCAGCTTTCTACTACATCCAACCAAACAGATTCATGTACGTATTTATGAATCGTTGTATTTACAACTGCATGCATCTCTAACTACGCTGTATTTACAATTACATCTAACCAAACGGCCCCTTAATTTATGCAAAATCTTTGTATGTTTGATTGATAAGAAGTGAAATCAAATATTTAAAATTAGATATTATATTGGACATTCAAATTATTTTCTGAATAAAATTGATCTAGGGTGAAAGTGGTTAGGATAAAAAAAAAAAAAAAAAAAAAAAAAAAAAAAAAAAAAAAACTCCAATCCACTCTGACGCTAGATTTGATAGGATGCATACGATTGTCAAAATTTAGCATTCAACACATACTCATATCGAAATTCATTTTAAAAATAAAAATAAAAAAAAAAATGAATGCGAATATAGTTTCTTACAAAATCCAACCATATTCGATTATTTTCACTAATAAGAAATAAGAGGACACTTTAATATATGTTGTGAGGAGGAGGATAAGGTGATTTTCTATTCTGTTCTTTGTTTATTTTACCATGAGTTTCATTGAAAATTATATTTATATTTATTAAAATATTAAATTCTATTGAATAAAATATAGATATACGAAGTTTGAACATGAATGTGAACCTTCAATTGCATTGTGTGTTTTATTTGTGCTAATTTTAGTTTATATTTATGTATACATATTAGTATGTATTATTATTTAAATAATATTCGAATACAAATCCGACTCATATCTAGATCTGAATCCGTTTTAAGTGAATATATAATAATTAAAATTTAACATCCGACATATATCCGCATCAGAACTTGCATCCGGAAAAAAAAATATATGGATGCGGACATGGTTTTGTCAAAAATCCGACAGTATTCTACTATTTTCCCCTCCTACATAGATATACTTTTCTACCAAATCATAAATGGATAACAAAACCTCTGAAGGAGCAAAAATCAAACTCTTTACTTTCAAAGTTTCAATCATACTCGAAAATCTTTATACATACTAAGTTATACAAGCCTTTGGATAACTTATTCCGACATCCAAGCAAATAGCCTAATTATCAGCACAAATTTGAAAATTAAACTAAGCAAGTTTCTAATTTACTAGAAAGATATATTAGTACAAACAGTAATGGACTCAACCAGCTCTGAGATTAACCATTTTACTAAATCCCTCCTCAACTCCATTATTATGTCGATCTTAATTTTCAGGTCATCATCAATATTCCTAGAATTCTCCATAAGTTTTCAATAATATTACTGCAGAATCAATAATATTTGCAAGATTCTTCGAAAGTATCATTGAAGTATCCTATGAACATTATCGACAATTCAATAATATTTAATGCTGGTCTACACGATTTGCTCAGTGATATTCAGGTCTTGATCAACCAATGTATGAGCATAACTATACTGTACAACATAATCTACTAATACCATCCAACTTCCAGAACTACCACAAAGCAGAAATGAATTTCCTCATGAAATGGCTACTGATGATACAAAACTCAGTGCATAAATTTGCTTGATGAGGCAACTAACCCTTTAGTCGAACCTCCAAATTGCGTTCTTCTACTCTCGATCAAGGACCGTCTCTCCAACTGCAAGTTTTAAAAGTGTCATTATTTCTCCTCTCTCTCGTGTCCTGCTGTAGAGAAGTGCCCCTTTTCTTGCTTGCACTGGTGCCCCCTTGTTGCTTTTATTGGCCCTGTCTGCTCTCATGGATGCAAGATCAGATTTATCACACAAAATACATACTACGATATACTTTTTATATGAAGCAACAACTAAGGAATCTTCAACTGTAATTGGTTGAAAAGGACATACCTGCAGGAATACTTGCAACATACACATTCAGACTATTGAAACTTGAATGAAATGAGATCCAGAAAAATCAAATTCACACACTGAACCAAAATTATCGTTATGTATAAAGGTTGCTGAATTATTTAGAACCTCCAAGATTAGAACGACAATAGCTTTTCTATCAACAAAGCCAAATCCTTTAGGAACCTTCGCACGTAGACAAACTAATGTAAATTTTACGGTCATAATAATAACATGTTGAATGAGTAAGAATTTGCATCTACTTGGGTACTATGTTTAGGTGTCAAAAAGAACGCAAGGGTTGATTAGCAATCAGAAGACTGTTAGCACCGAACTAATGATTTTTCTAAATGCCCTCCTATTTCTCAGCTGCCTTTATTAATAACTACTAGACCAACTCTTATTCCCACATACAATCTGTAGTTCAAATTGAGACCATATTTCTCTAATTTGATTATAAAAATCCACACTAAAATAGATTATATTCTCTATTTAGAGCTCAAATAAACCAACTATAACTGACAAACAGGGATGAGAGCCACAGGTGATTCCAAAAACTAAAAAGTTCATAACTAAGATATTCACTTGAGTATGGCGACAAAGAAATTATAAGTAATATTATTTCCAAACAATAATATATTGATACAAAATAATGAGTTAATAATAAATTGAATTCCACAATCCGCATAGCTTTCCCTGACCTGTTAAGGAGAAATTCAGTTATTCATAGAAGAGGTAAAGACAATCCAGTATCTCTTCTCAACTGTTTCTTCATCATGTGTGGCATTAGAAAATGTAAGAAATGTGTAAACTTGCCGATATAATAAGTATGTTTGCAAAGTAACACCTTTGCCTAGAAGTCTCTGCAATTAAAACATTTTGATTTGATTCTTCTCCAACTACAGTACCCTTTCACTAAACGAAACTTGTGTGAACGATTTTGATACACATAAAATACCATGCATTCCAGTGTCACATTCCGAAAATTTTTGTGAAAAGTCCATTCACTTCCTTGAAAGCATTATCAGTAGATTTAGCTCATAATACAGGAAATAGTGCTGAGTAAAACATTCTCCAGAATATAGTGCTAGAAGTCTTTACCCCAGGAGCATCACTTCTCGTTCATCTCTTTTTTAAAGCTTTGGTTCCAAAATTGCCAGCTTTTCCTGGAGCAGTTATTCTTTTCAGCACCTTAGTAAGCTTACAGCAAGACCATAAACCAAATTGTTGAATGACTATAAGTTCCACCTTGAAACAATTCATTACACTTTGCTATCCATTATCTCCGCCAAAGAGACAGTTACACAAAATCTCATCGGTTACAATCTCTTCTTGGGAACGATCTTTCCACTCTAACCTCCGCTTCTCATTCCTATAAATTTCTGCATCATGTATTCTCCCAGCCTTCTCTAAGCCGTTTATAAGTACAACATATGAGCCAGATGAGAGAGAGATTCCTTGACTTTTCATTCTCGAGTATACCTCAACTCCTTTATCAACTTTACCAGCTCGAAAATAAGCATCCATTAGTGCAGTATAGGTAACAACATTGTGTTCCATGAGAAAAGAGTTAAAGACCCTTTCAGCATAAGAAGAAAGCCCAGCACAGCCAAGTTTGTATATTAACACTGAAGTTAGATACACTCCAAGATTATGCCCGGCTTTTGACATTTCTTCAACTATCTCCAAGACAGTATGAAATGAAGAATTCCTTATAAAGAAACCAAGAAGGCACGCATATGCAGATCCTGCAAGTTCTTTCCTCATTCTTAAACAATACTGAAATACTGCCAGTGCACAAGATGGTCTATTATTCGTACAGCTAGCTTGGGTAACTTCAGAAAGAATATGGGGATCAATATTTATATCACGACATGCTGTCTCACCCAATATATATTCTAGGGCAATCCAGTTCTTCGTAGACAAAAGATATAGAACAATCCCCCTATCAATAATAGAATAAGAATTACTATTATCAATGTCAATATTGTTGTCGATGCCTTCGAGCAAGAGGTGAGGGTTTACTTCTCGAAGGAGGCAATCACTCTCGCCATTGTTTTTTAAAGCTTCTAATGCTTCCAAAAATATTGGGCGGCGAAGAACTATAAAGTGTTCCTTCATGTACTGGAGAACTTGATTCATCGTTGATGTTTCACCAGCTTTAGAGCATTTCTGGACAAGAATATTACATGCTGCTTTGTCAGGTTGGATTCCTGCTTCCTGCATTTCATCCATTATTTGAAGAGCAGCTTCAAATTTACCTGAGGTTAGTTGAACAAAGAAAATATTATGACAGTTTGTCGATCAATCAATAATGAATAATTAAGTGAAAAGTTCGACATCAAATGATTGCAAGGGAGGAAAAAAAAAAACAGGAAAAGACAACCAGCATTAGGACTTCTAGGTCAATGTAAGCATAACTAGCGATAGATCGAGTGATGGGGTTTCTAACTACTGGTTAAATAACTAAATTAAGATGTACATGGCTATTTTGTCTATGGTCATTTAATAGATAGGTGAATGTAAGCTCACCAAATGCCAAGTGCAAATGATTCCATAACCAAGCATTACATTAAAAAACAATATACATGTCATTAAACCCGAAATCTCTTGAAACTGAGCAGGCATAGGATAGGCAATGATACCATGTGAGCTGGAAGATCAATCTTTAAAGATTATAAATTGACCAAATAATTTTCTATTTTGTTTACACCAAAATAACAATCATTCTGTAAGCTTAACAATCAAAACTTCTCTTAATGGCGAGCTTCTAAATACTTAGAATTTCATATCTCCTTCAATGCGGAATTCAACCACATGCCACGACACACTTTTCCTATATCTGTTACACATACCCATAGACTCCCTACCATGTCGACTTGTTTTCAATCACTATATCTATAGTTTCTAATTACCAAAAGTAGATCACTTAACCCCGTGATTCTATAGATACTAACACTCTATAACACACTGATTCAGTAATTTCAACAAACATGTGTTGGCCATTCAAAAGCACAAACATTTACCATCAAATTCCCAACAGAAAGGCATATAAATCCGCTCACCGGCGCCGGCGAGGTACTCCATGAGCACGGTGTACGTGTGGCATGTCGGTCTCAGCCCCATTTCAATCATTTCCCTGTAAACCTCCCCGGCCTCCTCGGGGCGGCCATGGTCGAACAGCACCTTCATGAACGCCGTATGCGACACAACCGTGGGTCGACACTTGGCGCCTCTCCGCCGCCTCATCTCCCCCCACGCCCTCACGGCCCCGTCCAAGTCCCCGGCTTTGGCGAGCCAGTGCATCATCGAGGTGAACGCAGCGGCGTCGGGGGCGATCCCCTGCGCCTCCATCTCCGCCCACACGGCCCGCGCGGACTCGATCCGCCCCGCCTCGCCGAAGATGTCGAGCATGGTGGTGTAGGTGAAGCGGTCGTGCTTGAAGCCGGGGAGGGACCCGGCCCAGCGGAAGAAGAGGTAGGATTTCGCCATGGGAGGGTGGGTTTTGAGCACGCGGTTTATGGTAAAGGAGTCCCATTTGATGGGGAGGGAGCGGAGCTGCGGAAGGGCGAGGTCCCAGGGGGAGTAACGGAGGATGGAGGAGACCTTGTGGATGGTATACTATATATATATATATATATATATATATATATTCTTGGGAGGGAGGGGGCGACTGTGGTAGAGGAGGGTGGTGGTCGCCATGGATCGAGCTTGGGAGGTGGAGAGAAATGGTGGTGGTGGTGGTGGATGTGGCATTGGGGAAGAGACGAGGAGACCGCGCGAGGGAGAGGGAGCGAGTTTACAAATTACCTGTTTGGTTCGTGATTTGTAATGTCCCTATATTTTTCTATTTTTTAATAAAAATATTTAAATTATTATCATTTAACTCAAATTAAATAGTTATAAAATATTTTAATAAAATAGTAAAATTACTATTGATTTTTAAGTCATAGAAAGGGGTTTTTTTTTTTTTTTTTTTGCATGTAGCCCCGACAAATTTTTATTTTAAAAATAGTTTCGTCAAAATTTAATTATTCAAACTAACCACCCACCAACCCTAGGTCACATCATCCTAGCCGCACATCTTTAATCCAATGGTAGAAAACTTACTAGCACCAAGTCATTGGCGTTATTAATAAGATTCCGTGCCTTACTTATATATATATATATATATATATATAGCCGAGCTAAATCCAAATTTGAAAATCAAATTAAAATCCAAATCAAGATCCGAACCCGACAGATTTTAAAAATTCATACTCATATCCATATCCGACCAAAAACTAAACGAATCCGAACCAGTGGATTTTAAAAATATATACCGTTGGATGAAAAACTAAAGAATAAAAATTATTAAATATTTTATATATTGTATAAATAAATAAAAATAAATTATATATATATATTTGGATATTCCTTTACACCGTTAAACGAGAAAACGCTTCTTATCCACCATTAAAATTACAAATTTTGAAACCCTTGATCATTAGGCAAACGATGTCGAAAAATATTTGAAATTTGATTTCTAAACACTTTAAGTAAACTCCATCAAGTGAGTATAAAATGAACGGTCAAAATCAAACGATATTCTAAAAATAGATGATCGGATCTTTCAATTTAAGATCGGAGTTATTGATCTTTATTTAGGTAGTGAATAAAATTTTCTATCAAAAATTCAACGTATTCCGATTCTTTTACACCGTTAAACTAGCAAATATTCCATCGCCATTAAAAATAGTCAATTTTGTGAGCTTTTGATCGTAGGGTAAATGATATCGAAAAATTATAAATTTTAATTTCTATATCATTCTAACCGCACATCTTCGATCCAATTGGCTGTTGCGCGATGACTAATGACTTTGTTGCTATTAATACTGTAGTAGCCTAGTTAAATATATATATATATATATATATATATATATATATATATATATATATATATATATATATATATATATATATATATATATATATATATATAATATATAATTCGGGTTTGAATTCGGATAATATTTTGAATATCTATACCTGTTGACATCCTTACTTCCTATTCCTCTTTTCAATATTTATTTATATATTACAAAAAATACGTACTCTCTAAACATGGCACGGTAAATAATTAATCACGTTTCACTTAACTACCCACCCCAACACCGTCCGCGTAGCGTGGCGCCTACGTGGCAAGCCTAAAACTATTTTTACAAATTAAATTTTGACAAAACTATTTTGAAAATAAAAATTTGCCGGAGGCTAAATGCAAAAAAAGCCCTCATAGAAATACTGGACTACTATCGATTAAGAGTTTCTTATTTTCATCCTTGATAAAAAATTATTAGTTGTCCACTAATAAAAATATACAAGTTTCTACAATCTCCCGACCTAAACTGCATGATAAGTTAGCAAACATATTTGCCAATCCAAATGTAACAAATATAACATTTCCGAAATATTACAAATCATGAACGTTATGCCACTGTTAAGAAACTTCTTAACTATTGACCTGTTTTTGGATTGCCCCAAATTGCTCACACATCGTTGAGTAATATAATACACCTTCAAAGTCAAAAACCTAATCTAACAAAATAAAAGAGGAAGATCACTCAATTTTCCTGTAGATGCTCTCTCAACACAATAACAGGCACAACAGAAGATACCCAGAAAAGCAACTAACCTTTCATCCAAATGCGCATAGCAGGCGAAAACTGATGGGGATACAATCCTACCTACAAAAAATTCTATGTAAACTATTCACCGCCCCGGCCCGAATTTATAAAAATGGCCAATATCGAGTGAGAAAGATAATGAGACCCCCTGTATTGTACAATTAATATCGACGCGCACATCATCTTGCTCAATCATTCTACCAGGAAATTAGAAAACTGGTACTTCTTAGAGATCTACTCGTTTTGACCCAAAGTAGTTAGTTGGCGGTGCATCACCGGAAAGCGTCGAAAGCTATAAGGCTCAAGGTCTTCGGCAACAGTATACATATATACCCCACATTACAACACTAACAGGAAACAAATAAAACCCTAGCCTATTCACTCGAAGTTGTTCCAGAAACCAAACTCAAGGATACATATTTTATGTTACATAATATTAACTACAGGCAATACAAGGCCCCCACCCCTACTACGAATAATGTTAGTGACGAAACGCAAAGCCCGCTCTGTGAGTTAGTTGCAGACGGTCTTCAGCCTCTTCGCGGCCTGCACAAAGCCCACTATTACCTGCAACTCATCCAATTGCTTTGGAAGGAACAGAAAGCAATCGGGCGCCACATAATTTGAGTCTAAAATTCAGCAAATGTCGATAAATTCTATAATAAAGGAGCGCAGTAGAAGAATGGGTTAGTCACAAATTTGGTCCAGGAGTTCGAACTTTTATTTTAATCTCATTAGAAACTAAAACTCTGACGATGAAATTGAGATGAGGGTCTAAATTCAGGAAATAAGTTTATTTGCTACAAATGAAATCCAGATCAAAGGACAAATTTGTGACTAAACCTAAATTATTTTATCACATAAAAACATCTTTCCAACTAACCTGCGACATGAAGTGCCTCTGGACAGCATCAATTAACTGCTCCTTAGAGGGGTTAGGAATGGAATCCTGGACCAAATATGAAAGTGCAAAAATAAGAGAATAAATGAAGGCCGATTACAGAGTGATAGAGATGAGAAATATTAGCGGTACATTGTTGTTAAAAGGTTACGGCACTAATTTGGTTGGGAGATTAGTTTAGCCCGTTTCCTATGTTATACAGCTATACTATGATAGTGTGGGAGGGATGGATTTAAAAATTACAGGGACAGACGATATTCATGGGAGTAGTTGAGATATAGATGAAGTCGGGAAAAACTATAATCTTGAACTCACGAGGTTAAAATGATGCCAATATCTCCACAATGCTCTGGTTTCGAGCTTGCTGAGATCAACTTTCTGCAGTGAAAGAATACAATTAAAAAAGAGGGGAAAAAATCACAAGAAGAACTAAAAACAGTCAAATAAAACGAATCAACAACAATTTTGCTAATTTGGACGCATTCAAATGGGCTATATACCGTGGTAACCCTGGAGGATGAAACAGAACTCTTGGACTGCGAATCACAAGAATGGGACCGACTCAAGGATTTGTGTCCAGCTCCCTTATGATGCCTGCTTCTGGACCTTTGAGGCTTTTGCAATTGTGTGTCATCTGATGCTGCAAGAAAAAAATACAGAAGGGTCAATTAAGATATTGTAAAATCAATATTACGGCATATTCCAAAACATATTCATTCTAAGTAAGTAACAATCAAGAGATAATTAGAAACAATTTATCCCCAACAGTTGTATAGTTTGTCACTAAACTTAAATAACAGCATGCAAAAGAGCAATTTATTTTCCCTGGCACACTCCTAATATTTAAAATAAAGCCTACTGCGAAATAAAATTCATGAGATAATTTAGCCAAGTCAGCTGAAATAATGGTAGAAACCCTTTATTCTTACAATCTCATATAGTTCTGCTTTCAATTGCAGCATAAGAAAAGAAGAGTAACATGCTGGCATCTATTTATGACCACAAAAAGCAGTGCTAGAGAAATGATGAAAGTACTTGGAAAAAGAGAAGTTAGGACAAGAAAAGAGAACACGACAAAATCTGTCACAAGTGCGAACTTCACAAATAATTCTATTGAAACTGAAAATCACACATTTCAACGAAATAAAACAAAATTAAGCAGTTAGGCCAATTCATTAACGAGCTTTAATTTAGCTAATGTGTGAAAATGATTTTTGTAATAGTGTATATAGAATACAGAGTTATGGCGACAATAAATAAACATGTCTAAGTCGCATTCTCACCCAAATCTGAAATATTCCATTGCATATTTTCGCATTCAAGCTCATGATCATCCTCATTACCAGTGGGGGCTTCAATCACACTAAGGGCATTCCTTTGCAGTTTCACCTCTATGCCATTTGTCAGAACCTGAAATTACAAAAACAGAACATAAATAAAGCTACTTACTTTATCACTTTATCCAACATTTGTCCATTAAGGAAACATATTATTTTTCAGGCAAAAGATATCATCTTTTTCCATCACACTGCAGCCATTCAGTGAAAAAAGTAGCAAAGAGATCGAGTGTTATTTAATTCAAAAGAAACAACCATAAAAAGGAGAATCCAAAAGGAAAAGAAGAAAAAAAAAAAAACACCATTGCAAACATCTCTGCCCAGCCTGTTTTGTAAATAGGATCTTCTCACGTAATTGAAGAAATGATCTACTGATCAGCACTAAGAAAATTCAATACTCGCAAGAGAGATCAGCCACCTAGACATAACATTTCATACCATAAAAATTTTGTCATTTACAACTGATCCGCCGAATTTGCACTAAATGCTTAGATTAACTATTATAATGAGATATGGATGAATTCAACTGCTTCAACTACTTCAACTATTTGGCAATTGATAGCCGCGAAGTAAGATTTAATACTAAGTACAATTGAAAGAGAATGGACAAGTGAACCTACTAATTGAAAATTAGTCCAGTAATCCAAGTCCATGAGGGACCACTGAATGTTTTTGTCAAGTTATTTATTACTTAACAGCAAACTACTAACACATTTAGAAAAGCTACAAGGATATAAATAGCAGAATAGATCCATAAAGCGAAAACAAGAAGCACAAATTACACACATCAACAAATGAGCAATCAGCAATAACCAAAAATCAAATGATTACTAGTATAAACTGCTCCGATTATCAATTTTAACCTCTTTTTTTACTTAATTTTTATAACTGAAAAGAAACATAAATGAGGAGAAGTAAGCTAAAGCCACACACAAATTAGATGAAAATCAGTAAAACCATGAAATTAGCCACAATCACTGAATCAAAACTCTGATGAATCAAGCATATTGAACTTCTGGCTTTGAGCAGTAAACCCTAGATCTAAATTGAGAACAAATAGTTAAATCCGATAAATTACAGCTTCCAATTATACTCTGGATCTAGAAAATAAGATGCTCGATAACTACTTAAATGCTAATTTTGGGGAAATACGAGCATATAGAAACATTGGTGCATGCCCTAATTCCTAAAACACTTTAAAGAGGCACTAGAATTGGAGAAAAGAAACCTAAAATTAAAGATTTCGTAAGTTAATTCTTGCATGCAAAAACCCTAAAATGCAAATTTATCAACTGAATTTACAAAATGGTAAAACCCTAGAAGGTTCAACAGAACGAGAAACTTAAAATAGCAGCTAGATAGTTTAAAATTCATACAAATGCAACATCAAAATCCAAAAAGCAACATTATCCATATCTATCAGGATCCAATAATTAAATGCATTAGCTCGCAGAAAACCAAATACCAACTCAATCATCATAACCTTAAAATACAAACCCTAATTACACCCAATTCTACCGCATTGCTCAATTCAACCCTACAATAAACTAAAAAACACGGAAAAAAAATCAAAATTTGTCCACATTCCTCAA